>CAJHQQ010000402.1:0-203916 GCA_905132885.1 Moricandia moricandioides
TGACATAAAGGTGGGGATTCTGGCAAAGGTCCTTAGATATTTCCAATCAGGACAGGTTTAGGAGGATGTTTAGATCAACAAGGATGGCTGAAAGATCTGCGTTGGCACTATACCAATGACACTGAAGATGGTACAATGCCGACACCCCGTGATTCTATCTCTTGGGCACAAGTGAATGCTAAAATGGCCAGACTTTGCTGCTGATCCAAGGAATCTTCGACTTGGGATCTCTACAGATGGGATGAGCCCTTTTCTCCATGCAAAACACCAATCACAACACATGGCCAGTGTTGTTAGTGAAACTATAACACGCCTCCAACTATGTGTATGAAGGCTGAAAAGTATAATGCTGACTTTGTTGATCCCTAGTCCAACAGCTCCTGGTAATAACATTGATGTTTACCTAGCACCACTGATAGACGATTTGAGCAGATTTGTGGGCTGAGGGTATTGAAGTGTATGACTCATTTTGCGAAGGAGAACTTCAATCTTAGAGCCATGCAGCTTTGGAGTGTCAATGACTATCCAGCCTTAGGAACCTTTTCTGGATGTAAAGTGAAGGGCAAACAAGCATGCAATGTATGTGGAAAGGATACACCTTCTAGGTGGCTTAAGTTCAGCCGCAAGTTTGTCTACATGGGAAATAGGAAGAGACTACCGCCTGGCCATCGTTACAGATATAAAAAAAGCTTGGTTCGATAACACAGTAGAGGAAGGGAATGCGAATAGGATACAAACTGGCGCTGAGATATATGAGACACTACAAGCTTTTAGGAATGATTTTGGAAGACCTCTAGAGAAGGAGAAAAAAACGAGAAGACCAGAGTTGGAAGATGATGAGATGGTTCAAGAAGAAGAGTGTGAAGAATCAAATGATCTATAGTGGTGGAAGAAGAGATCAATATTCTTTGAACTACCGTGCTGGAAGGTAAAGTATAGACTACCTTAATTATAAGATTGTTGTATAGGAATTTGCCTAACAGTTTCTTCTTTAATGTGTTAGGAGTTGCCTCTTCGTCACAATATTGATGTTATGCACGTAGAGAAGAATGTGTCGGATGCTATATTGTCTCTCTTGATGCAAAGTGCTAAGTCAAAAGATGGGTTGAAAGCAAGAAAAGACTTAGAAGATATTGGAATCAGAAAACACTTGCACACAGAGGTGAGGGGAAAGAAAACATACTTACCTCCAGCTGCGTACTGGTTATCTAAGAAAGAAAAGACTATTTTCTGCCAAAGGTTATCTAAGTTTAGAGGTCCTGATGGTTATTGTGGTAATATTGCGAATAGTGTGTCAGTTAACCCTCCAAATATTTGGTAGTTTGAAGTCGCAATGATCATCATGTTCTAGTACAGAACTTGTTACCAGCTGCATTAAGAGGGTCTTTACATAGGGGTCCTAGGATAGCCATAAATAGATTATGCAGTTACTTCAAAAGGTTGTGTCAGCGCATAATTGAACCGGAGAAGCTTATATCAATGGAGACAGAGTTTGTGGAAACAATGTGTCAACTAGAGCGCTTCTTCCCTCCATCCATTTTTGATATCATGTTCCACCTTCGAATACATTTATCAAAAAGAGGCACGTTTGGGAGGACCAGTTAAACTTCCGATGGATGTATCCCTTTTGAAAGGTTTGATGTTCTCATTTGCTTCAATATATTGTATTTCTGCAATGATGTTTGACTAATATTCATATTTCTTGAATGAGTTATAGGTACATGAATACACTAAAGGCTTTTGTTAAGAATCATGCAAGGCCAGAAGCATGTATGGATGAGGGGTATTTAGCTGGAGAATGCGTTGCATTTTGTTTAGAGTTCCTTAAAGATTCAGTACCAGTTCAAGAAACAGTTAATCGTAATGAGGATATGGAGGCTGACAAAATGATGGTTGAAGGCCGAACTCTGCAGAAGGGTACCGAGTTTACCCTTTCAGATAAAGATAGAGACATTGCACATCGTTATGTCCTAATGAACATGGCATCTTTGGATCCTTTTCTTGAGTAAGTTATTCTTTAAGTTTCATCTACTTGAAATTATAATTTCATTTTCATATATTTTTATTTAATGTCAAACCAATATGCATTTGGAAGAGTTACAAACTAATGATGCTCGATATGCTAGAAATGAAACTTTGTTATGGAAAAATCACACTGAGCACTTTCCAGAATGGCTTATAAAAAGGTTTCGAACTCTATCTTCTTTTCTTGATTATTATTGTAATGACTGGTTAGCTTGTATTTTGATGACCGGTTAGCTTGTTGGTTGATGAACATGTCCAGATTTTAGTATTAAGAATGACTGGTTAGCTTGTAGTTTCATGACTGGTTAGCTTGTTGGTTGATGAACATGTCCAGATTTTAGTATTAAGAATGATTGGTTAGCTTGCAGCTTGATGAATATGTCCAGATGATCATATTCTTATTTTCTGCGGCAGGTTCATTCAGACTCACCAAATAGTCATTCTAAGGAGATAAGGTGGTTGGCATTTGGACCAAGAAATGTTGCTTTAGCACATAAAGGTTTCATCATTAATGGTCAACGGTTTCATACAAATGCGGTCAAGCGGAAGACACAAAACAGTTGAGTAACTTATGAAGCATTTAGCATGTGTAGATCAAGTGCTCGAGATACAAGACAAGTCGCTGATATGATTACATATTATGGAGTCATAAAGGAGATTTTGCTTATGGACTACCACATGTTCAAAGTGCCGCTGTTTAGATGCAACTGGGCCAACACCGGGAATGGTGTGAAGGAAGAAGATGGCTTCACTCTTGTTAACCTTCACATGAACCAAGCAGCCTATTTGAAAGATCCATTCATTCTACCTTCTCAAGCGAAACAGGTTTTCTACTCTAAGGAAGATGATAATTCAAATTGGAAACAGAAGAGGATTTAGTTGGTGCACCTTTGCCTATCCAAGAAGTCGATGATTTGGGTGATGATTCTTCTGATGATGATAGTTCTTATGTTAGGGATGATTGTGAAGGTTTATTAGTGGTAGATTGATATTGGATTGTATGAACAAGTTGTGTTGTGGTTTGTATGAACAAGTTAATGTTTATGGGTTTTGGAATAATTAAAATTTTTATTGGAATTTTTAATAATTTAATTTTTATTATTACAAATATTTGAATTACATTTTAAATTAAAATTATAAAACAAAATTGTAATTATTATTAATAAATTTACGGATAATTAATAACACGAAACATTTGCTATCTATCCTAGCAGGAAAAATAAAATTAATAGATTTTAATAACAATTATACAACGTTATTATAAATATCAACAATTACATAACAAATAACGCTATTGTTGTATCGTTAACTATAGCATAACCGAATACCACTATTAAAAGTGTCGGACCTATTATAACAGGCGTTGTCAGAGCGTGGAAGGGACCGCTCTGATTTTAGACGCATAGCGTTTTTCGTCCGCTAATACTACCCACATTTCCTGTAGTGATTTGTCGATATATATATGTATTTTTCTTTGTGTTATTTTATGTGTTTTTAAGACGTTAAGATAAATTGAAAAATAAAGATCAATAAAAATTACAGTTCTACAATTGTTACAGTCACATATAAAAAAAAATTTTGTAAATTGAAAGTAAAAAAATATTATTTAAAAAAATAATGAGATGTATTTTTGTGGTATAATAAAATTTTAAAATAATAAAATTTTAAAATAATAAAAAATTAACAAATTTTATACAAATAAAAATATTTTATTTTGACTTAACATTTGATCTCACATTAATATTGAGTATATATGCCTAAAATAACGACACTGTGTTATTTAAAATTTGAATATTATTTTTTATTTTATATATAATTAGTTAATCAGATTTAATGAATAATATGTTTGATTTAAATTAATTTAAAGTAAATGAAAATAATAATTTTAAAATATATCTAAACTATGCTTAGGTTTAATAAAAACAAATTCTCCGATGAATTAGTGTTTGATAAAATGGTGTGAGGATCGGAGATAATTTAAGGAAGAATTTGTTTGCTTAGCTAATTTGAGTTTTATGTTAAACAATAAATACAAAAATGAGTGAGAAAGTGTGATTTGTGATTTGACAAAATTATGAGAGAAATTGCTTAAACTTCCATTTCCTAATACATGTTTTCATGCTTACTTTAACCAAATTTATCCTGGGATTTAAGGAGATAAAATCCTACTATATATTGATTGAAAAGTCACTTAAGTATTTTTTTTATATGTCGTTAATAGGTTAAGTTTTAAAAAATAATTATAATTTCATTGGCTGTTAACTTTTATTAGTTAACTTCTAAAAATAAAAATAAAAGGTAAATCTAGAATTACTTAATAAAAATTACCAAATAACACAATTAATATTAAAAATAATGGTTTATGGTAACTAAATGTAGAATTAGAAAAAGAATATATATCTTTTATCAATTTCTTTATTTTTTTATCAGAATTTATATATAATTAAATAAAATACTTTAACATTTTTATAGAAATAAATTTGATGTTTATGTATTCTATATAAAAGAACTAGATTTGTAGGTAAGATATTATTACAACTTTTTACGGTTTTTAAAGCTCACACAAAAATAATTACAAAAGATATTCATGTTAAAAACCACTGATTATATTGGTCATATTCGAGCTTTACCAAAAAAAACATTTTTTAGAAGCTATAGTATGTCTGGTTTTTCACGTGTTAAAATAAAATATAAGTAATTCTACAACCAATTATCTAAACTAATTATAATATTGTTTGTCTCTAAGAGAAAGATTTTTAATGAATAAGGTTAATGTTGTTGAACTATTTTAAATCTTACTGATCTTCTACAAATACATGAAATTTCTGATTATCCAACTATTTGAAACTTAAAATTTTTTAAAAATATTTCTAATTATATGTAACATCCCGAGTTGTGATATGTGGAAAGGCTTAAAAGAATTGATTTGGCTACCTATGTCACCAAAGTTGACTTACCTTTTCCGTCACACATCCGTTTAGAACTCCAGGGTTAAGCGTGCTTATGATGGATTAGTGAAAGGATGGGTGACCTATCGGGAAGTGATTCGCGATACCGTGTGAGTGAGGCCAAAGTACGGAGAAAGGTCATGTGGTGATTGCAGGGACAATAAGCAATGATTTTGAGTCTCGGAAAAAAATAACGCACCGACCGTTAGAACGGGATGGGACCCACAAGCCGAGAGAGTGGGCGTGGGCGGTCCATTAGCTGTGGGCGGTCGAGGCGTTACATTATTATTCAAAAACAATAATAGTGTAAATATAATATTTATTTTTGATATAATATAACTCTCCGCAAAATTGCAGGCAAACACCTAGTCTCTTTTAAATCTAGAACAAAAGAGATTTGTAACATATTTTTTTGACACATGTCACAATCATTTTTATTGTTACATTTTGCTATTAATCAGCAACTAGATTTTGATCTGCACATCCGTGCGGGTAATTTTTCATATTTCATTCATCTATTAATTCTAATTTAATATAATTTATAGATTATACTTATAAAATCTCTAAAAGTAGCATAGTTTACTTCTATAATAAATTCTTATTTAACTTTTATTTATAATAATATTATATTATTAATTACTGAAATAATGAATGAATTCATTTAAAAATATTTAAAAATCTTAGTAAGATCTTGTTAGATTTTCTAAAGCAGATTTTATTATAACTGATTATTAATAACATCATAATAATTATTAAAAAATATTTGAAATTTTTTATTTTTAATAGATTAATGTAATAATCAAATAGATGTAATTATTGAAATGAACCACTATGACTTTTTTATATTAGATAAAAATTGTACTTCTCTTTTAATAGAGAAGATTTGAGAACCAATTTTTATAATAAAGTAATAGTTACATGTTGTTTTTAAGTAAAACAAATGAAGATTGTATCTTATTCATCCATAAACAAAGTTATGCTTCTGAAGAATAATTGCAAGTATAAGATTTTCTAAAAAAAAATCATACTAGGTCAATGTCAAGAGGATTAATCAAAACCCTGAACTTCTAGTTTGTAATAGTTAATTTCCTTTGTTTAATGATTTGTGCTGTTAATTTAAAGAGAATAGATAATTCATTTGTGTTTGTATACGAAAAAAATTTAATGAGTGAAAGTAGTGTTTCAAAAAAATAAAGCCTCCGTCTTAATCTTCTTTCGCTACATCACTTCATACTGGGAAATCCATAAACAAAGTTTTATTACAACAGAACAAAAGTTTTAAGTTTTATACCGAAAGATGTGGCTGCTTCAGTGATGATGTAAAGTTTGAAGCTTCAGGTCCGTTCTGTTTCATTCAGAACCTTTCCTCTCTTTTCTTTTATAACTTTTAGCAGCTGGAGGATTTTTTTTGTTAGGTATAAACCAGAAAACTGAGCAGGTAGGCAATCTCATCTCTTAAGAGGATCATATGCTTACAAGTCGTCGCTGAGGATCAGAGCAAGTGATCATGGATCAGAAGTTTTTGTCTGGAATCTGCAGTATCCAATTTAAATGCAGCAAGGGAGTATAGTAATGAAAAATACTCAAGAAAAAAATGCATCTAATAGAGAGATTAGTTTGTAGAAACATGGAAGTAGAGATTGGAGTCAACAAGCCATCAATATGCACCTATACAACTTATTAGTAACCTGTTGTTTTAACTAAAGCAAATTAAGATTTGTATCTTATCCATAAACAAAGTTATGCTTCTGACAAAAAAATTGCAAGTTTAATATTTTATATAAAATCATACTAGGTCTATCCCTGAACTTCTGGTTTATAAATAGTCCATTCTTTGATTCTCTGTTTCTTGATCTTCCATAGGGACAGTACTCCGACACAAGGGACACGAGTTTTGCCGACTAAGCCACTCAAAGAGACAATCTTGATGGAACATATGTTTGCACTGAGGCATCCAGATGATGTTTTCGTGTCTGTCCGAAAAATCCTCAATACAAATCGAACACTGAAGATCACTTGTTTCTTTCATATCAATCGGTTTAGCACTCTGTTCTTTCATTAGTCTCTTAATAACTGATATTGACTGTTCTTTCATATCTATAGGTCGCCGCCTGTCTTCGATGAAATTGATGTCGACGGTTACAAAAACAGGTTCTCGAAGAGAAATAACACGAGCAAGTGAATGATTGATTTGACAATCGATTACTTCACCTAGTTGTTGAGAATGAGGAACCCCTTGTTCATGAAGGATTTGTGAGAGATTACTTGCCGTGAAGTCGTGAAGTGGCTTATAGAAGATGCGATATGATCCTAAATGTGTTGCCATTCCACTTTCGTCTTCGAGGATCAGTTTGTGTAGACGGATTAAGACTGTGTTCGTAGACTCCATGTTTTGAGCTAGAGTAGACACAGACGTGGTGATTTCGACTGTGTCATTAGTTTCTGTTTCCATGGCTGCAGACAAAAAGAAGAAAGATGCAAACCTTAATTTCAGATTTGAATAAAGATTATCTTAACCAGAGAAAGAGATACCAGAATCGATTTCTTAAAGAGTAAATCATATATATAGAGAGAGGGGATGCTTTATTTCCTTTTTCCAAAACTCTATATTGATCGATGTTTTATTTACTTTTTCCAAAACTCTAAATTGATCGAACCGTTGGATTTGTTGTTTCCTTTTTGACAATTTGGGGTTTATTGTACCGGAGTTAATTAAATGTTTGCTAAACCGGTTCAATTTGTTCATGCCGTTTTCCCTCGTGAATGGCAATGGAAGACCCTGGAAAAAGACTCGATGGGTGTATTTAACTATAAACAATGCAAGTAACAAAAGTTCTAGAACAAGACTCGATTGATGAACTTACCAGTCTACTGTTTTTGAAGCTGTCTTGAGTAAGTGTTAAAATTCACAAATCGGTTCTTGTTGGAGATAAGCTTCAATAGCTTGGAGCCTAAGTTTCCTATAACAAGTTGGTTTAGGAATAATGTTTAGTGCAATCCTTATAGAATTAGGAGTTATCTAATACTATAGAAAATAGGAGTTATCTAGGCACTATATATATCATTGATGAGTTGTGTCAATGATAAAAAGACAATACAATAGATTGAAGTGTTTAGTTTTGAGCTATTTTTTAAATATAATAAAGAGAGATATTCTTTATACAAGTCGTGTTGTGTTCAAGCTGAGTTTCGTGGTTAAACACAAACACATTCTATTCCTTTTATTTGGTATCAGAGCACAAGGTTTTGATCGATCGTTTGTTAGTAAGAAAACCGAGCTATGGGAGATCTTACAACAACCACACGTCAAAAGGAGTTTGACAAAACGATCTCGATCCAGTGTCCTATGCTTACCTCTACGAATTACACCGTATGGTCAATGAGGATGAAAGTTCTGTTACGGATTCATAAGGTTTGGGAAGCTGTCCAACCTGGAACAGATGAACCGAACAAGAACGATATCGCAACAGCGTTGCTATTCCAGTCCATTCCGGAGAATCTTATACTGCAAGTTGGCGAACAAGACTCACCGTTAAAGATATGGGAGGCGATAAGCAAGCGATATCAAGGGGCTGAGCGTGTCAAGGAGGCACGACTACAAACCCTTATGTCAGAGTTTGAAAGAATTAAGATGAATTCTTCAGACACAATAGATAACTTTGCTGGAAAGTTATTAGAACTAGCGGCAAAGGCTGCATCCCTAGGAGAAACCATCGAAGAAAGCAAGCTCGTGAAGAAGTTTCTCAACAGTCTACCTAGAAGCAAATACATCCATATTATTGCCTCTCTCGAGCAAGTACTCGATCTGAAGACGACATGATTCGAAGAAATCATAGGAAGACTCAAGGCCTATGAGGAACGTATTAGAGAGGAAGAGAACTATGGAGAACCGCAAGGAAAGTTGTTACCTGCAAGCTGAGAACAACATAATTCTACAGGAGGTAGATGATATAGAGGTCGTGGTAGAGGAGGCAGAGGATACAGAGGACGTGGTAGAGGAAGATATAACTCACAAGAACGTTCTACAAATCACTCTTCCCAATCGAAAGATAAGAAAGAAAAACCACCTCTAATTTGTTTTCGAGTGATAAACCTAGACATTGGGCTTCCACATGTCCAGAAAGATTACAAAAGTTAGAGGAGGCAAATAAAACAGAAACAAAAGTAGCTGATCCAGCCATCTATATGCACGAAATTGTATTCTTGAATGAAGAGAATATCATTCCAAAGAATTACGTGAACCCTAAGGATGAAGATGAAATATGGTACCTCGACAATGGAGCAAGCAATGATATGACCAGAAACAAGCAATAATTCTCTGAGCTCAACCAGAATATAAAAGGTAAAGTTAAGTTCGGAAATGGATCATGCATTGAAATAGGAGGGAAAGGATCGATTTTATTTCAAAGCAAAGCGGACGAACAACAACTCGTCACAGATATCTACTACATCCCCTAGCTTAAGAGCAATATTTTGAGTTTGGGACAAGCCACGGAAGCTGGTTGCGATGTCAGAATGAGACAAGACTACTTGACTCTACATGATCCAAGTGGAAAACTCTTGGTAAAAGTCATACGGTCATCCAACAGACTTTACAAAATTGGTCTGAAGATTGGAAAACCGATATGCTTACACACAAGAACTGAAGATGAAACTTGGAACTGGCACGCAAGGATAATTCATTTGTGTTTGTATACGAAAAATTCAATTGAATGAAAGTAAGTAATGTTTCAGAAAAATAAAGCCTCCATCTTAATCTTCTTTCGCTACATCACTTCATACTGGAAAATCCATAAACAAAGTTTTATTACAACAGAACAAAAGTTTTAAGTTTTATACTGAAAGATGTGGCTGTTCAGTGATGATGTAAAGTTTGAAGCTTCAGGTGCGTTCTGTTTCATTCAGAACCTTTCCTCTCTTTTCTTTTATAAATTTTAGCAGCTGGAGGATTTATTTTGTTAGGTATAAACGAGAAAACTGAGCAGCTAGGCAATCTCAAAAATATAAAAATTCTAAAAATAATACATAAATTAAATATTTATATAAAATTTATGAATATATATATATATATATATATATATATATATATATATATGTATAACACATATAATATTAGTAAAATTAAATATAATGTCATAAAATTTATTTTATGTATAAATACTAATATATCAAATATAATTATTAATAAAATTATAATTTTAATATATTTTAAAAACACAGATCCAGATATCTGGACCTAAAAATTAAGATATATAGATCCGATTTTGACGGATTCGAGGTTTTACAACATTTTGGTTACAATACCATTATTAATGTTATTTAAATTTAGTTTTAAAAATTTAATATTCAACAAAGTGCTTTAAATTCCTACTATATCTAGTAATATTTTTTTGGGGGATTTGCTAAAAACAACCTAAAATTTCAATTTAAACTTATAAGTGTACCCCAATTTCAATCAAATGCAAAACCAACTTACAAGGGTGATAAAAGTACTATTTAACCCTTATGACCAAACAAAAAAACAGAAGTGTATTTTACGTTTCTATCCTTTGTTATTCTACACGTAACAGAAAGAAGTCTACATATATGTAGACCTCGTACGAAGTCTATGCATTCGGTAAACTTGTTATGTAGTCTATACCATAATTTTATTTAATAATTTAATTTTAAAAATGTATAAAAATAATTGTTGTAATATTTTTAACTAATCATTAATATAATAGATAATATGAAGTAAAAAATAAAATTTTATATAATTAAACATTTTTAATGAACATTTAGGGTTTGAGATTTGTGGTTAAGGGGTTCGTAGACATATTATAAAGTCTACATATATGTAGACCTTTTTTTCAGTCAACGCACAATTTAACCTAACCGGATTTAACCAATATAATTTGATGATCAAATAAAACATTTACGGTTTGAGATTTGTGGTTAAGGGGTTCGTAGACATATTATAAAGTCAACATATATGTAGACCTTTTTTTCAGTCTGCACACAATTTAACTAACCAGATTTAACCAATATAATTTGATGATCAAATAAAACATTTACGGTTTGAGATTTGTGGTTAAGGGGTTCGTAGACATATTATAAAGTCTACATATATGTAGACCTTTTTTTCAGTCTACACACAATTTAACCTAGTATATAAATACAATTTCTCAAGCTTTTTAGGTAAAAAAAAAATTAATCTTCGCCGTATCTCTCTCTAGGCAATTTCCGGCGAGATTTCCGGCGAACTCAATCCACGCAGTTTCCCATCCGCTTCTTCTCTGTCTGCTCCGTCGCTCTGGTAAGTTAAATGTCTATGCTTTACCTCTTTGTTGATAAAAAGTGACCACATTTACCTTTTTCTCTTTTCAGATCTGAGCCGATGACTTCTAAGGAACGGCGCTTCTCGTCCAAATCTCTGCTTTCGGTCAGTATCATGGCTTCTACTTCATCTCTCTGTCCTAGCCAGCAAGGGGTTGTGCTTCATCTTTCCGACGTTTGTCTCTCTGTCATCTCTATCTCTCGTTTAACTAATAACCTAACAAGCTCATCCTTGTTTACTAACCTTTTAGTTTCTTTTGATTCAGATCTGAGTCGGCCAGTCTTAGATTCATTTCTCTAACGAGCATTGCATCCTCTCTAATCCATTTCTCTGCTTCCAGTGACTCTACTTCATTTTGAAGTGTAGTATGAAGTTTTGAATTTGTAAACTGAAGTTTTGAATTTGTAGACTGATGTTTTGAATTTGTAGACTGATATTTTGAATTTGTAGACTGATATTTTGAATTTGTAGACTGATATTTTGAATTTGTAAACTGATATTTTAAATTTGTATACTTCTCATGTAAACTGGTGTTTTGAATTTGTAGTAGACTGATCTTTGAATTTATAGGCTTCATTTTAAATTGTAGACTTCTCGTGTAGAATGCACTTGTATAATTCTTTGTTTGTGTCTTCTTGGTGCATGTTACAAAATGGATAAGCTTGATTTCCTATCGAGGTTGTATACTCTAAGGAGGAGCTCAAGAAATGTGAGTAATAGACGGTTGTATCATGCTTTTGTACCAGATATATGGTTGTAAAAAACTTATGTAATTTGATTGCAGCAGACTTAATTATTAGTCTTCTTTTACAGAAGTCTGGTACTCGACTATCTATCAAAATATCATCCTTTGTATCAGTATAGTACTCTTCTTTCAGAGATTTTAATTCATATTCGACCAAAAGTACAATTCCAATACAATCTAGAGATTTACATATTAGTCTTCTTCTATAAGAGACTTAAAAAGAAGTATACTTTCTGTTCAAGAAGACTAACATGTTGGTCTGCACGACAAAAAGTAACATTAGAACTCAAAGTAATAGAAAAATTAAGACCTACGATTTCAACAAAAGTTCATCAAATAAGACAACATCCAAAGTGACAATACATCTGATAAGTTAAATACATAAGATATAAGACAACATCCAAAGCAATAAGACACCATCCAAAGCAATAATATAATTGATCAATTCAACGCATAAGAGATAATACATAAGACAACATCCAAAGCAGTAAGACAACACTGGTTTAACATGGACAGTTTGGATGTGACTTGGTTGTTTGCACTGTGACAATTAACGTAGACTTACTAATATGTCTACAATTGTTTCCTAGCAATATAGTAAAATCAAAAGTATTATACTTTCATAATTACAACAGTTTTTCTATTCAAAATCACTCAAACCCATTAGGATTAACTATTACACACTTTCAAACGAAAAAATTGTGAAAAAATTTAATGCATAGTACACAAATTAACTTTTAATGTATATTTCGAAATAGACTTCATGTTCACTCTACAAAGTGGTAGACTTTCTTTTCAATTTACATCAGTAGACGGTCAAATAGGTCTACTCTTTGGGTTAGTTTTTGCAATTGACCATTTTACGGGTTACTTTTTATAGTTGAAAAAAAGTTGTGATTTTATATAAGCAGACTTCGTTTTCAGTCTACAACTTTAAAAATGTTAGTTTTCGCTATTGACCAGAATTTTCCAGGATTTGACTTTCAGAGGTAGACTAAATATACAGTCTACATGTTTTAATTTTTTTGAATGAGGTTAGTTTTGCAATTGACTATGTTTGACTTTTTAGGGGTAGATTGAAATGAACGTCTACAGCTTTGCAGACTTCACAAGAAGTCTACTCTCAAATCCGACGAGTCAGTTTTGCATTTGACCAAAATAAAAAATAGACTTAACGTGTAGTCTACATTTTTTTTTCTGGAAGAGAAGATTGCATATGAAGTCTACATATTAAAAAATTAATTAATTTTAAAAAGTTTTAGTCAAACACAAAACTAACATTTTCAACGCAGTCAAAATTTTGGTCAAATGCAAAACTGACCTTAAGTAAACTTCTCCGGCAGTCTACGCTTCGTAAACTTACGTTGAAATCTACTTATGAAAAGTCAAAAGTTTATTCAAATGCAAAACTAACCTCTTTTGCGTAGTCGTCTTTATAGGTCTACGTAGTTTTTTGTTTTTGTTGTCAAAGGTTAAGATGTAGACTGTCGGGGAATGCTACATTACAACAAAAATCCGTTTAGTCAATTACATAACTGACCTGTGCGTTGACAAATAGACTGCATTATACGTCTACACAAGGGCGTAGACATATAAAATAGTCTATTATCGCGACACATATCTGAGAAACGACTTAAACCATGTAAATAATTATATTTTTGCAGTGTGAAGCTTGTTTCCAGCCTTTTCAACCGTCCAAACTCCAATAATGACCAAAAGGAAACATTTTTGACGATTCACAAGTGAAAAAACACGAAATTATGAAGTTTGTGATTATGAAAATGAAGGTGAAGAGGGATTTTTAGATGAAAATGTAGAGAAAATGAAGATTTGCTTGTTTAGAATGAGAAAAAAAGTGGTTGAAAATTCAATTCTAGAGCTTTAAGAGATGAAAAATGGTGGTTCATGGTGGTTGAAAATATTGATGATGATAGCATAGTTGTAATCAAGAAGAAATGTTTAGGGTGTATTTGGTTTTTAATTTTTTTTGAAATTAATAAATAAATAAATAATAAGGGGAAATTTGTAAATAATTCAAAAACTTAGGGGTATCATGGAAAATTCAATGATGAATAGTAACTAAAAAAAAGGTTGGTTTTAGGTTTGACTTGAATTTTTAGGTTGTTTTTGAAAAACACCCTTAAAAAATCTAAAATTTTCAAATAAAAATTTATTTTAATCATTTTTAAAATCTGTTTTATGGAAAAAACTTCAAAAAATATATTTGAGAAATTTTCTCGAAATTTTTTATATCAAAAATATTTAGATCTATGACAAACGTGAAACCTTGATTTGGACAACAGAATACTTGATAATCCTGTATTTATCGAGGTGAAATTTACAATAGATTATTTTCGGTTATCGAAGATAGTGTATACACGGATGGAATGATCAACTTTCACATCTCTTAAAAAGGAAATCCAATGATGGAGGAAATCCAATAATGTAAGATGATCTTTCTTCAGTTTTCATTCCAACAATTACAAAGAACAAAAACATTATAATGAACAAATTTACATGAGATACTCGAAGTTTTCCTTCATTTGTGTAGTATGTGGTTTTTCTATTGTAGTTTTGATTTCTGAAATGGGTTCTTCTATTTATTAGGTTTTTAATTTTTGTATCTTTGTTAAAAATAATAATTTAGAACTTGGGTAATTATAAAAAAAATAAACCTACATTTCTTCTCCTTAAATATGATCAAATATGTTTACAACTCTTTTTAATCACTGGATATCCAAGTTATCTATAGTTTAATGATTTATTTTAGATATTAATATTAATATATTATCTTCGTTTTATGAAAAATGTCACACATTTAAAAATTATTAAATATATTTTTAATAATTACATCAGTTTTATTAGTTCAAGATAAAATAAAATATTTATAAAATAATATATTTTATAACTAATGATAAAACATATATAAATTTTTGAAATTCTAAAGCGATATTCTTTATATCACAATGATATTTTCTATACAAAAGAGTACTAGGTGTTTATCCACGAATTTGCGGATACAAATAATTCGAAAATGTTAATATAATATAATAATTTTCATGATAATTTATATTTTGAAAATTGAGTGTGAATTTATGTTTCAAATATTTTTTAAAATAAAAAGATTTTCAATATTTTATATAGTTTATACTTATGATTTAAAATTATAAGTATGAATTTTTAGTATTTTATTAATTTTCTATCGACAACTATAATTATATTTTTTTTTACATTGTGATCAAATTTATTTTTTCTATGTAGCATTCAAAATTTTGATTTCTAAATATTAGTAAATTAATATTACATGATCTTCACATATCATTATAATATTTCCTAAATATAATAGTACACGATTACAAAAAAATATTTACTAAAAAAATATATACATGTTAAGAATTTCTGAAATTCCAAAACAATTTCTTTGGCTAATGTGGCTTAAACTCACTCATCGCGTGGGCTATAGAACGTCAAATATGATTTTTTTTGAAATAAATAACCTAATAATTTTGGCTATTGGAGAGTTCATAAATAATAAAAAATAATAATAATAATCAGCAAAATAACATGGATTAATTAAAAAATTTAGATGCACAGTATGTATATATCTAGTTTATATGGTTTGTAGATTAAGTTTTACATAATTATTTTAAAAATCTAATTATAAGCATTTTAAATAAATATATGTCTCATTTCCATTAATCTAAGAGAAACTAGAACTTGACCCGCTTCCACTTACGGATTTGATTTAACTTGTGTTCATTGTAAATTAATAAACTGCTGGTTTTATAAAAAAATCATGTATATTATATTATAATATAGATGTTTGATAATAATTTCTTATTTGTACATAATATTATATTAAAAATTATAACTTGATGCAATTTGATATAATTGTACTATTCATAGATTAACATGTTGTTTTTTTTGTTAATTTATTTTAAAATGAAACAACATACTAAAAACTTTTAATGGTCAATATATGAATATCGATTTGGTTAGATAAGCTTTGGAACTGTAATTATTGAACTTAAATTTATTTTAAATGCATTGGAAAATCTTTAAATAAAAATAAACACAAAAAATAAATATTTAATTTATTGTAAATGCAAAGGCTAAGTTTGTAAATAAAATGAAGTATTTTTTATACTGATATTCATGTTTCCAAACAATTATCATTTATATTGTTATCCATGTTTCCAAACAATTCCAAAAGTTTTTTATACTGCTATCCATGTTTCCAAACAATTCTCATTTATATTGTTATCCATGTTTCCAAACAGTACAAAAAGATACTTTAGTTTTAATAGAATAAATTACTAAGAATACCACAAGTTAAGTATCACTTTTCAAAAATACTTTCAATCAAAAATGTATTAATATTTGGGTTTACACTTTATTGATTATTATTTAGGGTTTAGTGTTAAAGGGGTAGAGTTGAATTTTTAAATGTTTTATAAATATTTAGAAAAATTAGTTTACTTTATTTTCTTCATAAATTTAGGGTACTTTTGAAAATAATAATTCATTAATGGTAAATTTGAAAATTGGTATCAAACTTGTGGTGCTTAATCCCCGCGGGGCGCGATGAGTGATCTCAAAAGATGATTTTCATGGTGAGGTTGTCATTTCACCAAAGCACCTATGGGAGATGTGCAAATCATATCGGTTATTGCCTGGCCAGGGCACCGATGTCAAGAGCTGGTGGGCTCTAATTCAAGGGTTTGTACATATAGAGTTTCTGTGAGTTAATGGAGCCAAGGAACTTCGTGAGCGCGGGAGCTTGTAAGATGAGTCTTAACCGAGCAAACCGTATGAGCTTGTCAAGAGGTATAGTTAAGGGGCTAGTTTACAAGTAGAGCTCGGTAGCTCGTTCCTTTTAACAAAAAGAATTTTCATTTTATTAATAGCTATACAAAAATAGGTTCCTACGTATCTAAAGTGGGATCAAGCCTTGCCATAGTTCACTTTATTACAAAGTATGAGGTTCATGGAACCTTTTTTCCTTACTTGATTTCTTCGATTTGTCCTTTTCTTCGAGCTGCTGCTGGTTAGATCTTTTATACCGAAGTTCGTGGATGTAACAAAATCTTGCCGAATTTTGACTTCCTTTGATTTTTGTTACTCCACCTAGTGTTGAAAACTTGATGCATTGATGATAAGTTGATGGCACAACTTGCATTTCGTGTATCCAAGGATTTCCGTGTATGATATTGTACATATTAGGAGAACCAATGATTGTGAACATTGTGCCCAACACGATTCCACCAGCATATGTCGGGAGTCTTATGGTTACCGAAGGTCTTTGTGGTGAACCGTTGAAGCCCGTCAATGGTTGCTTGGACGGTTTGATTTGAAGATCGGTCATCTCCATTTGGTCCATAGGGTCTTTGTAAATGACATTCACTGAGCTTCCGGTGTCAACTATTGACATGGTTATCTCGCAACCTACTAACATTATTCATATGACCAGTGCATCGTTGTGTGGACACTCTAGGTTCTCTATCTCTTATTCTATAAATTCTACAACTGTTCATCGTCTATTATCTCCATCACTCCCATAACTCCTGTAGACACGAAAATTACTCTTTTGCCATATACTTTTATCGCTCTTATTGTATCGTCGCAGATATTGACTATTTTTCTTGAGGTCGGTGGGCATGGTGTCTCTGTACTTTTGTCTTTTTCTTCTGTTTCTATTTTAGTGGTTTCTGAGCTTTCAGTACCTTTTGGTTGGATTTTTCGAGTTGAGTCAATGCTTTTTTGTTGTAACGGAAGTAAGGTATTTTTGGAAGGCATAACACTATTGAGTTCTTTGTCCCACTATGTCATGATAAAAGCATAATTCGTTGTAGTTATCCTTTTTACCTTCTTCTCTGTTCCATGTATTTGATCGAGGTTTGTTTGATTAGGTTTTGAAGTCTCTTTTCTGAGATATTATTGGCTTTTTCTCCTTCCCCAATTTGCAACTACGATCTCTTGGATTTATATCTCTCCTTGGTCCTCCACGTCCTCTTCATCTATCGTCATTCTCCTTGTGCGATTTTTCTTTGGATCTCGAAGATGGTGCATGTTTCTCAGCGAGCGCCTTTTTTTCATTTCCACGTATCTTGAAGGTTGGTGAAGTGTATCCTCCAATGCTGCGGGTTTGTTGAGTAAGATCTCTTGTTGAAAGCGCAATTCATTCCATAGGTCATTTCATAGTGCAGATATATATGTGCTGTCACTTATAACAATTTTGGAAAGGATCGCTTTGAACCTTCCGATAAGAGGGGAGTGACTCGTCTTCTCTCTGGGACATCATCCATAGATTGGTATCTAAATCTCTTTTCTCTATGAACTTGAAGTAATGCTTCATGAAAACAGTTTTCAATAACACCGTCGATGGTTGTGGAGTGAGAAGGAGTATGTCGGGACCGAGTTGCGTGTCTCAGCGGGCTGAGGGATTGGATTTTCGTCCGAATCGAGCTTGGGAGTCTGGACGAATGATGTGTCGTCCGGGTTAAACATTGGTAATCCTCCAAAGGGGTTGTTCACATCATGTGCAAATGCACAAGATGTGTCTTGTCTAGTCATTGTGGTATGTGTTCTCACGTCGGAAATTCACTTCAAAAATTAGGTTTTCGATTGCGTGTATAAGAAGAAATGTGTAAATAACTATATATGATAATTTCATACAAAGAAGTGTATTCGATTTACAATACATGTAGAAAACGAGTATGAATACCGAAGATATTTAAGAACAAAGACGTAAGTAGGTATTGAATGTATAATATTGCTCTAGAAGAATTAAGATCCCTCTCTTCTTGCCTTTGATATTTTTATACGGTTTCAAGAATGAATCATAACGGCAGGTGATCTCCGGCGACGATCAAGTGTCTTTATTGTCGTTTTCAATGATTTGATCTCTGTTACACTCTGGTATGTGTCAACTCGGCATATGCCATTTCTTAAGCTCGGTATGGATTTTGATGTTCGTGGACCCATAGTTTCTTCCGAGTTTTTGGGTCACTAGATCGAATTCCCAGACTAGGTATGGAGCGGGTTGAAATCCACCTCCAACGACAAGCACTAAAAGAAGTAAGGAGCAACGAGTTCCACGTTCTCTGAGACCATTCGTATCTTTTTTATTTACTTTTCGGCAAATGATCACTTTCTCGCTTTGGTCCATATCTATCAAAAACCACTAATGTTGGATCTGTGGACCCTATTTTCTTTTTCTTCTTTCCACTTTTTCATGCCAAAAAGTTTGTAATTTACAATGAACAATTCTCTAAAATGATAAAGAACCGGTTCTCAAAAAAAACTGAACATTAAATATAATTTTTTCTTTAAAGTTAATTTGCAGAGCCACATGAACACGTCAATAATTTGCTAGGTTTGCTATTAATTATGCTTACTAAAATCATCAAACTCAATATGATAGCAATTCCATCAACTGCAAGATTCTGTGATTATACTCTACTGATTCTATCACCTTCAGCAACCAGAAACCCTTCACTTACTAGCGTTCCAACCGCCTTTCTTACCTGATTAACAAAGGTTACAACAACAACAAAAGACTTTCGTTAGTTTCTCTGTCCATAATGGGAATGTCAAAAACTATTGATAAAAGTTTATACATGACTTACATCATGAAGATGAGTTTTGGTGTTTATGTTGCTGCCTCCATGCTTCTTCAGTTCTTCCAGTAACTACACAACATTCCACATTGTACTTGAGAGAAAAACTTTCAACAGGAAGGTTGATTGAAAATAAAGATTGATACCTTTGGATAAGCGCATCGGTGATCCTCCAATTTGCATTTTCTCTCTCGAACTGACTGCACAAAGGCATCCCGTCTCATTCGTTCACTTGCTGAGACTCCAGTGTTTATCAGGTCCATGTCAATGGTTCCTTCACCACAATAAACGGAGTCTGTTGTTTAAAATATAGGAATCGAATTCTAGTGTTTATCTTATCCTCTGATAAAATAAGGGGTTGCTGTGAAGAAACTAACCAGTGGCGTGATAGGTTGCTGATTGCTGCATTGCTACACTGAGAAGTCGAAATGCCCCATCCACGTCATGTTTTTCAACCTTTATCCATCAAAACATTTAATTGGTTGAAAATGCCAAAGTAAATTGCTTCAAAGATTCAGGTCAACATATGTGTTTCTTACTAACCCATTTAGAAAAACACATCCGGGCTAAGGACTCACTAAGCCTGATCAAGCTTTCTATTTGCCTAGGAGTCGCTGTTATGACCTGTGTCAAATTCAGAGAGTTTATAGCATGAGACTGTAGGACCATGATTTCTACGATATGGCAAACTGAATAATTTGTTTATATAATGATAAAAACAGAAATAAAATATAAAATACTTGATACCAAAATATGATGAACAAAGAACAATTTCGTGTGGAGGCGAGACACTCTTTCCTTAATTCTTAAATTGCCCGCAGTGTGACGGTGTTTGCGCAATTAGAATCCCAGGATACAACCACACTTCGACTATTCCTGCATCACTCAGAATAGAAGCTAACGAACCTAATTTTGTGTTGTACTCTCAGACACAAGATAAAATAAAAAATACTAGCATAACTAATCTAAGTGGGAGAGAGTAAACTTTTGTTTTTGAAATGTACATTTTTCTATAATGCTAGCAAGCCTTTATATAGAAAAAATAATGAGAAGCACAAGTTACATTTTCAACATAGAAATGAAATTTCCATGGTGCACTAATGGAGACATCAATTCTTGTCATTATTATGTGAATTCATTCCACATTTTGACCAAGAAATTAAAGAGTAAAATTATTATTGTTTGACCAATTCAAATAAATAATATATTTTAAAATGGATTTCTTTTTTTATATTTTACCAATATAAAAGATCAACATATATTTGGTTTATAAGATTAAACCTCAAATCCAATCAAATATCCAATGTATGTATTTGCTACTTTGTACAAATTTCTCAAATCACACACATTGGACCTCCATTTCTCATTCAAATAAAACTCATTTTTGACATATGAATATATTATTCATCATGTTCAAAAAATAGTTCCAACAATCCCCCACATGAATAGAAATGACTCTAAACACTAGACGACTCGATAGACTTGACCTACTAGACAAGACTCAACTAAAGGACTTTTGAGAGTACAAGCGAGAAATTCACTGCATGATGAGTTGGTAGCATTTTTCAGCCTTGAACCAGTCATTGTTAATAGCTATCGGATTTACTCGGCCAGGTGGTGAACATGATGTCTTGAACCACCCGAGCTTTGATGTAAACCTAGATAATAACTATAACACAGTTTCATTCTCTCACAGAACTAGGTTCTCTGTTGTGTTCATTTTGGCCGTGAACAGTCCTGGTTAATCATGAGTGAACTTGGAGAATATAGCCTTTCCTTCATTCTCCTATAAACGGCCCCATTTCACACTCACAAGGTGATTTGCCATTAGTTTTGTTTAGAGGAGTATCATGTACTACTCCATTCATATCTCAAAATAATGGACACAAATCATTAAAAGCAAATGCTTATCTTCTATTCCTTACATGTAGCACTGTTTAATCATCCTAGGAACTAAGTATAGACCGAAGTCTTACAGTGCTTTGGGCAGATTTAGTTTGACTTAGTTGTCTCCTTGAACCTATTTCTTGGGATCTCCAGTCATTTAGGTAGAGTTACCGCCAAACCTCATCTTAATTCACAGGCATTAACCTATTCCTCTTGATGATATAACAATATGATCTCATGACACACATTTAATATAAAGATCATAGGTTGTCATCATAATGAACATAATCTCTTGAGATTAGTCGAGATCAATTTTTTAATGATTTTTGTCATCTTTTTTCAAGATACAACTAACCATTATATACAAAGCTTAGTGCATGAAACTAATGTTTTTTTTTTTAAATATATTGTGATAATTATCACTAAGTTCATGTGGTCTCTTGCCAATGACTTTATATGGTAAGCAAAGCTTCCCCCACATTTCTTGAAATAACTCAAAATATGCATATTTTCATTTAACATCTTTTAAGAGTTTAGAAAAATTGATCTACAACTCTTTTGGATTTAAATAAATAAAAAGCAATTTCAAAAGTATTACAACTTTGTTTTTTCAATATTAGAAATTCACATTTTATATACAACTATTTTCATAGTTCTCTCAAGTCGATTTATAAATCCAACTTGTATTTTTTTTTTTTTTTGAATTTCTTTCAAAAATATTATTTGCTATGTAGCAAATATTCATATCATTACAAGATATAATTTTTGGAATCAAACCCACTACTCTCTTTGGTTATTTTCAACCATATTGACTTTAGAAACTACAATATACATGTCAGTTTCAGTCATATTAATATGATACCTCTCATTTTTTTATAGTTAATCTTTATACGGCTCGCTTTAAAGCATTGACGAAATATGAATGTTTTGATCACTATCAACAACATTATATTATCTATGGCAAATGATTCATATGTGGCAGACCTCTCTCAAACTTAATTTGGGGCGTCGACTCACAAATTCATTTCCATCTATTCCATTTGATCTCTTAATATCAAAATGTTTATAAGATTCTTTTACATAACATGATCCCTTAAGAACCAAAATGTTGTATAGCATTGGTATATTTCACTATACTTTGAAATCATTTTTATTCTCTCATGGTTCCATGTGCTTAATAATTAAATTAAGTTACACCATTAGAATAAAATCTGTAACAATAAAATAAAAATGTTACTCATATTCTTGATAATTAAATCAAACAAATCAAAGCATTAATACATATTTGACCAACCTCAAAACAACATCTTTAACAATTTATTAACAAAAGTGAAGATATCAAAACGAAGTTCTAAAGTCTAGACTGGACAACAAAACTCTAGCAATTTTTTACTTTAAATAATGCCAAAGAACAAGTTTTTATTATGTCCAAACGATTACTAAACCAAAACCAACTCAAGTCTCAAACCGCTTTAGAATAACTTAACAAATTTCACATCAAACTTATTCAAGTTCTAATCAGTTTCTGATTATCAAAGATCAATCAAAATGGTTTAACTATCAAATTAAAATTTTGCAGAATTATTAAACCATAATAATCGAAAATCTGATGGAAATGAATTGATTTTCCATCATAATGAATTCCCTTCATTCCTGTTTTCAAGACAAAAACACTAAACAAATTATCAGTTTTCGTTAGTACAATAACGAAAATTTAAGAATTAAGATTGTAGGACCATGATTTCTACGATATGGTAAACTGAATAATTTGTTTATATAATGATAAAAACAGAAATAAAATATAAAATACTTGATACCAAAATATGATGAACAAAGAACAATTTCGTGTGGAGGCGAGACACTCTTTCCTTAATTCTTAAATTGCCCGCAGTGTGACGGTGTTTGCGCAATCAGAATCCCAGGATACAACCACACTTCGACTATTCCTGCATCACTCAGAATAGAAGCTAACGAACCTAATTTTGTGTTGTACTCTCAGACACAAGATAAAATAAAAAATACTAGCATAACTATTCTAAGTGGGAGAGAGTAAACTTTTGTTTTTGAAATGTACATTTTTCTATAATGCTAGCAAGCCTTTATATAGAAAAAATAATGAGAAGCACAAGTTACATTTTCAACATAGAAATGAAATTTCCATGGTGCACTAATGGAGACATCAATTCTTGTCATTATTATGTGAATTCATTCCACCTTTTGACCAAGAAATTAAAGAGTAAAATTATTATTGTTTGACCAATTCAAACAAATAATATATTTTAAAATGGATTTCTTTTTTTATATTTTACCAATATAAAAGATCAACATATATTTGGTTTATAAGATTAAACCTCAAATCCAATCAAATATCCAATGTATGTATTTGCTACTTTGTACAAATTTCTCAAATCACACACATTGGACCTCCATTTCTCATTCAAATAAAACTCATTTTTGACATATGAATATATTATTCTATCATGTTCAAAAAATAGTTCCAACAGAGACAAACCGTAGCACTTCTATGAAAGAAAGAAACAATGAAGTTCCAAGGCATTACCTTTTTGCTACTACCGGCAAACTTCCCTGCTTTTCTCAGCTCAACATAGCCGCGGGTCAATTCCTCTGCAGCTTCATCTGATACTTTAGGATGTATGTTCTTACGGGCGTAGCAGACACAGAGGTCTTGCATTTAGAGATGCTGCTCCATCACCTGAAAGAGCAGTAATGTTCATCGGTTAATGGACTAGAGAACGCATTAATGAGGGGCACACTACAAGGGCAAGCTACGACCTGTGGCATGAGTAACAAACCTCATGCAGCATGTTCCTCGCACTTTAAGACATTTTGTCAAATTTATCAATACAGCAGATACCTCGGTCACTAAGAACAAGAGCTCCACCTTCCAAAACCTGTAAAATTATCATTCACTCGCTTAAGAAAACTCTGAAAATACGATGTGTACAGAAAAAACTGGAAAAAAAAACAAAATGAACATAAGCCGTCAAACCAACAGCGGAGCTCCCTCTTCAACTTGTGTAAATGCCACGTGGTGAAAGCTTATGAATGTACTGAAGCAGCTGAGACTTGCTAGTACCAGGGTCACCAACTAGTAAAATGTTGATGTCACCAAGAAAGTTAGCACCAGATTGTTAGCTACGAATCTGTGCATCCTCCTATTCTCTATCAGTATCGTAGGAGGGGGAAAGCCCAACAGAAGGGAAGCAGAGACCCAACAGGAGTAAACAGGCCTCATTAGGAGAAGGGTAGCCCAATGAAGAGCCTTCTACAATAAGGAATAAGCCATCAGACATTGGCTCGAGCTCAGCACGTGACATGTCGGGAGACGGTTACGAGCCATAGTCTGCTTTATGCTTTATTTATATTCTCATTGTACGTTGCTGTAGGGGCATCGAGTGTTTTGTCGATCACGTTGTAGGAGAGGTGAGATCACTCTCGATAAACTGTCTCAGAAACCTTTTGTAATCGGGGAATAATAATTTTGTTTTTCTCTTGATTCAGTGTTTTACAACTTGTTCGTAACAAACTTGGTATCAGAGCCACTACGTGACGTGGGAAGAAGATGGCACTGGCGAAGAAAACTGACATGGAGAGTGCGGTGGAGAACCTGCAGCGAGACGTTGGTCGAATATCGATGCTGGAGCAGAGCATCGAGGAGATGAAGCAGCAGATGACGAGGCTTAACGTGTTGGAGAGGATCGAGAAAAGGATGATCGAAGAAGATGAGATCAGGAGAAAGAAGGAGTCTGAATACGTACGATCGGAGGAGATCTCGAGCCAGATCGGTCCCTTTAACACCACTGTGTACCCGAGAGGAGGTAACGGGAAAGCCATCGCGGAGGATTCGTCGACGCGACGAGACGTGAGCTACAAGGAAGGGGTGGGAACCCAGGGTACGTCATCAACTCCATTGCAAAACGGAGGACGACCATCAGAGTGGTTCAACACTTCTCTGTTGAAGAGGATGGAAGTACCGGAGTTCAACGGGGAAGAGTCGGAAAGCTGGGTCTTACGGGTCGAACAATATTTCGAACTCGGTGAGCTGACGGAGGAGGAGAAGCTGCGAGCGGTGAGAATGTGCTTTGTCGGTGAGGCGTTGTCGTGGTACCGTTGGGAAAGGAACCGAAACCCATTCCTGTCATGGGAGCAGATGAAACAGAGAGTCCTTGAACAGTTTTCACCATCGCATGACACTAGCGTTGGAGAGAGGCTGCTGACTCTCAGGCAGGAAGGGACGGTGAAGGAATATTGCCGTGATTTTATCGCACTCGCGTCAAACGCTCCGGAGATACCTGACCACGTGCTCGAGATGTCATTCATGGTGGGATTGAAACCTAAGATGAGAGCGGGGGTGAAGATGATGGAACCACGAGGGCTGAAGAAGATGATGAGTGTGGCGAAGTTAGTCGAGGATTGGTCAGACGGCGGAGAGACGGCGTCCGATCAAACCTCAGGAGGCGGATCTAAACCGAGCCGTAACAATCAGGGGAAGTTTCAGCCCAATGATAACAAACCCACGGGCCAGAGTAATGGGGCCTGGAAATAACAAAACCAAGCCCAACCCGAACCCTAATTTCACTGGGAGTCGTTCTGCAGGGGGGCACAACCGTCTGAAGCCTCCGTTTTGAAGATTGACCGAGGCTGAGGTTGCGGAAAGAAAGGCGAAAGGCTTGTGTTATTGGTGCGACGAAACCACAAATGTCCTTTCCCGGAGTTGTCGGTGATGATGGTACATTCCGACGGAACCGAGCTCGAAATTTCCAACTGCATGATGGAGGAAGAGGAGGACGAGCCGGCTGAAGAGGTGGAGGTAGCAGAGGTATCAGTTTTCTCTTTGGCCGGTATCACCACCTCCAGGACCATTAAGATTGAAGGAGCGATCAATGGAGAGAAAGTGGTGGTCCTCATCGATAGTGGGGCCACCCACAACTTCATCAAACTCAACGGTTGGGGATAGCGTTGGCCGACACCAATGAGTTTGGAGTGCTCGTAGCAGGAGGGCTGAGGTTGAAGGGGTCAGGCGTGTGCCAAGAGTTGGAGCTGAAGCTGCAGGGGCTATCCATCAAAACCAGTTTCCTTCCTATAAAGCTGGGGAACGCGGACGTGATTCTGGGGATGCAATGGTTGTCAACCCTGGGTAACATGAAGGTTAACTGGAGGCTTCAACTGATGCGGTTCAAAATCGATGGGGTGAAGCACCTCCTACGAGGGGATCCAAGTCTGAAATGCGCGGAGATTTCAGCAAAAGGGTTGTGGAAGGCGATTGAGCACGAAGCATTGGGGCTCGTCGTGGAGTATAATGGCATACAGATGGAACAGGAGCCACTGGTAGGCACGGCGGTCAGGTGGAAGAGGATCGTGCAGGAGTTCCCACAGGTGTTTGCAGAACCAAAAGGCCAACCGCCATCCAGGGGAAAAGAACACTCAATCACGTTGCGGCCGGGGGCCAGCCCTGTCAGTGTGAGACCATTCCGGTACCCACAAATTCAGAAGGAGGAGATCGAGAAGCAAGTGGCTGCTATGCTAACAGCAGGGATTATCAGGGAAAGCGAGAGCCCTTTTTCCAGTCCTGTGCTCTTAGTGAAGAAGAAAGACGGCAGCTGGCGCTTTTGTGTTGACTATAGGGCCCTCAACAAAGCTACCATCACCGACTGTTTTCCGATACCCATGATAGATCAGTTGCTCGACGAATTGAAGGGAGCTGCGATCTTCTCAAAGATTGACCTTAAAGCCGGGTACCATCAAATACTGGTGAAGGCGGAGGACGTGCCAAAGACAGCGTTCCGAACTCACGATGGGCATTACGAATTCCTTGTGATGCCCTTCGGATTGTCCAACTCTCCCTCAACCTTCCAGTCTTTGATGAATCAGATCTTTAGGGCATTCCTCCGGAAGTTCGTACTCGTCTTTTTTGACGATATATTGGTGTTCAGCAAAACAACGGGGGAGCACGAACAGCATCTCAGGAAAGTCTTAGAGGTGCTAAAAGGGCAGCGGCTGTATGCTAATGGAAAGAAATGCCATTTCGGGTCGCCTACCATAGAGTACCTGGGGCACATAATTTCAAAAGAGGGGGTTGCTGCAGATGGGAGTAAGATTCAGGCGATGGTGGAGTGGAAAGTACCTCGGAGCGTCAAGGAGCTAAGAGGATTTTTGGGACTTACTGGGTATTACCGAAAGTTCGTGCAGGGGTATGGAAACATTGCTCGACCCCTAACGTCACTGTTGAAGAAGGACAGCTTTCAGTGGAGTGGGGAGACAGAGGAGGCATTTCAGAGTTTGAAGAAGGCCATGTCATCTGTGCCGGTGCTGGCATTACCAGACTTTGAAGCTCTCTTTGTCGTGGAGTCAGATGCGTCGGGAATAGGGTTGGGAGCTGTTCTTATGCAACAGCAGAGGCCTATCGCTTACTTCAGTCAAGCGCTGACTGATAGACAGAGACAGAAATCAGTGTACGAGAGGGAACTAATGGCGATAGTGTTTGCCATACAGAAATGGAGACACTACTTACTGGGACGCAAATTCCTGGTCAGGACTGATCAAAAAAGTCTCAAGTTCTTACTGGAGCAGAGGGAGATAAACCTAGAATACCAACGATGGCTAACCAAGATACTGGGTTTCGACTTCGACATCCAGTACAAGCCCGGATTGGAAAATCGAGCAGCTGATGCACTGTCACGAAAAGACATGACGGTAGAAGTGAATGCAGTCTCAGGGCCGTTCGCTATACAAGTGGAAGAGATCAGCAGTGAAATAGAGCGAGACACAGAGCTGCAAAAGATTATCAATGATCTGAAAGAAGATGCAAGCAAGCACCCCGATTTTGAGTTGGTGCAAGGAAGGTTGTTGAGGCAGGGGAAACTAGTTGTTCCGAAAGGGTCAAGGTTGATTGGGGTGTTACTGAAGGAGTACCATGATGGGAAACAGGGGGGTCACGGAGGGGTTCTCAGAACGCAGAAACGTATCAATGCTTCTTTATACTGGCCAGGGATGATGACAGATATAAGAAGATATGTAGCAGCCTGTTCCACTTGCCAGAGACAGAAGTATTCGACACTTGCGCCGGGAGGGTTGCTTCAGCCTTTGCCTATACCGGAGAAGATTTGGGAAGATGTGTCTATGGATTTTGTGGAGGGTTTTCCAAGGTCAGAGGGAATTAACGCAGTGTTGGTGGTGGTAGACAGGTTGTCTAAGTACGCACATTTCATCGGATTGAAACACCCTTTCACAGCAGTTGACGTGGCCGTGTTATTCATTCAGGAGGTAGTAAAGTTACATGGTTTTCCCAAAACCATTGTATCAGACCGTGACAAGGTGTTCACAAGTCAATTCTGGAAGGAAATGTTCAGACTGGCGGGGACAAGTCTCTGCTTTAGCACTGCATATCATCCTCAGTCCGACGGGCAGACAGAGGTCACAAACAGGGGTTTGGAAACGTATTTGCGCTGTTTTGCTGGAGAGAAGCCGAGGACATGGGCTCAGTATTTGCTGTGGGCTGAGTTTAGTTACAACTCGGCTTTCCATTCTGCAATCCAGATGTCACCGTTTAAAGCAGTCTACGGAAGGGAGGCCCCTATGCTGATGAGATTTGAGAATGGGTCGACAAACAATGCAGAGTTGGAGTATCGACTTCGGGAAAGAGACGCTACCTTAGAGTTGCTCAAGCATCACATTCATAAAGCTCAGCAAGTGATGAAAAACAGAGCAGATATCCATCGGCGGGAAGTGGAGTTTGAAGTGGGGGATAAGGTTTTCTTGAAGTTGAGGCCATACAGGCAACAAACTTTGGCTAGGAGACTCAACGAGAAGTTGTCTGCGCGGTACTATGGACCCTATGAGATCATAGCGCGAGTCGGGAAGGTCGCATATAAGCTTGCTTTACCACCCGAAGCACGTCTACACCCTACGTTCCATGTGTCTCAACTCAAGAAGGCAGTGGGAGAAAACGAAACCCCAGCAGAGATTCCTCGCCAGCTGACCTCAGAAGGTGTGTTGGAAGTGGAACCAGAGGAAGTGTTGGATTGCAGAATCAATGAGAAGAGCGGACAGGGAGAGGTGTTGATAAAATGGAAGGGACTGCCTGACTATGATTGTACTTGGGAGTGGAAACAAACGATGGCAACTCAGTTCCCTCAGGTCGACCTTGAGGAAAAGGTCGGTTTCAAACGCGGCGGTAATGTTAGCTACGAATCTGTGCATCCTCCTATTCTCTATCAGTATCGTAGGAGGGGGAAAGCCCAACAGAAGGGAAGCAGAGACCCAACAGGAGTAAACAGGCCTCATTAGGGGAAGGGTAGCCCAATGAAGAGCCTTCTACAATAAGGAATAAGCCATCAGACATTGGCTCGAGCTCAGCACGTGACATGTCGGGAGACGGTTGGTGACGTGTTACGAGCCATAGTCTGCTTTATGCTTTATTTATATTGTCATTGTACGTTGCTGTAGGGGCATCGAGTGTTTTGTCGATCACGTTGTAGGAGAGGTGAGATCACTCTCGATAAACTGTCTCAGAAACCTTTTGCAATCGGGGAATAATAATTTTGTTTTTCTCTTGATTTAGTGTTTTAGAACTTGTTCGTAACACAGATGTCACGTTCAAAGCATTCCCTCCAAAAGTCTTCACATAGAAATTTGTCTCAATAAAAAGGAACTAATGTTATTTAGAATTAGTTGAACTTATAACCAAGTTTCGAAAGCCTTAAATCACCTGGCACAGAAGACCCTTTTTTACATCATCCAGCTACCAGATGTTTGGTGGTAGTGATCTACTAAGCCTCTCATATATATCTGGTTGTTTAGAGAGTTCTTCACACTTCTTAAACTAAGAATTAATAAAAAAAACTTGGTTGGAACGGAGGGGCATGAACAAGTTACAAAATTATAGACTCATTTAGTTAGAAAGATGAAAAACCTTCTCCTCTAACTCGAAATCTTCATCGACTCTACGCAGACTATCGTCCACATCCATAGGATACTCAACAGCCATTCTTGTCTTACTTGCTTTCTTTATGTGAACGCAATCGATGTAGGTTTGTACACAAGTGTTGTAAGAGAGTAAATAAAAATGTCAAAATGTAATAATGTAAAAGAAAAGAGAAGATAAGATGGCATGCCTTTAACACAGATCTCATAGTCCTGTGAGCAAGCCCTACTCGGACGGTCATTTCTCTGTAAATTCCGTTGACCTAACAGGACAACAAGCTTTGATTATCAACCAAAACCATAGTGACGCAGACAATACCCTGACTAAATTATTGTCTTTTATACCTCACCTCTGTCACCAGGCTTTCCATTATCAACTAGCATATCATGCAGCAATAAGCTAACAGTGTGAGGTGTTCTTCCGGGAATCTCATAGGCGTCTCCTGAAGCGGCACAATCTGCTCATCAGCAAACCTGATTCACAAACCGAGGAGCGTGTAAGTTAAAAAACTGATCAAAGCGCAGCAGCAAGCTAAATTCTATGTTTAGAAACTTACCCGCATCGGTTGTGAACTAGTGTCATGGAATTCTTGGCAAGACACTCTTGTTTCAAGCAGGTAGGAGGCTCGCTTATTTACCCTAAAACAGACCAAACATTGGTACAAAAGCAAATGCAAATATATAATAACATGGATAACTCCAAAGTGATCCAACTACCTCTATCAACGATGATGGGGTCAGAGAAGTATCCACAAACGAGGCATCTAAGCACAGCTTCCCTGATTTTAGGAATGAATGAGCTACTCCTAATGATCATTCCTTTCAAAGAGATCATCTTCTCGATATCTGACCAAGCAAAACATAAGCTAAGCTAGCCACTAACTAAGAAACCACAAAACATGCACCGAGCTAAGATACTAACCACATGGATTGAGATTTCTCATGGAAGTATAAATCCTGAGACTAAAAACCCTCACTTGAACATGTTTCTCGAACAAACGATTGATGGAGGAAACAATATCCATCAGCACAATGTCAAAGATGGCGAGAACTTTCAAAGGATAACGAACCATCTTGTTATACAAATCAGGGTCATAATCAAACACATCATACACATCAATATCGATCCATTCTTCTTCAGTCTCAATCACCTTATGTAACATCTCCGTTTGTGGTATATATTGAAAGACTTAAGAAAATTGATTTGGGTAATATGTCCCCAAATTGAGCTTACCTTTTCCATCACACATCCATTTAAAATTTCAGAGTTAAGCATGTTTGCCCTAGATTAGTAGAAGGATGAGTGACCTATTGGGAAGTGATTCACGATAGCCTTGAAAAAATTAATGCAACACCAGTTGCACGGAATGGGACCCATGGGCCGAGAGAGCGGGAGTGGGAGGCTCATTAACCGTGGGCGGTCGGGGTGTATAAATGGTATTAGAGCTAGTTAGCCATCTTAGTTCTGACCCGAAAATCGTCTTGAGACCTGTTGTGGTGCACGACGAGAATGTTGCGCTCTGTGAATGGGGGCAAATTTTAACATCCCAGTTTGTGATATATATTAGAAGGCTTAAGAGAATTGATTTGGCCATCTATGTCACCAAAGTGTGCTTATATTTTTCGTCACCCATCCATTTAGAACTTCAAAATTAAGCGTGCTTGTGCTAGAGTAGTAGAAGGATGGGTGACCTATCAGGAAGTGATTCGCGATACCGTGTGAGTGAGGCCAAAGCATATGGAAATGTCATGTGGTGATTGCAAGGATAGTAAACAAGACTTCCGAGCCTTGCAAAATTAATGCACTGCCCATCGCACAAAATGAGACTCACTAGCCAAAAGAGTGGGCGTGAGAGGCCCATTACTCGTAGGTGGTCGGGGCGTTACACCTTACGTACCAAAGCCATGTAGTTCCCTTCCCTAAACAAATCATCAATCTTCACTTTAGTTTCTCTGAAATGCTTTATGAACATCTCAATCACAGATTTGACGTTTTATACACTAATGTTGGTTCCCCATACGAAAGTTGGAGTTGCATCGTCGGCACCATCTTCCTCGCCGCCTTTGGAAGAGGGAGGTGCTTCGTCGGTATAAAGGGGAGGCCAATTTCTTGGGTTAGATCTAGCGGCGTAAGGAGGAGTGTAGTTAGAGGATCCGAGGCGTGAAGGCGGCAGGAGTGGAGTTTGCGACAGAGTAGTGGATCATCCTTGCCGGCGATCGATTGGGCTAGAAGCCTTCTCTTTGGGAGAGGAAGGACCTGCAGGGACTGAGACTAATCAAACCGAGAGAGAGAGAGAGAGAGAGAGAGAGAGAGAGAGAGAGAGAGAGAGAGAGAGAGAGAGAGAGAGAGAGAGAGAGAGAGAGAGAGAGAGAGAGAGAGAGAGAGAGAGAGAGAGAGAGAGAGAGAGAGAGAGAGAGAGAGAGAGAGAGAGAGAGAGTATTGTCGTTGGATTTACCGGGAGAAGAGTCAGAAGCCATTGATTTGGTCGAAAATTTTGATAGAGGTGGTTTCGATGCTTCTTAGCAAGACCAGTTTTTACCATCATGGGTTTAATGGATGATGAAATCCATCACTTCAACAAAAAATAAAGTCTTAATAAATGAACAACCAAAATGACATACAAAATAATTATTTATCACCATTTTTGTTGATGCTAGGTATGAAAGCGCTCATCGCAAATATTCTATGTATTGTAACGCTCTCGCAGTCTTATGGATCGTAGGTCGTTGTAATCAAAGGTCGTTGTAGGCACCTAGGAAAATGATATTAGTGGAGCTCCCATTGTCCACTATTATCATATTCACCAAACAATTCATCACCGTGAGAGATACGAGCAGGGCATCCTGGTGGAGAGCCATGATTTTCTTATGCTCTTTTGCTGTGAAGCTTATTTCATCAGTTCACAAGATCATGTGTTTCACGTTCCCGGTTTCTTGACCAATCTTGGCGCTTCTGGTGATTTTCGTGGAAGCTGCATGCATAATGTCACTTATTTCAGAGCCACCAGATATTACATTGATTACCATATCATGTCAGGGTACGAGGCATGAGTAGTTTGGCTAGTTGATTGTTCTCCTCGTTGTTGTTGAGGAGGTTTTGTCTTTGTCGGAGAGGAATTTTTGGAGATATCCTTCCTTAAGTAGCTCGTTGGCTTCCATCTTCAGTGAGATGAAATCTTAATTTTTTGTAGCTGTGGTAGTTATGGAATTCACACCATCGGTTCGGTTTCCAAAATGCTTATAGTGCTTTCATATTCTAAGGCCACTTGAGATGGGAACCCATATGCCTATCAACATTGACAAATTTCGGTTTCGAGATGGATATATTGGAGATTTCTGGCCATGTCACTGCTATTCCTTCAGATTTATCTATAGGTCGATTGTGGTCTTTACGACGGTTCACGACTTCCGCTTCTTTCTCAGGCTTTTGACAAGGTTTGTCATCTTTGTCACTTGTTTCATTTCTCGTGCTCCTTGATTCCTACTTTTGGGAATGCTTGGATCGATACATTTAATCTTCTTCCCATTTTACTTGTGCCCATGCTGAGGAAAATACGTCCTCCATGGTTCTGTATTGGTACTTTGTTAGTTCCTTATATAGATCCCCATTAAGCAGCATGCCTCCCTTGAAGACGAATATGGCTGTCGAGGCGTTACATCCGGGGATGGATACCTTTTCCTAGGTGAAGCGTGTTATGTAGCCATGCAGTAGTTTAGCTCGGTGTTGTAGGATCTCGTAAAGATCATCAACCATCTTTTCTAGGTTACAGCTACTCATGAATTATTCTACAAACCGGTCTATTAGGACTACAAAGAAATGTATCACCTGGGATTGCGAACGACCTCACAGTTTTACGCCTCACGGAGGTGTCTGAAGCATCATCCAAGACCTGTATTCATTTTTGAGACGAAGAATAGGAAGCTGCTGTTGCAAAACATTCATGATGACTTAAGATTTGATAGTTTGTTTACCATTGAGTCACTTGGCTAAAACAGAGGTTTAGCTTTATTTCTATGGATGAGTTTCAAATAAATGTTATATTTGTAAATAACATAATGATTGACATTGAGGCAGTTAATGATGGAATAAAGTCTTTATGACGTTTTTTATGGGAATCATGTTTTTGACGTAGAGATCAAGTGTGGGAACATCTTATGCGTTTTTCGACATGGAACTTGGTTCATGATAAAAGATTTCAATGAAATGACAAGGCACAATAAGAAGGAGGGAGGCAGACGACGCTCGTTCATGCCTTTTGAATAAATGTTGAGTGACTGTGGGATGATGGATTTCTATTGCTCTCATGGGTTGGAAAGAGAGGATTGTTGATGGTCCGATGCCGTTTAGATCGAGCCGTAGGAAATGAAAATTGGCATGATAAATTCCCTAATTCATATGTTCAGTATTTGCGGTTATCGGGATCAGATCATCATCCGATCCTAGGAAACATTCTTGCAAAACCAATCAGGACAAAGAAAAAAATTCAATTTTGATAAACATTGGTTGGACAGCAAGGAAATTAGGTAAATTATTCTCGAGGGATGCAACTCATCGGACTTCTCTACTGATGTGAATAATATTAAGCATATCTCGAGTTACCACAGAGTTTTGAGTTAATGGAGAAGGTGAAATAACAAAAATATAGAAAAGAAAATGGAGGAGCATAAAGCGAAAGTTAAAAATTTGTACTCAAATGATGAAGCCAAAATTGAGGAGATAGCACAAGCATTGAAAGATTTATATGAGTCTCCTAAGGCTGAGGAAATATTCTAGAGACAAAAGAATAGAGTTCTCTAGTTGCGGGAAGAGACAAAAACTCAAAGTTTTTCATGCTTTAACGAAACAAAAGAGAGCGATGAATCAGATCACAAACATACTGGATGGCTCGGGAAATATGGTTGAGGAAGAGGAAGGACTAGAGCAATTGCTACCATTTATGTCAGAAAAGTCTTTGAATCGTCATTGACACAAGTGTGTTTATTGTTCTAGCAGTGTATAAATATCCTAAACAATTAACTATCAAATTAACCCTTAATCCTAACACACAAAACAATACTCTTGCCAAGAGAGATCAGGTGTAATACTTAGGGATCAAATCCACAAAGAACAATGACACACAACAGATTTCTTATTTCTAAAGACTAAGCTAGGTGATTATATATATTAGTAACAAGTAATTGGTTTAAGGAAATATTCATTATCAGAAGGTGTAGATGCAATATGGAAATATGCTAGTAATGTAAATATGAAAGTATGCTAATAATCTAATTAGATATAAATATGTTAAATCTAGGGTTTCAAGCTTTATGAATTATAGGGGATAAGATGCACATATATATAAATATTCAAGAACTCATATATTAACTATTTTGACCCTTTTAACTTCAACTCTCGTATGCGAGAAAAAGGAAAGATCATCGAACGACGGCTAAGGCCTTATGTCAATCGACGGTGAAATCAGAAGGAAGTGTGAACGAGATTTGATTTGTTCACCAAGCTAATTAGACCAGATCTCGCATGCGCCTAACAACCTAGTTCAATGGAGTTTATTCTTGCACAGAACCTACTCTCGTAGTCGTTCATGTCCTACTTTCGAGATCCTAGTTAGCTACTCTAGAATGCAAGCATTAAATACAACTCAATTGATGGATATTAACTTAACTAGCAATCCTAATTTTAGGCTAATCCATGATTGCTATCATTCAACCCTAAATCTAATAGGTAACTATTGAGACATAATCAAGGTAAGAATAATAATCTGAATATAATGCATAGATAAAATATTGGGGTTCCAATAAAAATTTCTCTAAGGAGTTATGAATCTTCTCCCTAAATAAATCCTAAAACTATGATGGAGTGCTTGTGCACACACACGCACACACTTACCAGCATCCCAACACACCCTTTTGGTGCCATACATAAAATATAAATATAAAGCCCTAAAGTCTAGGTCAAAACTCATCCAGGGGTAACCTTGTAATCTTGTGTCATGTCTCTAACTTGGACTTGAAATCGGCTGTCTCCGAATTGGTCATCGATTGATGGCAGATGTGCAACATCGATTGATCTTGGTCATGTAACATCGGTTGATGCCGAGATGATGCCGAGATAGTATCGTCGATCGAAGACAATCTTGTACTTCGACTCTCACAATGGTCAGCTACGAATTATTCTCCTCTAAATGCTCAAAAAGCTCCAAGTATCTCCATATATCTCCAAAACGTGCATGGACCTATAAATAGCTTAAAACATAGCCTAGACACACATAATAGAGCCTATAACATGGCCTGAAATTGGTAATAAATAGGCTATATCAGTCATATCCGGAGGAAATTGATGAAGCTCCAGCTGATGTATTGATATATGGTGTTTTTCACATCATTGTATATATGTTTTTATTTGATTCAAGACTCTAAACCGTGTTAGTCTAGTCCCTTGTGGTCTTTTTCAGGTCTGGAGTTGATAGAAGAGTAAAGAAAGGGCACATGAAGAAAAGATGTCTTTTTGGAGTAATTCTGCAGAGAACACTCAAGAAGAACAGTCCCGAGACTGTTCTCAAGCGGAACAGGCGGACGGGTGATCCCGATGACTGTTCCAGACGAATCTGGAAACTCCTATTTCGGGAATTAAAGCCCTGTTGCCCTAATTTTCTTCTACCTATTGGCGCCTCCCTATAAAAAGACCTCCTCTATTATTTTCTATTTTTTACGCTAGTTTTGACAAGAGACCTAGACTTGTTTTGGTGATTTGCAATTGTAAGGGAGAAGGCTCCATCTTTCCTAGAGAAGATCATCCTGAACCCTTTGTTTTTCTACTCTTATCTTATGCAGTTTATTTCAGATTTAATGTCTTTGTTTCACTGCATCATGATTGAGTAGTCATCTGGCTCGCCTAGGGTTTTAGGGTATTGATAAACAAGCCAAACATAGATAAGCATCATTCATTGGACTCTTCATTCATATTAATCTTATTGCTTGCATTAACTTGATCACTTAATGCTAGATCTGCTGTTCATCGCCTAGCTAACCACGCAGGAGATAACTTGACCTATATTGAATGAGCTTAATGTCTTTAATCAGCGAAAGTAGATATTAGAGCATTAAGTGAACTAGATCGGACATGAACTCTAAAGCTTGTAGCCGCCTCTGATCCCAAGCGACAGCTTAGGTGATCCTTCCAGCTCGCAAAGGATCCATCACCACGACAGTGGGTTGGATCAGTTGAGAGATCCGATGTTCTAGATTGTGTAAACCTGTGCTTGAATAATTGTTTGGCTAAATCAATACCCGCATTAAACCCTAGGTCGGCTTTCTTACCAAATCGCATTTAAACATCCTTATTTACTTGTCATCTAAGTCACCTAAATCTTAAAACCATATTTTCTTCTTAGCTTGAATTTAAAACTCATAGAAATAAAGTGTAGACTGGTCCTCTGGATTTGAATCTAAAGTACTATAATTACAACTGTTAACTTGACAGTAGCAAGGATTCATTTTTAGTGTATCAAGTTTTGGCGCCGTTGCCGGGGACCAGATTTTTACCTCTATTTCTCGGTTTTATATCTAGTCTAAGATATCTAACTCGTTTTTATTTTCTTGTTGCAGCTCATGATCCAGGTGTATGACCAGTAGACATACTCGGAGAAATACACAAGGACCATTACAACAATTCAGTAACGAGGAACTAGCGAGATTAGAAAGACAGAACCGTCTACAAAGGCCTACGACCACCACAATGGGCGATCCAGGCAATCAGGATGAACTTGCAGCTGCAATCGCATTAATGCAACAACAAATGACGCAGATGCAAGCAACCATCCGAACGCAGCAAGCCGCTGCAGCGCAAGCAGCTCAGAACCAGCCGCAGCAAGAACAGCAGCGGGAAGAAGCTGTTCCAATAGGGCAGAGAAACCTTCTCCACAACTTACCTGCTACACGCTCTGCCATCACACCTCCACCCTGCACTCGTCAAGACTTTGAGATCAAACCTGCTCTCATAAGCCTGGTGCAGAGAAAGATCTTTAATGGGCTCCCTGCGGAAATCCCTATTGATCATATCGAGAACTTTGAGAAGATGTGCGGGTTCACAAAAGCGAACGGAGTGCCACCAGATTACATTAAGTGTACTCTGTTCCCTTTCTCTCTGGATGGGAAAGCTGCTCGCTGGCTCGATTCTCTACCAACCGGATCACTCACCACCTGGGAACAGGTCCGATCTGCCTTCCTCACCCACTTCTACACGAAGTCCAAAAGCGCATCCCTAAGGCACAAGATCACATCCTTCAAACAGCATGCTAATGAGCCGTTCTGTGATGCCTGGGATAGATTCAACCTCTACCGTAGAGACTGCCCTAATCATGGTTTTGAGGATGACTACCTCCTTGGAGTGTTCTACGATGGAATGGGATGGGAAGCCAGGAACGCTTTGAACTCAGCCAGTAATGGAGATTTCATGACTCAATCAACCCCAGGTGCCTTCAAACTGCTTGAGAATATGGCTTCAAGTTCTGCTGATAGCAACAAGGATAATGATCGGACTGAGAAGGTGAACAGTGTTGACAACAGCAGGATCGATGAGTTGACAGCTAAGATGGATCAGCTGCTTAAGAACCATCAAAACCAGGTGTTCATCATGGAAGAAGCTACACCGGAAAAACTGGCAGCAGATGGTAAACAAGAAACGGAACAGTCTGCTGAGGATATGAATGAAGTGAGCTATGTGAATGGGCAAGGATGGCAGTTCAAGAACTACAACCCGAACCACAATGTCAGGAACAATCCTCACCTGTTCAATAATCCTAAGGCAGATGGAGCGACTGATAACCCTCAGAAGAACCAGAACCAGAATACTGGATATCAGAGGAACAACAACCAGAACTATCAGGGAAGGACCTTTGTTCTCAGCCAGCCGCAGAACAGCCAGTTTCATGCCCAGAAGCAACCGACCAACCAGCAGTCTATTCCACTCGCACATGCTGCTCCCAAAGATGAGATGAAGATTCTTGCTATGATGATGCAGCAGCTGCTCCAAGGACAACAAATGCAAGGCAAAGCATTGAATCAGGTCACAACAGACATCAATGGAAGGATGAACCATATGTTTGATGATCTGAGTGCTAAGTACGACCAGGTTTCCACTCACATGAGACAGATGGACATCCAGATTGCTCAGACTGCCGAGAATGTGAAGAGACAGCAAGGAACACTCCCTGCGAGAACAGATAAAAATCCTAAGGAGTGTAATGCTGTCACACTAAGGAGTGGAAGGCCGCTTACTGACCCAACACATAAGAAGTATACAGCCGCTGAGAAAGGGAAACAGAAGAAGTCGGAACAACCACCTGAAACTGTACCCACAGATGAAGAAAAGGCAGAACAGCCTACTGAGACTGTTTCGACTGACAAAGAGCGACCTGCTGAGGTTGTTCCTCCTACTGCTAACCCTTCCCCCCCTCGTCAGTATGTTCCTAAGGTACCCTACCCTGTTCCAGCCAAAGCTACTCGTAAGGATAAAGAGGAGATGAAGTGCAGAAAGATGTTAGAGGATCTCACAGTCAGACTCCCTTTGATGAGTGCGATCCAGATGATACCATCCATGCGAAGCTTTGTAAAGAGACTGATCTCGGGAAAGGTATCTGACGATAGTGAATTCATGGTCGTTTCTAAGGAGTGTAGTGCAGTGCTCCAGAATCGGAAGATCAAGAAACAGGGTGATCCAGGGAAATTTGTCCTCTCAATCCAGATTGGAAGAACAGTCTTCTCCTGTTCACTCGTTGATTTAGGATCAAGCATAAACCTGATGCCGTATTCTGTTGCTAGGCGTCTTGGGTACACAAATTTCAAACCTACCAGGATGTCTTTAGTGTTTGCTGACCGCTCAGTGAAATCACCAGTTGGAATCCTTGAAGATCTGCAAGTCTTGGTTGGAAACACACTTGTCCCAGCTGATTTCGTTGTTCTGGAACTTGAGGAAGAGTCGAAGGATCCCCTGATCCTGGGCAGACCGTTCCTATGCACCGTTGGAGCCATCATAGATGTCCGACAAGGGAAGATCGACCTCCATCTGGGTGATATTGTGATGACGTTTGAGATGGATCAGATGCTGAAGAAACCAATGTTGGACGGACAGACCTTCACTGTCCAGGAAGAGAGCGATCCTCTGGAACCACATGAAGGGATGATTGAGGAGATTCTAACAGATGATCCTCTTGAGCTCGCCTTAATCAGAGCTGAAGCTGAGCAGAGTTTAGAAAATATCGATGCTGATGCCTATGCCAAGCTCCTGGATTCAACTAGGAGTATGGAAAGGTTAGTGGCGAATCTAAGTCTGAGGGAGAACAGCGAGACCAGCCATCCAGCCGGAACAACCTCGACTCAAAACCCGTCTGTTCCAGCATCTCAGACTGATGATTCCTGGAGCGAGCTGAAAGCTCCAAAGGTAGAACTCAAACCCCTTCCTAAAGGGCTCAGGTATGCGTTCCTTGGACCTAACTCTACATATCCTGTCATTGTGAACGCTGACCTGAACAATGCTGAGACTGCTCTGCTTTTATGTGAATTGAGAAAATATCGTAAAGCATTAGGTTATTCTCTAGCTGACATACCTGGCATCTCACCTGATTTATGCATGCATAGAATACACCTAGAAGATGAATCGATGACTTCTGTGGAACATCAGAGGAGGTTAAACCCGAATCTAAAAGATGTTGTAAAGAAAGAGATAATGAAACTTCTAGAGGCTGGTGTAATCTATCCGATTTCTGATAGTAAGTGGGTTAGCCCTGTTCATGTAGTACCTAAGAAAGGTGGGATCACTGTTATAACAAATGAAAAGAATGAACTGATCCCTACTAGAACAGTCACTGGTCATCGCATGTGCATTGATTTTCGTAAATTAAATGCAGCAACTCGCAAGGATCACTTCCCACTTCCTTTCATTGATCAAATGCTTGAAAGATTGGCTAACCACCCTTACTATTGCTTTTTAGATGGTTATTCAGGTTTCTTTCAGATTCCCATCCACCCCGACGATCAGGAGAAGACAACCTTCACATGCCCATACGGAACATACGCTTACAGAAGGATGCCATTCGGTTTGTGCAATGCCCCAGCGACCTTCCAGCGCTGCATGATGTCGATTTTTACAGATCTAATCGAAGACATAATGGAGGTTTTCATGGACGATTTTAGCGTCTATGGAAACTCCTTTCATGTCTGTTTGTCAAACTTGTGCAGGGTACTGAAGCGATGCGAGGAAAAGAATCTTGTGCTGAACTGGGAGAAGTGTCACTTCATGGTCAGAGATGGGATTGTTCTAGGACATAAGATATCAGAAAAAGGCATCGAGGTTGACAAGGCAAAAATTGAGGTCATGATGAGTCTACAGCCGCCTACTACAGTAAAGGGAATTCAGAGCTTCTTGGGACATGCTGGTTTCTACAGGAGATTCATCCAGGATTTCTCTAAGATTGCTAGACCACTCACTCGGCTGCTCTGCAAAGAAGCCCAGTTCTCATTTGATAGCGACTGTCTAGCTGCATTCCATGCGATCAAGGGGGCTCTAGTCAGTGCACCGGTTGTTCAACCTCCAGACTGGGATCTTCCTTTTGAGATCATGACAGACGCAAGTGATTTTGCAGTGGGAGCAGTCTTAGGACAGAGAAAAGACAAGAAGCTGCACGTGATCTATTATGCGAGCAGAACAATGGATGAGGCTCAGTGTCGCTATGCAACTACAGAGAAGGAGCTCCTGGCCATCGTCTATGCGTTTGAGAAGTTCAGATCCTACCTAGTTGGATCAAAGGTAATCGTGCACACTGACCATGCAGCTCTCAAGTACCTGCTCACGAAGAAGGATGCTAAACCACGGCTCTTGAGGTGGATTCTTTTGCTCCAAGAGTTTGACCTAGAGATAAGAGACAAGAAGGGGGTTGATAATGGAGTAGCAGATCACCTTTCCAGGATGAAAGTGTCGGATGAGACAGTTCTTGATGAGGAACAGCCGATGGAATATGTCAACATGATTGGTCTGAGCACTGCGGAACAGTCATCACCTGTCAGCAAGGACTGTTCCAGCGCAGATGATGAATTCATAACAGTGATCCAGAAGCAGTATCCGAATCTTCCATGGTTTGCTGAGATTGCTAACTTCCTGGCTGCTGAAAAGGAACCTCTGAAATTCACTGGGAATGAGAAGAGGAAATTTCTGAGGGAAGCAAGGCATTACTTTTGGGATGAGCCGTATTTGTATCGTCAAGGTAAGGATGGGATCTTCAGGAGATGTGTTCCAGAGGCTGACATTCCAGGGATACTTCACCACTGTCACGGTTCCTCCTATGCTGGTCATTTTGCTACCTTCAAAACAGTCTCCAAGATACTCCAAGCCGGTTTCTGGTGGCCTACTATGTTTAGGGATGCTCATGCATTTATATCACGATGCAACTCCTGCCAAAGGATGGGTAGCGTGAGCAAGAGAAACGAGATGCCTCAGAACTACATCTTGGAAGTAGAAGTGTTCGACTGTTGGGGAATCGATTTCATGGGACCCTTCCCAATTTCTCATAAGAATGAGTACATCTTGGTTGCTGTAGACTATGTCTCCAAATGGGTAGAAGCCGTTGCTAGTCCAACCAATGATGCAAAGGTCGTAACCAAGATGTTCACCTCCATCATCTTTCCAAGATTTGGAGTTCCTAGAGTGGTCATAAGCGATGGTGGATCACACTTCATCAACAAACTGTTCCAAGGATTGCTGAGCAAGAACGGGGTGAAACACAAGGTTGCAACCGCCTACCATCCCCAGACAAGTGGTCAAGTGGAAGTCTCCAACAGAGAAATCAAGAACATCCTGCAGAAAACAGTTAATACTACCCGTAAGGACTGGTCTCTCAAGCTGGATGATGCTCTCTGGGCATACAGAACCGCCTATAAGACACCATTAGGGACCACTCCTTATCATCTGGTCTATGGCAAGGCGTGTCATCTACCTGTGGAACTAGAGTACAAGGCAGCTTGGGCTGTTAAACTACTAAACTTCGACATTAAACCGGCCAAGGAGAGGCGAACCATGCAACTTCACGAGTTGGAGGAGATCAGGCATCTGGCCTATGAGAGTTCTAAGATCTACAAAGAGAAGACTAAGGCATTCCATGACAAACGGATCATTAGCAGGAGCTTTGCACCGAATGATCAAGTCTTGCTCTTTAACTCTCGAGTGAAGCTATTCCCTGGAAAGCTTAAATCGAAATGGTCTGGACCTTTCACTATCAAGGAGGTTCGTCCTTATGGAGCTGTTGTGTTGCTGGACACAAGAGGTGGAGAATTTGTTGTTAATGGTCAGCGTCTCAAGCCCTATCTTGCTGACACACCAATCGCAGAAGGAGTAGAAATACCCTTAGGCGATCCTTCTCCAGCCTGATCGGCTCATCAAAGTCAAGCTAGTGACGTTAACCAAGCGCTTGGTGGGAGGCAACCCACTGGTATGTATATAATTTCTCTTTTCCTATGTTTTTGTTTTGTTAGATTTTAATTTGCAGGTCATAAAAACAAGAAAAACTGAGTTACTTCGGCGGAACAATCAGGTGCCTGTTCCACTCGACTGTTCCAGGTAAGTAATCAGAAAAAAAAAAATTAAAAAAAAAAAGGAAGAGGAAGCGGTTAAGGTTCTGCCTATTTAAGGCCGACCCAAACCAACTCCCCACTACTTCCCCCTCTCGCCGCACCACTTTCCCTTTTCCCTCAAGAACCCTAAAATCAATTCACATAAATTCTTCATCTCTTTGCTTGATTTTTGGTTCTTACTACTCAATTCTTGGCAAGTGTGGTTTGTTTTCACAGGAACTCATCAACTGGAAAGATGCCGCCTCGCACCAAAAGATCCCTCCAGCGCACACCCTCAGCAAGATGCACTCCACCCACCTCGAGCCGTCCTGCATCCACCCATGGCCCAAGGCCGAAGGAGAGCCAATCAACCTCCAGGATCCTAATCTGCTGGACTACAACTGTGAGGGTTGGGATAGGGAATCGGCAGCCCGATACAACAAACTCTTGGAAGCAAACATCTTGCCCACACGATTCGCTGATACTAAGTCTTATGCGGCCCTGGGACTTGATACGGACGTGTTTGAAGCTCTTCAAGTCATGGGTATCCACGCTCTTTGCAACCGCCACTATGACCTTTACCCGGATCTTGTGCGCCAAGTACTTGCAACAGCCGAAATCAGGTTCACAGACCCGGAGAACCCCTCGTATGAGACCTGCTCTTTCACCTTCATGGCTGATGGGAAGTTATGCTCTGTCACTTTGGACGACCTCAATGACCTCCACGAGATTCCAGATGATCCACCAGGGGTCACGGTGGATAAGAAATTCACTCCACAGCATGCCTTTTGGAACTTGATTGCCAACGGTACGTTCACCTCCCGGAAAGCGTACCAATCCCACATCAGGAACCCGACTTTGAGGATCCTCGCCAAGATTCTGTCCAATGTCCTGTTCGCCAAGGAGTCTACCTCAAAGGTCAGGACTGATGAGCTTCAGATGCTGTATATTGGAGTTGAGGATGAGCTGCGCAGAGACAGAGCAACCCCAATAAAAACGGTGAACACAAACCCTGGTTACTTCCTCATCTCCATGTTCTGCGAACGTGGTGCGCAGTTGATCCGGACCCAGGATAAAACCGACAGATGCGGCAGTCTCCTCACCCCACTGTTCTCCAAGGTCAACGTTAACCTCCGCAACTACACAGCTGTAACTGACAGGGAGTTCGTGGACACAGCCTACCTCATCTCCTGTCATGTTCTGCGCGATGAGACCACCTATCAGTTCTGCGACAGGAGCGGAGATACATTCTTCATCAAACTCCCATTGCCAGGTCTCACTGATTTCAGCACCCTGGAGAACATCACATTCCTACCAGCCAAGGAGCTCCTCTGCGCCGATCCAAAGCCCCCAACCCGTGATGCTGATATGGATGATGTGGAGGATATGACTCCAACAGATGGGGGCGAGTTTGATTTGGACCCACATCTAGACCTGGAAGATGACACAGCTTACCGCAAGTGGATGGTGGATTCTCAGCGCAAGAACAACAGCCTCATGAAGAAGATCTTGAACATGATCACTGGAGGTTGTTTCTCAGGACAGAGTGGTCAGGCGGAACCTCAGAGAAGTCGGCGACCAGGCAAGGAACCAGCTGGAACAGGAGATGATCGACTGCCAAGGAACAGGAGGACGACTGGTGACGAGAGCGGCGGCTCTGAATGAGTCCATCAGGACTACTTTCTATCCCATTGTTTTATCCATCTGAACTATTTATTTTTCATGCTTTATTTATATTTGTGTGTTTTTGTTCCTCCTCTTTCTATCACAACCAGGGATGGTGTGATCTAAGTCTGGGGGAGCATTTGTGTGCTTTGAGTCAGTCCTTGTTCTTGTGTCATTTTAATGTTTTATTGAGTCTTGCTTTAGGATCGAGTCAGTCTGAACTATTGTGGGAATAAGGACCTTATTGTGTGATGTTATTTTAACCACCTCGTGCTCTAACTTTCTTATTCAGTGACCTTAGCAGTGGCGAACGACCCATACATGGACCTGGAACACCCTGACATTTCTCATTAGACTCTCCAGAAGTTCTCTACTGATCAGGTTACACTGGGTAGACTTAACTCCACCTAACTTGGACCTAACTTTGACTTTAAATTCTTCTTGTTATGGGCATTAGATCAGGGAAACGAGACCTACACTCAGGACTTCTTATCCCTTTTCATCCCTCTTGCTGTTCCTGAGTGGCTAGCTCATCTTTAGCTAGTTCCCACCTTGCACCTTAACCTTTATTCCACCCACATGCACTTGTTTTTCCCTATGTTATATATGCAGATATGTGCAAAAAGGTTGGAGAGGAAAGGATCGACACAGCCTCTTACTCATCGATGCTAAATCATTCAGAAGAGGAGGAAGGAACACGATGAAGAGAAGATCAGTCAGATGCCTGATCCATGAATGGAGAACAGTCAGGCGCCTGATCCACTAATAAGAAGAACAAGTCAGAGAGTTGAGGTAAAAACCACCAGTGGCTCCCAAAACTAATTGTTACCTCCTTCTCTCGTCACTACTCAATCATTGTGTATAAGTTTATTTCAAAAAAAAAAAAGATTTTCTTTGAGTGACGAGAAAGGGGATGAATATATATATGATTATGCCACTGGGAAAGGTGTAATGATCCAGTACCATAAATGGAGTAAGGAAGAGCGAGTGTTTATGAGAGGAGCAGTCAGATAGGGTGATCCAACTGGAGAACAGCCGGTTTGATCAGAGCAGAAGTGAGTAAGAGCTGTGGACATCAATGGATCCGTCCTCTCCTGCAGTTTTGTGCGATATCCTGCATCCACCTCAAAAATTGGTAACCCCTAAACACTCTAAGCTCCACCACTCAAACACTGAAATAGCCTGTTTTAACACCTAGCCCGTCTACCCTGAGTAGTGCCTGTGACAAGAAGCTCACGCTGATCTTAATGAATGTAGGGAGTTTTGTCTCGATAGTGTTGCTTTTTCAGGTTTGAGATGTAGAGTATGGAGCCGATTTTCGAACAGCAGTCAGGGGGTTTCAGTAAGTGTATGAGGTCCTAGCTAACTTCTTGTATGGTTCAGAGATTCGTGGTAAGAGTATGGTTACTGAGAATAAGCGAGTTCCCACACTTTCAAACCTTTCTCCCTGTTCTTGATACTTGCCTTGTTCGAGGACAAACAAGGATCTAAGTCTGGGGGAATTGATATATGGTGTTTTTCACATCATTGTATATATGTTTTTATTTGATTCAAGACTCTAAACCGTGTTAGTCTAGTCCCTTGTGGTCTTTTTCAGGTCTAGAGTTGATAGAAGAGTAAAGAAAGGGCACATGAAGAAAAGATGTCTTTTTGGAGTAATTCTGCAGAGAACACTCAAGAAGAACAGTCCCGAGACTGTTCTCAAGCGGAACAGGCGGACGGGTGATCCCGATGACTGTTCCAGACGAATCTGGAAACTCCTATTTCGGGAATTAAAGCCCTGTTGCCCTAATTTTCTTCTACCTATTGGCGCCTCCTTATAAAAAGACCTCCTCTATTATTTTCTATTTTTTACGCTAGTTTTGACAAGAGACCTAGACTTGTTTTGGTGATTTGCAATTGTAAGGGAGAAGGCTCCATCTTTCCTAGAGAAGATAATCCTGAACCCTTTGTTTTTCTACTCTTATCTTATGCAGTTTATTTCAGATTTAATGTCTTTGTTTCACTGCATCATGATTGAGTAGTCATCTGGCTCGCCTAGGGTTTTAGGGTATTGATAAACAAGCCAAACATAGATAAGCATCATTCATTGGACTCTTCATTCATATTAATCTTATTGCTTGCATTAACTTGATCACTTAATGCTAGATCTGCTGTTCATCGCCTAGCTAACCACGCAGGAGATAACTTGACCTATATTGAATGAGCTTAATGTCTTTAATCAGCGAAAGTAGATATTAGAGCATTAAGTGAACTAGATCGGACATGAACTCTAAAGCTTGTAGCCGCCTCTGATCCCAAGCGACAGCTTAGGTGATCCTTCCGGCTCGCAAAGGATCCATCACCACGACAGTGGGTTGGATCAGTTGAGAGATCCGATGTTCTAGATTGTGTAAACCTGTGCTTGAATAACTGTTTGGCTAAATCAATACCCGCATTAAACCCTAGGTCGGCTTTCCTACCAAATCGCATTTAAACATCCTCATTTACTTGTCATCTAAGTCACCTAAATCTTAAAACCATATTTTCTTCTTAGCTTGAATTTAAAACTCATAGAAATAAAGTGTAGACTGGTCCTCTGGATTTGAATCTAAAGTACTATAATTACAACTGTTAACTTGACAGTAGCAAGGATTCATTTTTAGTGTATCATGTATCGACAAAAATCACATATTCTATTGATGACGATTTGGCAGCCATCGTTACAGATCGAGAGGTTAAGCTAATGTTATTTGCGATGCATCTTGAAAAAGCACCACGACCAGATGGGATGACTTCTCTATTTTATTAGAAATTTTGGGATATAGTAAAGGAAGTTTTCACCCGTATGGTTAACCAGTTTCTTTTTGATGGCACTATGGCCCAAGGTCTGAACGACACAAATATATGCCTAATCCCAAAAAGGATAAGCCTAACCAGATGTCTCAGTTCAGGCCAATCAACCTGTGTAATATCAGCTATAAGATAATCTCTAAGGTCTTATGCTAGAGATTGAAGAACGTTCTCTCTAATCGTATCTTAGAAATCTAGTCAACCTTTTTTGTTGGAAGACAGATTACAGACAACATCATTATTGCACATTAGATGTTTCATGCGCTTAGAACAAAGCCGGGAGTAAGGAACAAAAGGATATCAATAAAGACATATATGAGCAAAACGTATGAGATGGTGGAATAAGCATTCATTAGAGTAGCAATATAGAAAATGAGATTCTCGTATACATGGATTGATTGGATTATGTGATGTATATCATCATTCAAGTATAAGGTCCTCATTAATGGTAAGCCAAGAGGGACTATTACTCCTGAAAAAGGACTAAAGCAAGGAGATCATTTGTCTCCTTTCATATATATTCTAAGCACGAAATCACTCGTTAGCCTTCTCAATCATGCAGAGAATCAAGTGAAGATAATGGGGAGGCATGTTTCACACGCTAACCCTTTGGTATCTCACATTCTCTTTGCTGATGACAGTCTTTTCTTTTGTAAAGTGGAACCCCGTGAATGTGAAGAAATTATGAAGGTAGTAAGAAAAATATGGAAAAGCCTTAGGTTAATGCATCAACTTTGAGAAATATATATAATCTTTGGTAAAAGAGTTTCTGGTAATGTAAGTCAAACAATTATGGATACTCTTGGGATCCAGAATAAAGTGGAATAGGTTCCTAATTAGGAATTCTAAATGATATTAACAATTCTAAATGCAAGCTGATTGTCTTTCAAAAGGACATTTTACAAAACAAAGTGAATAGATGGACATGCAGATGGTTATCAAAAGGAGAGAAAGAAGTGCTAATCAAATCTATTTTACTAGCTCTTTTAAATTACGTTATATCTAGCTTCTTTCTTCCTTGGAGATATGTAAGAGACTTGCGAGTGCCATTACACATTTCTGGTGGAGTTCAAATCAACATATAAGCGAAATTTACTAGGAAAAATGAGAGAACCTTTGTTTACCAAGAGAGAAGGGTGGAATTAAATTTCGTATGATCCATGAGTTTAATCTTGCACTCTTGGAAAAAAAATTATGGCACTTGGTTCAGTTTCTAGATTCTTTGTTAGCTCATGTTATGTGTGGAAAATACTATAGACTTAGTTCGCCATTACGATTAAGTTCAAAAAATAATCCTTCCTATGCATGGATTAGTATTTCAACGGCAAGAAAATTACTATTGTTGGAGATTATACAGAAAAATTCATTCAAGATATGAGGTTAATGTGTGGGAGGATCCTCCTACAACACCAGCTACATCAGCATGTCCTAAAGTCATGGTGGTACATCCGAGTATGACAGTCAATGATATTATCAGGGGAGAATTGAAGGAAAGGGGATGTGGAGATGCTTGAAATTTATTTTTGTCCAAGAGATTATACTTCTGATTTGTAGTTTGACTATAAATCCGAACAACCCATCGAAATACGTTTTATTGGAGCTTCATAGAGAGTGGTCTATATACTATTAAGTTTGAATACTGGGTAGCATGAAATATCCTAAAGAATGAATAAGAGAAGGCATTCTCGGAACCCAGTGTCACCAAGCTTCAAGACTTCTCTTGGATAATAAAGGCTCCTCAAAAGATGCATCACCTTATTTTGCAGCTGATAACCGGCCAGCAGTGGTAAGAAGGAACCTGACACGTCGTCATATGCAATGAATAATGATTTTCCTAAATGTGGGGACCCTGATGAATCAGTTACTCCTGCCATTTTTGAGATCCCATAGGCCTTTTAGGCATGGTCTTTATCAACGACACCATCGGATCCAAACATCTTCTTGGTATCAAATTTTTATGCCAATATGTATTATATTTTTTGAGAAGAAGGATCCGGACTTGGACAGAGAACCATATCCTTATATAATATGGTATCTTTGGAACACTGAGAATGATAAAATATTCAGAGGTATAGACATGGATCCACTAGAACTGATCATATACGCGGAAGGAGAGTTCCAAGCTTGGTTCTTAGCAAATTTGATTGTTCCTACATGATATCTTGTATATTTATATAGTTTTAAGCATCATTCTAGTTCTCATCTTGATTATTTAGGTCCATTTAGAGTTTGTTTAGGTTGCATTGCATTGCATTTGTGTGTTTTCAGGTTTGGAGTAGTGTTAAATCAAATTTCAGCACCAAGTGAGTCATAAAACCCTCAATATCATGATGGGGTGTGCAGTAGCAGTCAACATTCGCAGGCAACACGAGGCTGCGATGGTGCATGTTGATCATTGTCTGTCACCGCAACATCAAGGTGACTGCAGCCATTTCGTCGACACAATATCTCTTCGGGACCAGGCGATTTGCAGGTTAGTATCACAGGATGTAGTGGCCGCGGCTTGTAGAAGATGATTGCAAGCTTGTTTCGCGGGGATGAGATGGGTGCGGCCATGGTGCGTCGAACCCGACCAGGGAACTTTGCGGGGGACGTTCGCAGCGTGTGATTGGCTGCGGCTTGAGAGGAACCTTCACGACTGTAGGTCGCGGCATGGAGGTGGTCGCGGACAGCTCTTTAAGTTGGATTGACCCATGGTTATTGGATCGACCCGGTTCAAATTTTAGCTTAGTATAAATATCTCTTGAACCTAATTTTAATCTAACCTTGGTTCTCTCTAAACACATTGATATTTGGAAGAAACCTTGAATCTTTTAATAATCTAATCTTTTATTTTTGAGTTAAGAGTTTATATCATCTTATTAACATGATTAATCTTGAATCCATCATGAGTTTAAGCTTAATCATGAAGATTAGTGAGTAGACTCTCTTTGAAACAAGGAGCTGCAAACCTAAGGCCACAACACCCTCCACGCCAACCTAGGACGATTGGAACATACAACCAGCCCAACATCCATGAGAATAGGGCGGTATTAGACCTCTAGCTGTGGAAAACAATAACTTCGAAATAAAATCCAGCTTGATCAACCTGATCCAGAGCAACAAGTACCTTGGTCTGGCTTTGATGGATCCTTTGGATAACTTTGACAAGTTGTGTGGCACAGTGAAGATCAATGGCATTTCAGAGGATGCTTTTAAGTTGAGGTTATTTCCTTTCTCTTTGGTAGATAAAGTTCATACCTGGGAGAAGAATTTGACAAGGTCATCTATTGAGACATGGGATGAATGAAAGAAGTTTTTTTCTCAACAAGTTCTTCTCCATATCAAGAACAACCAAGCTAAGGAATGCAATATTAGGATTCCAACATAAGAACTTAGAAGGACGTGGGGAAGCTTGGAAAAGATTGAAGGGATTCTTTTCTCAATGCCCACACCATGGTTTCACTAATGAGAGTCTACTAAGCACTTTCTACAGGGGAGTCTTGCCTAAGTATCGCAACATGTTAGACACAACCAGCAATGGTTGCTTCTTAGGAAGAACTACTCAAGATGGCATGGAGATTTTTGAGAATATGGCCAAGTTGACTCAGTGTATAATGATGATTGTGATAGGCAAAACCGAGGTGGAGGTGGTGATGACTCCTACACAAGAAAAGAGTTGCAGTATCTCCAAAACAAGTTGGACATGCTCCTTTTAGATAGGGCAAAACAAGAGAAGGTGAAATTTGTTGGTAAGTAGGCTCAAGAAGAAGCTTTTAAAGTTAATGAAGTTGAGGCTTTAGAAGGACAACAAGAGATGTGCTTCATAAATGATAATGGTCAATGGTACAAGAAGGAGCCAAACTTTCAGTACCAAAACCCATACCAAAACAAGCCCCAATATCCAAACGCCTACCAGAAAAAACCCTTCTATAACAACCAGCAAGGTGGATATCCAGCCAAGTAACCATATCCTCCAGGTTTCCCCTCTTAAGGAAATCAGTCTATTCAAGCTAAAGGAAGCTCTTCACAAGTTCGGCCCAAAGATACAAGTGGGGAATCAATTTTTAAGCAACTACTAGAATCTCAAGCAAAAAATGAAAAGAATATTGGAGATTAACTGAAGAACATCCACACATAGATAAATGGGAGCTACAATGAGCTCAACAACAAGTTCAAGACTTTGGAGAATCAGTTTGCTACTATGAGCTTTAACTCTAAAAGGCCTATGGGATCAATACCAGGAAAATCTGAGCAAAATCCTAAGGAGAAAATCCACTCAATTACACTAAGGAGTGGTAGAGAGTTATCTTCTAGAGTTATCCTCAAGGATGATGGGAAACAAGCTGGAGAGGTGGTCATCAATCTAGATGATGAAGTTGTGATAGTTGATGAGAAGACTAATTAGGAGATCATGGAGAAGATAGTTGAAGCCAAGGGTAAAGGAAAGGTTAGTGAAGAGAAGAAGGTTGTGAACAAGAATGAAGCTACTTTCACTCCTCCTCCTTATGAGCCAAAGCTTCCCTTTCTAGGCAGATTCAAGAAGAAACTTTTGGAGAAGTAAAAATCACTCTTTAAGAAGCAAATGAATGAAGTTCAGATCACTATGCCTATAATTGATGCTTTCATGTTGGTTCCCCATTACAACAAGTTCTTGAAGGATGCTATAACTGAGAAAAAGAAAGAGATGGAAGACATGTGGTTCTTGCTCATGAGTGTAGCGGTATTATTCAAAGATTGATAGTCCTAAAGAAGATTGAAGATCCTGGAAGCTTTACCTTTTGTGATATTGGTCTATTGTCCTTTGAGAGATGTCTATGTGACCTATGGGCAAGTCTTAGCTTTATGCCCCTGTCCATTTCGAAGAAATGTTGGCTGGTCGCTCTGTGAAGCTCCCAATAGGCATCTTGGAAGATCTACTAGTGATGATTGGAAGCTGTGAAGTGCCCACAAATTTTTTGGTGCTTGAGATGGATGAAGAGCCCAAAGACCCTTTGATTTTAGGAAGACCACTCTTAACCACGGCTGGAGCTATTGTTAATGTTAGAGATGACAAGATTGATCTTCATCTTGGAAAGGAGAACACTCTTAACTTTGATGTCAAGGAGGTTATGAAGACACCTCCAATCCAAGGCCAAGCCTTCTACATTGAGGTTATGGATGCTCTAGCTGATGAGTTCCTTGAAGAAATAGCACTTGGGGACTCTCTACAACATGCTTTAACAGTTGATGGAGAGGTCCAAATGATTGAGGACAAGGAGAGCAGAGGGCATTTGAGGATGCTGGACTCTCACAATGAACTGAATGGAGTAGACAACTTTCAGGAGCTGACTCAAGTTGTCTACAATGTTGCCTCAGCCAGCCTACAAGAGGATCTTCAACAAGCTGATGGGAGTGAGCTCAAGGCACCCAAAGTGGAGCTTAAACCTCTTACTCTTGGTGTAAGGTACGCCTTTCTTGGTACTAATAACACATATCATGTCATTGTGAGTAGTCAACTAAATGAAAATGAATTGTCTACACTTTTAATTGAGCTTAAAAAGTATAGAAAAGCAATTGGCTACTCACTTGAAGATATCAAGGGGATATCAGCCTCCTTGTGCATGCACAGGATCCATCTAGAGGATGAATCAATGACTTCTATAGAGCATCAAACAAGGTTGAATCCCGACTTGAAAGATGTTGTTAAGAAAGTGATTCTCAAACTCTTGGATGCTAGTGTAATTTATCTTATTTCGGATAGTACTTGGGTATCTCCTGTGCATGTAGTTCCAAATAAGGGTGATATCACTGTCATTTGGAATGATAAGGATGAATTGATACCCACAAGAACAATAACATGTCATATAATGTGCATATTACCGAAAACTTAATGTTGCATCTAGAAAGGATCACTTTTCATTGCCATTTATTGACCAAATACTTGAGAGACTTGCAAATCATCCATATTATTGATTCCTTGATAGATATTCATGGTTCTTCCAAATACCCATACATCCTAATGATGAGGAAAAAACAACATTCACATGCCCCTATCGTACATTTGCTGATCTAAGGATGCCATCTGGCTATGTAATGCACCATCAACTTTCCAAAGAGTAATGATGCCTATATTTTCGGATCTTATTGAGGATGTTGTGGAGCTCTTTATGGATGAATTCTTTGTGTATGGATATTATTTGTTGTGTGTTTTTCTAATTTGTGAAGAGCTTTGCAAAGATGTAAAGAGACAAACCTTGTGCTTAATTGGGAAAAGTGCCACTTCATGGTCAAGAGAGTGATTGTGTTGGGACACAAGATCTCAAAGAGAGGTTCTGAAGTGTAAAAAGCGAAGATTGATGTGATAGCTGGGTTGGCTCCACCAAAATCAGTGAAGGACATCAAAAGCTTATTGGGCAATGGCGGGTTCTATAGAAGGTTCATCAAGGACTTCTCAAGATAACTAGACCATTGACAAAATTGCTATGCAAGGAAAATGTCTTTAACTTTGATGAGGAGTGTCTTGAATCTTTCAAGAAGCTGAAGAGTGAGCTCATTAGCGCTCCCATAGTTCAACCACCAGATCGGGATTTCTCCTTTGAGATCATGTGTGATGCTAGTGACTATACTGTGGGAGCAGTCTTGGGTCAAAAGAAAGACAAGAAAACCCATGTGATCTACTATGCAAGTAGGACTCTTGATGATGCTCAAATGAAGTATGCCACAACCGAGAAGGAGCTTCTTGCTATAATGTTTGCATTTGGGAAGTTTAGAAGCTACTTGGTAGGTTCCAAGGTGATTTTCTACACTGATCATGTTGCATTAAGCACCTTTTGGCCAAGAAAAATGCTAAACCAAGGTTGTTGAGGTGAATCTTGGTGTTACAAGAGTTTGATCTTGAGATCAAGGATAATCACGACATTGAAAATGGCGTAGCTGATCATTTGTCCTGGATGAGAGTTGATTGTGGCATCCCCATTGATGAAGGTCTTCCGGAAGAGCAGATTATGGCAATTAAGGCAATTATGAAGCTTTGCAAGACTGGGAAGAAACTTGAAGAGGTCAAGGCAACTGAAGAGAAGGAACCTTGGTATGCTGATTTGGTGAACTATTTAGCTTGTGGAAAGGAGACTTTGGGTCTTGAGGGCTATGCTAAGAAGAATTTCTACAAGGATGTGAAGAGATACCATTGGATGAGCCTTATCTTTACATACTTTGTAGGGATCAACTCTATAGAAGAGTAGTAGCTGAAGAACAGATTGAAGGGATCCTTACACATTGTCATGGGTCATCCTATGGATATCATTTTGCTACTTTCAAGACTGTTGCTAAGGTTCTACAAGCTGGATTCTGGTGGCCACACATGTTCAAAGACACACAAGACTTTGTCTCAAGATGTGATTCATGCCAGAGAAGGTTAAACATTACCAATAAAATGAGATGCCTCAAAACCCTATCCTGGAAGTTGAAGTGTTTGATGTGTGGGCTATTAATTTCATGGGACCATTCTCATCATCTTTGGGTAACACATACATACTTGTGGCTGTTGACTATGTTTCAAAATGGGTGGAGGCTATATCAAGTCCAACCAATGATGCTAAGGTGGTTCTCAAGATGTTCAAGAGCATCCTCTTTCCAAGATTTGAAGTTACTAGAGTTGTGATCAGTGATGGAGGATCCTATTTCATCAACAAACTATTTGAGAATCTTCTTAGGAAGAATGGTGTGAAACACAAGGTGGAAACTCCATACTATCCTCAAACAAGTGGATAAGTGGAAATCTCCAACGGAGAAATCAAATCAATCCTAGAGAAGATAGTTGGAACAACAAGGAAAGAATGGTCCGTCAAGCTTGATGATGCACTATGGACAGTCTATAAAACTCCTTTGGGAACCACACCCTTCAACCTTTTCGATGGGAAAGCTTGTCACCTTCCTTTGGAGCTTGAATACAAGGCTTTGTGGGGTGTTAAGCTTCTCAATTTTGACATTAAGACAGCCCAAGAAAAGAGGTTGATTCATCTGAGTGAACTTTATGAGATACGTCTTGATGCTTATGAGAGCTCAGTCATCTACAAGGAAAGAACTAAATCTCTTCATGACAAGAGGATCTTGAAGACAGAGTTCAGTGCTGGAGACCAGGTGTTACTCTACAATTCTCGGTTGAAGTTGTTCCCCGGGAAGCTCAAATCAAGATGGTCGGATCATTTCAAGGTCAAAGAAGTGAGACCATATGGAGCAATAGTGTTGTGCAGAAAGGATGGAAGAGACTTCACAGTAGATGGACAAAGAGGTAAGCTCTACTTGGGGACTACAAGTGAGGAGGAAGGAATCTCGGTTGCACTCTCCGATCCCAACCTTTCTTAACCCAAAAGAAAGGAAGTCAAGCTAGAGACTTTAAACAAGCTCACTTGGGAGAAAGTCCCATGTCTATCCTTGTAAATATTTTTCTTTGTGTTATTTTGTTTTTGTTTATGTTTCTAAGTCCCTAGAAGGCAGGTCAGTGTTTCAGGCATCCCCCAAGAATTTTGAGGAGCCGTAACCAAGTTTTGAGACTTGGTGGTGCAGGTCGCAAGCTTGAGCCGCGACCAAGAGACAACTGCGACTTCATCACGCTAGCAGCAGCTCACCATCGCAGACAGAAAAATCCCGCGGCCCGCATTCGACGAAATAGGTAGGTTATTTCGCAGCCACGAGTCACAGCCCACCAGAGCCTGCAGCCCGCACTCGACAAAACGTGCAGGGCATTTAGCAGCCACGAGCCGCAGCCCACCAGAGCCCGCGGCCCGCACTCGACGAAACGGCCAGGGATTTCGCAGCCACAAGTCGCGACCCACCAGAACCCACGGCCCGCACTCGAAGAAACGACTAGGGAATTTCGCGGCCGAGTATCGCGGCCCAACCTAGGTACGTAGACGGGTTTCTCTCACTTAAGTTGAACCAGGATTGAATACATCCCGATTTTAACCAGCCGTTAACCTCTAATCTCTGGAAAAATTGTGACCTAAGCTCCATTCCCCTTAGTTCTTGCCAAAACTTTCAAGTTTCTCACCATCTCCACCATAGCTTCTCCGGAACTCATCTTTTCTCAAATATTCATCATATTTGGCGATACTTGTTGCTAGTTGTCGGGTTTCTCGTAGTCATTAAACTCCCACAGCTCATTTCTTCCTTCATTCACTACACAATCAAAGGTATATATTTCAATTCCTAGGGTTTTATGAAAATTTTCAAATTTTCATAAAACTTAATTTTCTTGTTGATTGTTGGTTACAGTAGAGACTTTTTGAGTTGTTTATTAGTGTAGACCCTGGTAATTCAATTTGAAATTGTGTGAATTGCAAAATTTTGAAATAAGGGTTCTTGAGACTTTTGGATTTTTTTCGAAAATGTCAATCAGACCTTCAATTGATGCTCTAAGTTGGTAACTGAAAGTGTTGTAAACATGTTATCAAGGGATTTTCATGATTGCGCATCTTTCATCTCACAAAATCTTTGAAATCATGTTAAGTTCTTACGTTAATTCAAGATAAGCTAAAATGACTGATTGCTTGTGTTAATTGAAGCTTGCTGTGTTTTTAGGCATAGTATGTGTTGGAATGGCTTGAAGCAAGCTTGTTTTTAAAGCATGATCATCTCTTGGATAAACTTTAGAAACTTGCTAAGTATCTTGTAAGCTTCATGCTTTAGATGTTATTTTTTTAGCTTGAACTTACCTTCTTTGCAAGTGTCTTTTTTTGTAGAAGTCCAACATGGGAGTAACCAAGGATGATACACCAAAGCCATCTCATGCTCCCAAGAAGAGTATGATGAGTGCGAGCTCCTCTCGAGCAAAAGGCTGCAAGGAGAAAGAGATAGTGAGTGAGGATCTTATTGAGGAAGAAGAGTCTTATAAATCTGAAGGTGAAGATGAGTCAGCCCCAAGGAAAAGAGCCACATACCAGTTCTTCTCTTCCCTTGAAGCCACATTTTACTCAGGAGATCATGATCTAGATGGTGTTTATGGGTTCATCAGGTTCAAGACTAGGAAACAAACTTATCGAATGTCCTTCAAGAGGATTAGTAAAATCATGGGATTTCCAGATAGGAGTGGTGCAAGGCTAGGAGGTGGAAAAGATGATCCTTGTGGCTTGTGTATGATGATTGGTGTGGGAGAGTATGATACATAGTTGATCAAAGGCGGTGACATTCAAAACCTTTATATCCACTATGTCCAAAGGATTTTGGCAAGCACTTTGTATGCTTGGAAATACCCGGGAAGAGTAGTTGAGGACGAGTTGAGATTCCTAATTATAGGTCTTAAGGATGCAATAGGAACAAAATTCGACAGGGGCATGCTGGTACATAATGGGAAGGAATTTAACCCAGGGATTGTGGGGATTTTTGTGAAGCGTTTACTCCATTATCAAGATTGGGCTTGGACGAAGAAAGATAAAGAATCGCAGCTGAGTATTGGAGGCCTTATCACACCACTTTTAGAAGAAATCGAGGTTCTGTTACCCGAGGCTGATGTTGGATTTGCCTCAATGGACGAGTAATTCCTCACCAACTATGAATTCCTTGGTGGAAACTCATGGGTGCATTGCTTCAAGGTTGTAAAGGATAAAGGTGCATGTGTGAGAACTTTTCTTCCCAACCAAGCACTGACATCTGTAGCTGAGATGAACAACATCAAATTCAACCTTCCTAGAGAAGCCTTGTACAACCCTAAAGTTCATGAGATACCCAAAAAGATCAGCAGGAGCAAGAAGAAGCAATTTACTAATGATTCTCAGCAGGAGGAGAACGCTGATCAAAGGCTCCCAACCCCATCTATGGGATTTCTCTATACTACTTTCCACCATATAGTGGAGCTCTTCCTGATGGTGCTCTCCACTATGCACACATACATATCAAAACTCTACAGCGAGGGAACAAGTTTCAGGATAAGACAATAGCAAAGCTGGTAAAATTTGTAACCTACTTGGGAAAGAAGTTTAAGAGCTTGACCTTGAGACTGAGAAGATCCCGAGCTTCTACTGATGCAACCACATATGAACCTATGTAGACTGAGAGAGACGCAACCGAAGAGGTACAAGAACCAGTTCACGCTCATAGGCACTTCTACCATGGAGATGCTAGCGCCACCGATGTCTACTATGAGGAATCACGTGCTTCTCTCCGTGAACCTCGTCAGCGCAAGCCAAGGAGACAGAGGCATCCAGTTCCACCATTACCTCTCACCGAGTCAGGCTACGTCCCAACTTCTGACACGGATGAACAGCTCGGTTTCACAGAGCCATGAGGTACTTCTTTAAACCAACTTTTTTACTTTTTTAATTTCTTGCTTTGGTTTGTTTTCGGTATCTTCCTTAGACTTAGACACCCAGAGACTGTGTGATTTAAGTTTGGGGGAGGTACCAAGTGTCTAATGTCTCGTTTGTTCAGTTTCATTGAGTCTTGCATTGTACATACTTATATGCATGAAAAAATAGAGAACCATTTAGCTGCATCACTTGCATCTTTAGAATTGAGTCTAGAGCATATAGTTTGCATTCATTTGCAAAGGGGACAATGATTAAACCAACCTTGCAAAGAACTCATGCCAAGAACTTAACTTGATACCCTTTATAATCATGGCAAGTAGTTAGAGCATCTTTTTATGCATGAATTGTAAACTTTGAGCCTTGAAAACCCCTCTTGAAACTTGTTTGATTGATGAAGCTTGCTTGTCCTTGAAACCAACTCCAATCTTTCTTGAGTTAATGAACCTAATCTATCTTTCTTATGAGCTTTTGTCGTACTTGATCATGGTTACCTCACACACACTTGAGTTAGTATTATTCCTTTTTACCAATGATAAAAAAAACCTATGAGAAGAAAAACAAAGATTCAAAAGAATGGGGAAAAAGAAGAAAGAAAAGAGATAAGGCAAAGAAAAAGAGTGAAAGAATCTCTAGTAGACAAAAGATACAAAGAGTTCTAAAAGAGAGTATTTTTGGAGTCTTTTGGTGAGAGAAAGGGAATTTGACATTGGGAATCAAGGGTAGAATTTGCTTGTGTCTAGGAAATGGGTAGAACAATGAGGATTGAACATTTTATGCATGAATTGTTCTCTTCCTTAGATATATTATGCATATGTAAAGCTACTTATTCTTGAGAGTAAACCACCATAAAAAGAACTTGATAACCCTCTTATTAACCACAACTTCAAGCCTTGTTCTCACCAAGCCAAATGATTAGGACCAATTGCCATTTGCAAGAGTACACTTTGATTACTGTCTAATGAATGTGAGAGTTGGTTACTTGGATTATTTGTGGAGTCTTGAGAATGAGTGTAAGAGATCAAAGGAATTAGGATAGGACTTGAGAAGTTAGAGTTGAAAAAAAGGCCTTGCTCTTTCTATTTGATATGATTATGAAACGATGTCACGTTGATGTCTAAGATGAATCAGTTACTCCTGCCATTTTTGAGATCCCACCGGCCTTGTAGGCATGGTCTTTATCAGCGACACCATCGGATCCAAACATTCTCGGTATCAAATGTTTATGCCAATATTTACTATCCTTTTTGAGAAAGAGCAGTATTAAGGATCAAGACGTGGACAAAGAACCATATCCTTATATAATATGGTATCTTTGGAACCCTCAGAATGATAAAATATTCAGAGGTATAGACATGGATCCGCTAGAACTGATCATATACGCGAAAGGAGAGTTCCAATCTTGGTTCTCAGCGAATGTGAATGTTCCAACATGATATCTTGTATATTTACATAGTTTTATGCATCATTCTAGTTCTCATCTTGATTATTTAGGTACATTTAGAGTTTGTTAAGGTTGCATTTCATTGCATTTGTGTGTTTTCAGGTTTGGAGAAGTGTTAAATCAAATTTCAGCACCAAGTGAGTCATAAAACGCTCAAGATCATGATGGGGTGTGCAGTAGCAGTCAACATTCACAGGCAACACAAGGCTACGATGGTGCATGTTGATCACTGTTTGTCACCGCAACATCAAGGTGACTGCATCCATTTAGTCGACACAATCTCTCTTCGAGACCATGCGATTCGCAGGTTGGTATTGCAGGATGTAGTGGCTGCGGCTTGTAGCAGCTGATCGCAAGCTTGTTTCTCGGGAATGAGATGGCTGCGGCCATGGTGCGTCGAACCCGACCAGGCCACTTCGCGGGGGACGTTCGAAGCGTGTGATTGGCTGCGGCCTGAGAGAAACCTTCACGACTGTAGGTCGCAGCCAGCTCTTTAAGTTGGATCGACCCAAGGTTGTTGGGTCGACCCGGTTCAAATTTTAGCTTAGTATAAATATCTCTTAAACCTAATTTTAATCTAACCTTGTTTCTCTCTAAACACATTGATATTTGGAAGAAAGCTTGAATCTTTTAGTAATCTAATCTTTTATTTTTGAGTTATTAGAGTTTATTTCATCTTATTAACATGATTAATCTTGAATCCATCATGAGTTTGAGCTTAATCATGAAGATTAGTGAGTAGACTCTCTTTGAACTTATAGGTTAGGGTTATTAGGGTGATTAAGTGATGGTTTAGGGTGGTTAGTGTTAGATCATTCATGTTATATGCTTATCTCTTGTTTTTGGGAAGACAACCTATTTCCACACCATAACTATCATATAGTAATAAATGTACACAATCTTTCAGACTCTTCCTAATTACACATCAGTTAAGTATAACAACCTATATCCACACACGATAAAAGTTCGAAACCCGTTTCCACACAGACCAAGATTTTGCTTGGTTTTAATGGTTTATGAGATGAACCGATGGTAAAGCAGTCAGTATCGGCTGACACTGGTACAACCCGACCCAAATAAAGATCCGATTAGAGATCGATTTTAACCCGACCCGAAACCCTTTTAAAAACCCCAAAATCAATTTTACCAGTCAATTCCATGACTCCATTGTCAATTCTGCAAAATAGAGATACAAAAGTCAACTCCCGAGAGACTCATATCAAAAACGAATGAGAGACAAATGACATAGAGAAAGAGAGACAGAGAGACACAAAGAAATATAGAGACATAGAGAGATAGAGAAACAAGAGAGAGGGCGAGAGACAAAGAGATAGAAAAACAAAGAGAGAGCAACAGAGAGAGTTAGAGACACAGAGAAATAGAGAGAAAGAGAGAGACAGAGAAACAAGAGAGAGGTCGAGAGACAGAGAGATAGAGAAACAAAGAGAGAGAGAGAGAGATGTTGAAATTACATGACTGAAGCCAAGCAGATGAGCAATAGCCTGGAGAGCTTTGTTGTTCTTTACGCTAGAGAGAGACAGAGGAAATTGATTTGGGGACTTAGATTTTTAGGGTTACTAATTTGCTTAATTTGGGTCGAAATCCGGATTATATTCTCTAATCGGGTCATAATCGGGTCATTTTGGTTTTAGTTAGGTTAGTTATTGGTTAAGTTTAAAAATAGAGTAGATTAACCAACTTTAAACCACTAAATGTCGATATTAGTTCACGTTCAAAGTTCTGTGTGGAAACGGGTTTCGAACTTTTATCATGTGTGGATATAGGTTGTTATACTTAACTGATGTGCAATTAGGAAGAGTCTGAAAGATTGTGTACATTTATTACTATATGATAGTTATGATGTGGAAATAAGTCGTCTTCCCCTTGTTTTTAATGCTAGTTTAGATTTGATCTCTCTAATCTAGATCTCTAGGCATTTCATACCCAAAAGGTGTATGATGAAATGTCTGAACCAAAGTGATAATGCTCTTTGCTTACTTAACCAAACACATTTTTTGTTAGGGAAGCTTAGATAGCTAGTGGACTTGTCTTAACGATTGTTTAATTGAATTAAAACAAAGAAATATGATGTTAAATGATTGATAACAAATGAACTCTTATCTTGACAAATGACTAGTTTAATAATTTTGTCTAGGCTTATAGAACCTGATTGATTGTTTGTGTCAGCACCCTAGGTTAGATCTTAATCACCTAAGTCAATACTCTTACCCATAAGTTCTCTTGTTCTCTATTGGTTGAAAGATAATTATTTGCTCGCTTAGTTCTTGTCGCTTGTTACAAAGCAACTCAATTATATTGAATACACTTAGATTAAGCACTTCACTTGTATTCTCACATCATGGTCACTTAGGATTGGATTGATATACTTTATACTATTTTGATCTAGGATTAGCAAAAATCCTTTGTCACTACAACATCAGAGCCAATAAGTCACACCGATTCACAAGCCATATGCTTGGAGAATGATATACTTTGTCACTTACCAGTTTTAAACCATCATTTGGACTCTATTTGGAGTATATTATGTTCGTTTGGACTATGTTTTAGAGTCTTTACAGGTGCAGGTATGTTTTGGGGCATTATGGAGATCATGAAGCTTGTTAAAGTATTCAGAAGAGATATCCAATAGTTTTTCACATTCAACTAATTACGAGTCGAAGTCAAGCATGACCATCGATCGACTGAGCATCCTTTCTTTCGATCAACGGCCCACTCGTAGAGTATTCAGCGACTTCAAGCCCAAGTCAAGACAAATTACGATAATGCATTTGGACGAGTTTTGACCTAGTTTTTATGGCTTCTCCTTGCGTTGAGATTTTTAGTAGTGTAGGGGAGAATATCTGAACTCCTTCAGAGATCTGTATTGGAACCCTATTTATTATTCTATGTATTATATTATTCAGTTCGTCATGTTTTCTTTGATCATGTCTAAGAAATTCACCTGTTAGATTTGTTCATAATGGTACTGATAAATTATCCCTGAAATAGGATTGCTAGGATGAAATAGTATCAATCTTTGAAATTGTGTTTAATGCTTGTGTTCAAGAGTAGCTAACTAGGAACCTGAACTTAGGACATGAACAACTATGAGAGTAGGTTCTGTGCCAGAATTGATTTCATTGAGCTAGGTTGTTAGATGCATGCGAGAGCTGGTCTAATTAGCATACTGGACAAACTTCATGTCTGATTAGCGTCGATCGACATCAGGTCATAGTCGTTGATCGACAGTGCACTTCTCTGCCCACATACGAGAGTAGGGACAAGAGGGCTTCGAACTATTTAACATTTATTGTTCTCGCATATTAATAATTCCATGCATCCTATCCATTATAATTCACTTGCTTGAAACCCTTAGATCTACCTTTTTCCATATTTGCATTCGCTTTAGTATTTTAGATAATTTTTTATTCATGATAGACTTACAACCAAAACTATTATTTATAGTTTGCCTAGCTTAACCATTAGAGTTATAGAAATCTATTGTGTTTCCTGCTCTCTGTGGATTCGATCTCTAAGTATTGCAATTTGATCTCTCTTGGTAAGAATAGTTCATAGGGTTAATTTGATAGATTGCATTATTAAGAACATAAACCTTAAACTACACACTGTCAAATTTAGCGTTGTTGCCGGGGAGAAAGGATTAGTCTAGGCTTTTTCATTACTACAATTTACTAATAATCTTGTCTTTCAGGTGCATGCCCAACAGTACCAAGAATTACTCTTCTCAGATCCAGTTGTAACTGAACGCTCAATCCGCAAAATGATATGTCAAGCATCGATCGACATCAGCATTCAACCGCCGATCGACACTTCTTCACGACCAACATCGATCAACAACGCTAACACGGCATCGATCGGCAATGGTTCACGAGTTCAGATGATTGCGATTTTAGTTTTGGCCCGAGATGAGAGAGGAGACATGTATGACCTTGAAAGTCATTTGCGTCATGTAACATGTCAGAGAATTGATGATCAGGGACTGTAATCCCTGAACTAGAAGTAGAAGCAGACACTGCAGTAGCTCAACCTGAAGCTAATGGCACAAGCTTCTCAACGGACACTGGCAGACTACAATCGTCCAGACCAGTTCTATGCTAACATATCCATTATTCGTCCTCCAGCTTTTCAGAGGAACCACTTTGAGATCAAACCGTCCTTCTTCGTACTTGTTGCGAAGACACCCTACAATGGATCGCGACATGAGCATCCAATGGACCATCAGAGCGGTTTGAGGATCTTGTATTTGCCATTAAAGCGAATGGAGTCCTGAGGACTATCTGTTTTGTAAGCTCTTCAACTACTCACTTACTAGAGAGGCTTCACATTGGCTTAAGCAGCTACCATCAGGATCTCTAACATAATGGACATGCATCAAGAATGTGTTCCTGCGCGATTTCTTTGATGATGCGTGAGCAAGAAGCAGAATCGCTACATTCACACAAGAACCTGGAGAATCATTCAGAAGTTCTTTGTTCAGATTCAAATCCTACCAAAGAGACTGCCCAGACCACTGTTTCAACGAGGTGCAGCTACTTAGCATCTTCTTCAGAGGTATTGATCTGCAGTAGCAGATAGCTTTAGACACAACTAGTGAAGAGAATTTCAGCACTAGGAGTCTAGAAGAAGCGAAAAATCTTATTGAGAACTTGGTGTTTAGCAATAGCACCAAGAACATTGATTATGAGAGGAAGAAATCAACTCCAGCTTTGAGCAAGGAGCAGATAGATGAAGTCAAAGCAAAGCTGGACAGTGTTCAGAAGTTTCTTAGGAAGCAAGAAGTGAAAGCCACAGAAGATTTCCAAGTAGAAATTTCTCTTTTGGAGGAGGAGGAGAAGAAGATTTCCGAGTAGAAATTGCTATATATTTTGGTAGTTCGCATTGGTGTCGTCGACACCCGTTGCTGAGCATCGATCGACGAAACCCTCAGTCTGTAGCTTCGTGTGAGTCTTTGAACATTGATCGACGTTGAGACGTCAACATCGATCGACGGTCTTCAACAGCATAACCAGTTCGTCTACCAAGCATGAATGCAAGCTTTTTTGTCAAACATCCGAGTATGGAGACTCCAGAACAGAACACTGATACACCTGAGCCAATGGTAGTTTATAAGGAAACAGAAAGACACTCCAGAAGGAAGCAGAAGATTGATAAACATCTGCGCAAAGAAGCAACTGACAAAGAGATGGTTGGCTTTGCCAAAAGAGTTTTTAAAATTTCTTTAGATACTCAATTTGATGAAGCATACTATACTTATTGATTGTGGATATTTTTCAGGGAATCCAAGGAGATAGATGAGGACATAGAGCGCATGTTCCATGGCCTCAGAGTAAAGCTGAAGCAGAGGATCACTCTCACGAAGAAAAGTGACAATGTAAAGCTCGTGGTTCCATGTTTTGTCAAAGGCCATGAGTATCCCAATTCCCTCTGCGATACTAGATCAGCAGTCAGCATCATGCCTACAGCTATGGCAGAGAACCTGAACCAGAAAGTGGAGCCTTCCAGTGATTCATTCACTTTTTTGGATTGCTCCAAGGTGAATTCAGGAAGGATAGCCAGAGATGTCCCAGTGCAGATTTTTGACACCTTAGTCCCAGTAGACTTTCGTGTGATGGATATCAAGATTGACTGGAAGTCTTCCTTACTCCTTGGAAGAGCATTCATGGCCACAGTGGGAGCTATCTGCGCCATGAAGACAAATAGGTTGTATTTATCCTTAATTGATTCAAATAATTTTTATGACCCTGTTAAAGTCAAGAACAAGGCCACTCTGATAGAATTGGGTGATGATTCAGGTTTAATTGCTACATGCTTCTGCAATTATGATCAAGAGGAGTCTGCGGAGATAGCATCGATGGATACCCACCCTTGACATCGGTCGATAGCACCTACATACAGACACTGCACGGAACCCACCCTTCAGAATCGATCGATACCCAACTTCAACAGTCGATCGACGGCCTCAGCATACAACAATCGGTCTATTTTAAACCTCAACCATCGACCAACACTCATGCCACATATCAGAACGATGGTTGTGAATTGTAGGTAGTTGTGATGGGTGTTTTTAGGTGGTGTGTTTCCTAAACAATGGCAAACACACATAAATACTAGGTATAAGTCGGCAAGGAGCAGTCTTGTAAATATGTGCATCTTTTGGGTTTAAGTCGGTCTTGACTTTAAGTCGGCCCCTCTCAGTGTGCAGGAATCAACTGGCACCAAAGGGTCAATGTCAATCGATACTTCTTCTTGATTTCAACTCTGACTTCTTATTTCTTACACAACTACGAGTTTCCTCATTATTAAGTTCCAGAATAGTCCATAATCTCCACATTGATCCAAAATATACCTGGACCAGTAAACACTCTATAATAGACTACATATACCTATAATAGACTCTAAACGAACATATACTATGGGTGAAAAATGGTAAAATCCATAGTATATCATACATCCTTCATGAGCAAGTATTTTGAACAAGGGAAGAAGATTACATTCGCTGACGTCGAGAAGCAGATGTTGGCAATGAAAAGAAAGCCATCTTTGGATCGTCTGAAGATTTGTTTTGTACTTCTTGTCCAGATTCATCGTCAGAGGCAGAAAGTCTGGAGAATAAGCATCACATGTGGACACTTTCTTCCTTAAAGTTTTTGATGACCTAGATGCGTGCAAAACGTTCCCTTGGGGACGGTATGAATTCGATCAAAATGTGAAGGATGTGTCTTGGTATTTGAGAGGTGGGACGGGGTTGCGAGAAGAATTGGGTTATTACAAGTTTTCTTGTTCCTTTGGAGGTATTCTCAAGTTCTTCTTGTACTTAAGAAAGTATATATGTACAATTTGATACAAATTTGGCAAAATTTGATGTTAATTTTTTTTGTTTTGTGTAGCTGTTGGCCATTGAGGCAATTTGAAAGCTTGAGAAATTATTACTATGAAATTGTGGATGGTGTAGATGTTTATTTCCCACGGATGTGCAAGATGCGGTACAATCGAAAAGTGAAAACAAGTCTTAAAGTGAAATCAAGTCAAACGAACCAGCAGTAACAGCAGTCCAAATCAGACCAAAGAATGGGTATGTCGGGTATAATTCAACGTGCTAAAACCAGGTACGGAGACATGAAGGACAGCCAGCAGTGAGTGTCGACGACTAAGGGCATCGGCCACACGATTGCTTGTACCGGAAGTGTGTTTGATAATGAATGAACTGTTGTAGATACGAGATCCAAGATGCATGCATGGAAGAGACATTTTCTTGAGTGCTGAGATGTTTCAAAGCGTCATGATCTGTGAAGAGGACAAATTCCTTGTGAAATAGATAATGCCTCCAATGCTTAATGGCTTGGACGATGGCGTAGAACTCAATGTCATATGTTTTGTATTGAAAACGAGCACCTGGAATCTTTTTGCTAAATAATGCAATAGGACTGGTTGTTTGACTTAAGAATGCACCAATGCCTGTCTTAGAGGCATCACAATGTAGTTCCAATACATTAGTGAAATCTGGGAGAGCCAAAATAGGTGTTGAAGTGAGCTTTTATTTGATAATGTTGAAGGCAATTTCTGCAGCAGAAGTCCACACAAAATTACCATCGCGAATGCAGTTGGTGAGTGGCGCCATGATTGCACTAAATTTAGGAACAAAACGCCGGTAAAAAGATGCAAATCTATGGAAGCTACAAGTTTCTGAAATCGTCTGCAGCTCAAGCCATCTCTTGATGGCAGCGACTTTGGCCGGGTCAACAGTAAGACTATCAGCCATGACAATGTATCCCAAGAAGTGCACTTGTGGTGAACCGAAAGCACATTTTTAAAAGTTGCAAAGAGCTTGTCATGGCATAAGACAAGTAAGAGCTCTCAGAGATATATCAAGTGGTCTTCTAGATTTAAGCTGATCAGAATGTCAACGAAGTACACAACAACAACAAACTTACCAATGAAAGGCTGTAAATCATTATTCATCCCATGCATAAATGTTCTAGGCGCGTTTGATAAACCGAAAGGCATCACCATCCACTCAAAAAGTCATTCGTGTGTCTTGAAAGTTGTTTTCCATTCATCACCTTCGAGAATACGAATTTGATGGTAACCTCTCTTAAATCCAGTTCTGAGAACACACGTGCTGTCCCAATTTGATCAAGTAGATCGTCTAAGCGAGGAATTTGGAATCAATAGCGGACAGTGATTTTATTCACAGCTTGATTATCAACACATATACACCACGAACCGTCTTTCTTAGGGATTAAGAGGGACGAAACAGCACAAGGGCTCATACTTTCGCATAAGAAACCCTTAGTAATCAGCTCTTCCACTTGCTTATGTAGTTCTTCATGTTCGGTTGAACTCATTCGGTAGTAAGCTCGACTGGAAAGATCTGCGTCTGGAACCAAGTCTATCTGGTGCTGGATATCGCAAAATGGTGGTAGTCCAGGAGGTAAATCATTTGGAAAAACATTTGCCAACTCTTGTAGGAGTGATGTAAATTCTGGCCATTGTTTCACTTCTAACGTGTGGGGTTGATGGTGTTGCAGCTAAGATGAAAAATACATTTTCCTCGCGCTTTGCGGATTCAAATGAAGTTTTTTTGTAATAGTAAGAGAGGTGATGGTTTAGAGGGTGGCGGTGATGGAGAGTGAAAATTTGATTGTTGAACTTGAAGCTATAAGTGTTGAGAAACCCGTCATGAAAAAAATTTCGATCAAACTCCCATGGCGACCAAGGAGTAAGTGACAAGCATCCATCTGAACGATGTCACAATAGATTTTTTCGTGGTAGGAGTCGCCAATGGAGAAAGAGACTAAAGCGCGGCGAATAACATGAATGTCATTAACTTGTTGTAGCCATGCAAGTTTGTACAGAGCAGGGTGTTGTTTTTGTTTGAGAGATAGATTTTGGACGGCATCAACAAATATAACATTCTCGCAGTTACCAGAGTCAGTAATAAGTTTGCACACTTTGCCTTCGATCGTACAACGAGAGTGGAAAAGATTATTGTGTTGCGGAAAATCTTCATTAAGTCGTGGTGCAAGGAAAGATCGTCGTAACATTAAAGAAGCACTGGTGTCAGCTTCCAATTCTTCTGGATCGTCGTCAATAATGTCGTCATCTTCAATATCAATATCACGACCTGTAGAGTCAATTAGGAGACCTCGATAATTACGGTTAGGTCGGTGACCAGGTTCACCGCGTACGAAGCAACGGAGTGTTCCGGTACGTAAGGTCGAGTTTGGTCCACTGGCACAATGGCTGTTTCGGTGGTGGCATTTGGAGTAGTTGTTTCTGGTGTGGTGGTGGTGATAGGCGCTAGTCGTTGTTATCGTGTTGAGTTCTATAAAGTTGATTTGTTTTGTGCTTCGAACGTTAATGCTTGTTGATGTGCTTCAGATATAGAAAGCGAATTAAACAAATTCAAAGTATGAGTTTTATAAAGTTGATTTATTTTGTGCTTCGACCGTTAATGCTTGTTGATGTGCTTCAGATATAGAAAGCGGATTAAACAAATTCAAAGTATGTTGAATCTGTTGGTGTAAGCCACCGATGAAGCGAGCCACGATTTGCCGTTCCGAGTCTTGAGATCGATTCGGTTTAGGAGCAAGAAAAATTCAGTAGTATATTCTTCGACAGTACAACTACTTTGTCGTAAGTTTTGGAGTCGCTGGAACATGATGATCATAGTTGTACAATAAGAATGTCTTTTGTAGATGCTTTTTCAATTTATCCCATGAGACAATCTTTGGTTTATTTAAACAATTTCATGTTGCTTTGAGTTATGTCCACCATGATGCAGCTCTGTTTCGAAAATGCATAGCAATCACTAAGACGCACTGATCAAAAGGAACATATTTGAATTCCAAAATCTCTTCAACCGTCACTATCCACTCAAGTAATTCTTCTGCTATAGGTCTGCCATAGAATTCTGGGCACCTATGATGCTTTAATGAAGACGTTCAGTATTCCAAGAACAAAGAAGTCTTAAGAAGGGATCACGTAAGCCCATAAGCGGTAGTCTGCTGCAATAGTGTGCTGCAATAAGACGCTGATAGAGATCGTTGAACGGTACCAGCTCTAGTCTTGAGAAGCAAAGAATGATTTATCATCAAATCACAATCTGTTGTCCAAACCTGGAGAACATCCACGAACTAAGGAGAAACGCATGTGAATCTATCAACAAGTGATTATAAGATCAGATGAAGATCAATCAAAGAGAATTTTGATCTAGAGAGGAGCCGCCAGAGAGAAACCCTTGTTTGGTTTATATCAGAATACGATGCTACCGAAATATTGAAAAAATCAACTAACTAAAGCTTTGTTACCATCTAAACGTTTTTTTTTAACAAGGTTCTTTGTTTATAAAGGCTTAGTAGTTTATAATTTAACATGATGTATTGGTGAATAACGACTCGTACACAGAAGTTCCAGGATACAAAACAAAATAGTTGGCCTAGCAAATATTATATGCAAGAGAACATACTCTATCACCATATTCACACACCAAATACTAATCCCTAAACACCCAGAAAATAACGAGAACATGTTAGCTAATTCTGAGAGAGGCTCCTAACAAAAGACTCTTCTGCATGTGTAAAACACCTAAAGCTGCATTTTAGGGTGCAGCAAACATCACCCAGAAAGCATAAATAAAGAGAGAGAGAGAGAGAGAGAGAGAGAGAGAGAGAGAGAGAGAGAGAGAGAGAGAGAGAGAGAGAGAGAGAGAGAGAGAGAGAGAGACAGAAAGACACTGTTTTAGTTGTGGAGGTAACTGCAGGCTGCTCCTTTCCTACAATGTCCATTTTCTCGATGGAACTTGCATACTCTTTGCCCTTTGAAGTTGCTATGCCCACCAGTTCCACTTGACTGCCTGTTCCGACCGTACCCGGAATCTCCATTCTGGTTCTGTTGGTTTCCCCAGTAACCAGTTTGGTTCCCACCTGACCCACTGCTCGGCATTGCTGTCTGATTTTGAGTTCCCCAGTTTTGATTACTGTTCCCAGAATGCATCCCTTGACCTGGTTGCATCCATCCCGAGCTTGTACTACTCCCTGGAGCTTGAACTTGAGCTTGCGATTGAGCTTGGCCTGCTACAGCCCACCCGGCATTTGGATAAGCTTGTGGTTGTACTTGGACGGGCCCACCCCAGCCAGGATTAGGCATTCCCTGCCCAGTTGGTGGAACAGAAGATCCAGCCCAGTTTACGTTCATTTCAGCCTGAGGACCAGCCCATCCCATGTTAGGATTTACAGCCCCTTGACTCCAGCTGCTGTTCTGGTTTGCTGGAGCCTGAGGTTGTCCTGAGTTTTGGCTGTTGTTCATACCCCAGTGTAAGTTATTTGCTGGTGCCTGAGCTTGAGTATTCGATTGGCTTGGAGCTGGAACCCTCCATGAATCAGATGATGGAAAGCCTGGTTGACTTTGCGAAGGGAAAACGCTTGGAGTTGGAGTGCCATAGGAGGCAGAGCTATTCTGAGAAGAAGAAGGAGCACCATCACCTCCTCCACGACCATGGGAATCAAAATTTTGTGTCGGAGATGGATGAGGAGCAACAGAACCGTAGTTGTTAACAACGCCGTTAGTAGAATCTGGTGTTGTGATAGGGTGATTTCCAAGCTGCAGTGCAGTAGCAGGGTTTACAACCACAGGGATATCTGCCGCTGAAACTTGACTGGGGCCAGATTGTGCTTTATGTAGTTTTGTTGGAGACCATCTGCTCTCAAAATTTCGCCTTTTTGCAGTCGGAGTTGTGATCTGATTTGGAGTAGGTGATGGAAGGCTACCGCCTGAATTCCAAGTATCCTGGGAATTCCCGGGAATATCAAGAACTGGTGGAGCGATCCTAGCAGATTCAGACTGGGTTGATTGACCAGAATAAGCTGCTACCTGAGCTTTAGTATAGCTATTATCCACCGGCTGGGGTTGATTTTGAAAGAGTCCAGCCAATGCGTCAGTCAGGAGAACAGAGTCCAACAGTGACTCGTTAGCTTTCCAGATTTCTAACTTAGCAGGGAAGTACCCCGTGTTGTTCCATTTACGGAGCTGCGCCATCGAAAAAGGTCCTTGAACTTTACCGGATGGGTCCTTGTAGTGCCACATTTTCTTTGACTCATTTGGCTTAGGAACAGGCAGCGGAACAACAGCAGGAGGTGCCCTTGAAATTTCGGGGGCAATTGTAGGCGACAATTCCAGTGGCGCAACAGCACGAGCACTTTTGCGAGCAGGTTCGGGAAGAGAAACAGATCTCGGCTTCTCAGAGCCTAAATATTTTTGCACTTCTCTTTCTCTACCTGAAGTCCACATCGTTTCACTAGCCTTGTCGTCAGAACTATCAAGATAATCCCATCTGCCAGTAGAGCCTCTATCAGAATAACTTCTCCTTAACTCACGATCTGCACTTGTGTTTGAGTAGTTACTTGAGCCAGTCCATAGTTCATTGGAACCAAATCCTCCCTTTCGTGGAGATATCGGGTCTCTTCCTCTTCTGTTGAAGCTACTACTTCGCGGCCTCAGATTTTTCTCTAGATACATTGAAACAGCCAAAGATCGATAGCTTTAGAAAAGATAACGCCCTTTTAATTGGAAATACAAAGTTGATTTATGAAAGGAAACCTTTCTCTTTTTCTTCTTTTTCTTCATCTTCAGAGTCACAATCAGGATCCATCTTGGGATCAGCATGTATTTCTGGAATTTCTTCTAGCCTGCGCTGCCTTTCCTCTGGAGACTTCAGCAGTTGCACTTTCTCAACACATTCTCGCAGCGTAGCCATAGGTTAAGGAACACGTACGTAAGTGAATAGGAAAGTATGAAATTCTATGATTTAAAAGTGCAAATAACATTAGATGCTCTTTCCCTGAACTACAAAAAGATACACATATAGAAGCATTCCAAGAGAATAAGCAATCATCATTTGGAGAAAGAACTCAAAGTCTCAATAGATAAGGATATTCTTTTCTGTGGCCCATGTCACTAGCACGATCACGCAAATGACCAAAACGTAGGATCTCTGCTTCCAACAACTGTATTCATAAAAGTTACAAATTTCAAAACTGTTCAATTTCTGAAATACCATCGTGATAGCTTTGCATTATTTAAAAACCTGAACACCAAAAACCTAAGTGAGACGATAGAAAAGGAATCATCACATTGCCTAGACAGATAAGTACAGTTATTTCCGTCTTCCAATCTCAAGAGTTCAATTAGAAAACCTATAATAATGAACAAAAGAAGAATGAAAGACAAGAAATAGCGTCAGCAGGAAGAAAAGAAAACAACTTACGTTTTTTACTCTCACTTCCTGCAGCGCTATGGCCTTTTCTTGTATATCACCCTAAAAACAGTTTAATACCTGATAAGTTAAAGCACCACGGTCGACAAAATTCTAGACACAATAAAAGGCAGACTTCAAATAATTGAAGAATACCACTGTCAGCCTGTTGATTAATCCACATTTTATGCTCTGCTTTAGACGCTTGCATTCATCCTGAAATTATTGCAAGGAAGTTAGAGGTTAAACATATAGCATCCTTGAACAATAACTGCTTACTAATCAGGAGAAGTTCGCTAAGAAAATCGTGAAAACAGTAACCACTGTGTAGGGACCAACATATGCAAGTGCAGGAAAAAGTGCTACGTAGGGACCAAAAATATAGGAACATGTTCTCCCATTTCCATTGAAGGATGTTAGGTATCAGCGGGAGTGTGTTACCTCAGTGAAATCTTGATTTGATATAATGTCGATGGATATCACTTCTGTTTTGTTCAAGTTCAATATCTCAAGTACATAGTCTGTTGTTTTTTTGCCAACTTTGTAGGGTTCAGGAGCTTTGCTGGTGCCTATGTTTCAAACCAAAAGAGATCTTAGTAAATTTTTGAATTAACCATATATTTAAATACTGTAAAATGCAACTTAGCATACCAACAACTTGAACCAGTCGATATAAATCTTGCTTTTGATTTCCAGATATCCTTAACCTAACAAATGCACTAGCTACTTTTTCTTCGAATGCTGTAGAATCTTCAAGTAGATCTTCCACCAAGCTCCGCCTTAAGTATATCAGATTAATGTTGTGTATATCAACAGCCGCAAAATCATCAAGATTAGACTGACGCCCTTTCCTGACACCCTTTTTACGTGTTTTACGTTTCTTATCCTTCCCATTTTTCAGTGGATGGTCCAAGTTTTCATCAGCATCCGTATTGTCAGGTTCTGTATCAACAATGCTACCTTGAATATCATCTGCCTGCGGTTGCTCCTTAAGAAAATGGGTATCAAGGAGATTTAACATCTCAAAGTGCCCAACATGAGACTTTCCGAACAGATTTTTAAGCCTGGAGTCGCAAACAACCTGGCTTTTACCACGGGGATCACGAAGCTTGAATCTTTTTATATAATCAAGCAGGAGGACATGTACGTCTGAGCGAGGTAAGAAAGATTTGTCACCACGTCTCATGTGTGCGACCACATCCAAAAGTTCCTTGGAGGCCCACTCCGTAGTTTCACCTGACGACCTTTTATTAGGTGATAGGATTTTCTCAGCAGAACCAGATTTCAATCGGCTCCTGGTCTTCCTCTTTTTTGGAGAACTCTCTGAATCTGATCCTCTATCACTACCATAGTCAGTTTCCCTGGCTGTTCCCTGTTTACCAGCATGGGACTCATTTCCTTTCTGTGGGCTCTTAGCCTGATCAAGTTCCTCTGGACCCAAAGATAGCTTGGTTTTCAAATCAATCCAATATTGTTTGAAAAGTGATTCAAAGCTGGTCTTGTCATCAAAATCCAACTGCGCCTGTAAGAGAAAACGGGTCCAGGGGCAGAAATCAGAAACATAATACTGACATTCAAATAGCAAGTGACATAAATGAAAATCAACTATCCGGTGTGGGACACTGATGACCGAAGTCATAGTGTATTAGTGACATAGTAAACAAGAAGAAAAAAATGTATGCTAATAATGCATCAACCAAGTTGAAAGCTCATTAACCTGTGCAGAATGCTATAGAGCAGTGGTACAGAAGAAAACAGAGTTAGTTCTGATCACCAAACTTTCTATGCTTAGTAGTCCATATAATGTTTGATAAAAAAAAAGAAAAATAAGATCATGAAATGAGAGACTTTAACATGATCAGTTTTATCAGGTCATTATCACAAGAAGAAAAAAAAAATCAATATGAAAAAGAAAAACTAAGAAGAGTAAGTCAGGCATACCGGCTCCGTTTCTTGCTCCTTTCTTTCTATCAACTTGATTGTCTCCATGCATGTCTCGCACAAACCCTTATTACCTCTTATGCAAAAAAAGACAGAATCCTTGGCGCAGCTCTTGCATAATGAAAACATACATGTATAACACAAGTATGTCGCAGATTTCTCACATATGTTACACTGGTGCCATCCTATTCATGAAAATGCAACATTGTGTCAGGTTCTAACAGAAAGACATGGAAATAGACGTTCAAAGATGAAGCTTACAGAATACGTACATATACAAAGAGGGTTTACAAATGGAAAGTATGACCAATTAATTCCACTTTAAAGAAATGGGTAGAAATGACTATTCAAACAGTGTACTATCTTCAAAGTTTATACTTTATATGATGTGTTCTAATATATGAGGAACAGTATTAGCGTGTGTAATTTACTAGCATATGTGCCAAAAATAATTGTGAACCATTTGATAAATACAAGAATCATCAACAAATAGGTACAGCAGGAAAATAGCTTAGAGAGAACCATTCGTTAGTGCCTAGAAGAAATAGAAAAAATAGTCTTTCTCGTTATATCGAAGTGTTACTTAACAACTTTAAATGATATAGACTTATAGTGGGATAAAACTGGACGATGTCATCACTACCAATGTCTTACCATCAATGCTAATGTATTTACAAAAAAATACTTGAATAAACCACACAAGAGATCCCACTGCTCCTACTTGGTATTTACATTGGACAGTAGAGACTCAACTAAAACCACCGTTGACAAGTTCTTGGGGAATCTCAAAGACTACACAGCCTTGATGGCAATCAGACTTATCCATTTGACAAACAATCCAAAACTTGACATTGCCTGAGACTAAAGTAAGATTCTATATGGAACAAGATGAGATCAAAAGATGTGCAAATTAATAGAAAACGCCTTTAAACATAACTTTCAACTAAAGGTTCAAGCTTATAATCAGAGAGGAATAAAGGCTAAAACGGATTCAGGATAAATACATACTGCTAGCTAGGAACTCAAACAAAAGAAGATAGGAAGCTTGAATTCCCAAGAACTGCAATGAAAAAATTAATCAAAAAGACAGATTAAAAAACATATCCTGTGATCCTAACTCCTAAGTAACAACTTTAAAGACACTACAAATATATACGGTAATCACCACTAAATACATCACTCAAAAAAATGTATATGCTTGGCAGATAGTGTATAACGTTTCCTAAACTATAGTTCACTGAGTTAATCTATGCAGAAACCTAATGAAAAAATAACCAACAAAATAACTTACCACAGTTCCATTTACCCTTTGAACGGAAGAACTCCTCGTCTCGATCTACACAGGAAGGGTGGTAAGCTTTAGGGCATCCCCTGCAAGCCAACAGAATCATACATTTTATTTTAACAAACGTCATCATCTGTCAAAGGGACCAGAAGAAAGAAGGAGAAAGAGCAGCTGTAACGGCACATAAACTACAATGAAAGTTTACCTGCGGTCACAAAGGACAAGCTCACCCCCATCAAAGCACATGAAACAAACATCTTCCTCTTTCTTCTTTCCCGTCCCTTTCACTGTCTTTGTATTTCTCACTCGCTTCCTCTTTCCTCCAGCACTCTTAGTTTCTTCCTCAACTTCCTCTGGGTCTTCATCCCCCGTCTCAGCCATAAGACTCTCCTCCTGTGTCTCTGTTATTTCTGTCATTTCCATCTCTTCCTGACTTTCCCTCCCCTCCTTAATATCAGCTACTGAGGAGTCTCCATGCCTTTCCACATCAGTCATGTTTTCATCTTTCTCCTCATCCTCATCTTCAGTCCTTGTCTCTGTTTCTTCTGAAATTTCAGCGATTTTTGTTCCATCTGCTTTACCCTCAACGCTCTCCTCCTGTGTCTCTATCATTCCCATCTGTTCATGATTTTCCCTCCCCTCCTCTACATCAACTACGGAGGAGTCTTCACGGGTTTCCACATTCTCCACCAAATCAGTCATATCATCATCTTTCTCCTGATCATCATCTTTGATCACTGTCTCTGTTTCTTCAGACACGTCAGCTACCTTTGTTTCGTCTCCTTTAGCAAGTTCCTCAGTTAGTTTTCGGGTTTCCTCCAAATCAGCTGTCTGCTCTACTTCACCTACACCACCCATCACATCGCCTTCTTTCTCTATTCCAGCACCATCCTTGACATCTGCTTCTACTTCTTCTGCAACCTCTGGTACATGTATGTCCACTGAATTACCAGCTTCTGGATCCTTCTCAACGTCTTCTTTGGCATAATCGTCCTTACCAGCAGATGAAATTGAACCACCCACTGGAGCCTCATTTTTTTCTGGAACCTCAGTAGCCACATCATCGACCTCTTCAGGCTTAGTTTGGTGCTCCAACACAGTAACAGCATCAGGCTTTTCTTTCTCTTCTGTTTTCTTTAATATCTGACCATCCATAGCATCTTCTGTGACATTCATTTCTTCTTTTGCATTTGCATCAGTCAGATCTTCAGCTCCATCAGCAATTTGCAAGTCTTTTAACGACTCTTCCTCTATGCATTTGTTTCCTGGGTTAAGAACTGAATCACCTAAACATTTATTTTGAGATGGAATTTCAGTAAAACCAACCACGCTAGCTACCTCTTTAACATCGGGAATTTCTATGTCAGCACTAACTATATCTTCCAAGGATTCAGCTTGAGCTGTAATGTCCTCCTCTATGACATCAACCTTTTCCTTTACAGAATCAGTGTTCTTCCCTAACATACCCTCTATCCCCTGACTAATCTTCTCATCGGCCATACCTCCAGAAACTACATGTTGGCATTCATCTCTGTTTACATCAGAAGCTGGAAGGTCAAGTGATGGAGGTTCTTCTTCCATGGAAACTTCTTTGTTTTCCTCGAGACTATCTCCTAAAACCGAACCATTTTCACTGTGCTCAGCCGCGTTTTCTTTGACGATTGAAGCCGCGGTTTCCACTTCTACTCCTTCCCAAACCACCGAGGAAGGTTTCAGAGGGACCACCTCCACGGCAGCGCTATTGCCAACGCAATTCCTCACCGGAACATTTGCTTCTCCTCCTCCACCTCCCTCCGCCGGAGACAGTTCTGCGGGAACGGCATCAACGAGAGTGCGCGGTTCAACACCATCACTGATCTCAGGATTCAAAAGCGCACCTTCTCCTTCCCCAACCGAAGCCACGAGGTCTAACGCAACGGCTGTGTCAACCGCAATAACTCCTTCGCATCCGCCACCGCCTCCTCCTTCCTCGGCAAGGGAAGGATCACCGCAAGTTCCTGTAAGATTTGGTTCGTTCGAGACGTGAATACAATCAGAGTCATATTGCATAGACTCGACAGAAGCTTTCGCCGAGTCGGAATCCATAAGCTAGAAATAGGGATCAGCTTCGTCTTCTTCGCCGGCTACAACAGTCGTCCATAAATCACAAGGAGAACAGAATGTAAAACCCTAGAGATCTAAAAGCCTTTAGGGTTCTGAAGAGTGTGGTTTGTTTTTTTCTGGTGAATGAACTGTGTGTGTTTACAAGAATGATAGACGTAGAGAGGAGTGAGCAATTTTCAGGTGGAGAATATTAATTTCTAGGTTAGAACTTAAAAGTGGTGTCCAATCCAGATTTCGATTCGATTTAGATTTGATATTTTTTTCGTATTTCGGTTTATAAAAATAACCACCATACTAAAACTACATTTAATTTAATCTGGATCTATTTATATATCATCGGTTTATTTGGTTTTAAAACAAAACCATAAGTATATTTATTTTTATATTTTTCTGTGAATTTTACTTTATCTAATTATATATCTGGTTTTAGTAAAACATAAAGAAATTTCAGTTTCTAAGTTGAAAATTCCTATAGTTCAAAAAAAACAATTTCTTTTATTTTATTTTACTATTTAAACTAATTATTAAATACATTAAATTAATAATAAGAATAATTTTCATAAACTACAAATAATCCAAATTAGTAATGTCATAATATTATTAAATAATTAACTATTAAAATACATATTTACCAACAAAAAAGTAAGTATGTTTTATTTAACTTTCTGTGTCCAGATCTCCATTTTAGATACTATTTCTACAAACCTAATTTGTAATCATCTCTTTGCTTCTTCATGATTTCTAGTATTAAAGTTTTCTTCATTCACAATATCAAAATTCATGTGATACTCCTAATCAATTTTCCTAAAAAAAATACTCAGTAGTTGAACTACATGAAATCATGATATGGACAGTTTCTCTAGTAGGCTATAAATTTTGTGTTTCCTATCTTAAAGACCCAACAACATATTCTTCTCTTGCTCATTGAGTCTTGTCACTAGAATCGCAATCCTACAACTCATGACTTCATTAATGTTATTTTGTCTAACGTTTTCAGTAAACATCATATTTTCGTCATAAATTCCTTCTAGCTGAGAAAATGCAGTTTCCACAACTTGAATTGCTCTGTATCTTACTAAGGCAGATCTTGCAGTGACATATATTTGAATGCTTCCTGTAAAGCAAACATGAGCTCTTACATCTTTTGTTTAAGCCTTTGAATCACTACAACCCTCTCTTTCTCCTTTTTGCACTTCATCATGAGAAGTAGTTTTCTCATGGAATATTTTTGTTTATACTGAAACTTCATGTTCTAAAGATGTTTAATTTGCTTCCTCTTATTACAAACTCTTGGAAACCACTGATCAAACATCTGGTGTGCACAATCTATAACCTTGATATGTGACAAAATCTTAGCGAACTCATCCCCTCTAATCACTGAATCCCCTAAATGTGCTGAGATAAAGAGCCAAGATACATCAAAACCTCCAACGTTCTTCACCAACCCGATCTGGTACACCACTACCCTATTCATACTTCAAATGTTCATGTCTTGTCCCCATTCCTGGAACTTTACATAGGACTTATTTTTTTCTAGGGAAAACATGTATGGTTTGGTTCAGGTCACGGGAAAATGATAATGAACATGTTATGATGAAAGGACCAACCAGGAAAACTTAGTCATTGTCGGAACTGGACCATGGAGCTTAAGTGGATGGAAGGAGTTAAAGAGGACGAGCTGGATGATCTGGAGTAGCTGAACTACCCACTGGATTAGCTGGAGCAGCTAAGCTATTGTACCAGCTGCACACTCATTGATCAATTCACACTAGCTGAACTACTAGCTGAGTAGCTGAGCGAGCTGACGGTCAGCTAAACCTAGATGACTAAACTGGTTGGCTACTGACCGAGCTGGGTGGTATGACACTGTAGGTGGACACTAGGGCAGGTCACGGGTGGTTGGTAACTGCAATGGTCAACATGTGCGATCTAAACCGTTAATGAAATCGATGGCCATGATTGTTCGCGAAGGGATGCTTTGGAGAGATGTGTCCTTTCGCATGGGGAAAAAGCCACCTTTGGTTCCCTATATATAGGAGGACGACTAGGGATCAAATCATTTAGTCCTAGAGCATGGACACATGTCCAAAGGAGTAAGATACTCCAAAGAGAGAGGATGGAGGATCCAAGCCGTAAGGGTATGATCTAGGATCTAAGCCTTAAGGGCACAATCCGGATCATGGTGAGTATGGTTTGAGCCATATAAGGCCGTGGTTGTGTGAGTCACTAAGGCCAAGAGGAAGGCTGAGCCATGGAGTAAATGGGCGCAAGAGACCCATGGTCCAAGGGAGGTTAACCGAGGAATGGATGAACCAATCGACAAGGGCTGAAGCGGTTGTAAGAGGTTATTATTCTATCTCTTTACATTAATAATATTCATATATATATATATATATAGTGTGTGTGTGTGTGGTAGTTATCCATGTCACCATGTCCTAGACCATGACATGATGGTCGATTCGATGATTGTAGACTATAGCCGATAGGCTTGTCGCGGCTGACGTGGTCCATAGCCGATAGGCTAGACCAAGGGGTGCAATCATGTAACGTCATTCAAGGATTACGAGTGTATCATGATACAAGGGATGTTATCATGTCGTGATCCAATGGGTGCGAGTGTATCGTGATCTAAGGGATGCGATCATGTCATGAGCTAAGGGGTGCAAGTGTATCGTGATCGAAAGGGGTACGAATGGTTCGGTGCCAAAGAGGTGCGAACGGTTTGGGACCAGTAGGTGCGAATGGTTCATGACCAAAGGGGTGTGAATGGTTCAGGACCGAAGGGGTGCGAATGGTTTGGGACCAAAGGGGTGTGAATGGTCTGGGACCGAGGAGGTACGAACGGGCCGTGACCGGAGAGGTGCAAACTATCGAACTGGTACGATTGATGGAAGGTCGCCACTTGCATTGTGTAGGGAATGGACCCACATGATGGCAATGGATTACTATTTAAGTCAAATATCTGGTAAAAAAAGATGATGACCTATCATTATTAGTGTTGAGTTCATGGACCATAAGCGATGGTTTGATGGCCTAACACCAGTATGATTATGGTAATGTCGCTGAAAAAGGAAGGCCGAGTATGGACTGATTAGGGTTAGGTACTATCGGCCATGATCTAGGGATAATGGGCTGAGAGGGTTGTACTAACTTCATCAGAGGATACCTCGATTGGATAGAAAAAGACTGATCGGCTTAATTGGGATATAGTTCAAGGGCCATTGAGGTAAGAGTGAAGACTCATCAGTTCCATGTTATGTGGGTTGGTTGGTTGGTTGATTAACTTAGGATCCTATGGGCATGTTGTTCTGAAAGATGGACTTGGTACTATAGCATATAAGACAAAGGATTTTGGATGGTGCATGAGCTGAGAATGGTCAAATGCATATCAGCATTCGTTTGAAGACTTTTCCCTGGTTACTTAGTGCGTATGGATTGTTGGTTAATGACTAAGTACCAAAAGGAATGTTTTAGTGCAGAAACCAAGATAAGGATCCTAAAGAAGATGAAAGAGTGGTCGTGGACCAGTAGACAAGCAAGGACGAGATGGTACATTGAAAGGTCGATGAGCAAACAAGCTTTGTGGATGTTGCAAATGTATGATCTAGCAATTAATACATGGAATATCAACTTGCTTAGTTCTAGATAGAATGGCTTAGGGGAATAGAACCTCAGATTAGTATGGCTTGATTCGAGTTAAGGATTGATCTATAAGCTGGATGGTAGTTAAGTGAACTAACCAAACAAGCCTTGGACTAAGGGTTGATAGAGAATATTCTGCTACGTACAAGTATAATGATTAAGATATAAATCAACTAAGGAAGTTGTTAGGTATGATCTAAGATAACCCTCGCCCAAAGGGATAAATTATATCGAAAGGATTAAAAATTTAGAGGTAGGGACAATATGTAGTCCGAGCGATGTAGTCCTTCGACTGCGGCTTAGGCAGTCAGGTCAGGTATTACAATTCAACAAAATTTCACCATGATCAAATTTCACTGAAGAAACCACTACCTGAGACTTTGGATTTGATTCCCCTGTATGAACACCATCAGTTTCCATAACTGAATTCATCTTTTCAAGCGTGCAAATCACTTCCATCGAATACACTAAATTTCTGACTCATAGACGTGCTTGGCTTAGGCTTTTCTGATGGAATCAAGTTTGGTTCAAGATTCATGATGTGGTCCTTCTCTTCTAGAATCGCATATGTGTTCTTCATAGTCGCATTATCTCACTCATTCATAACTGACTTGTCTCTCTCTCTCTCTCTGCCTCCATTCTGATCCTTTCTGGATCGTCTCGATCACTAAACCTCTGCAGCAAATTAATCTTTAGATCATCCCAAGTATCGAAGTACTTGATTAGTTGTTGCTGATGAACAAACATTTCTGCTTCACCTTCAAGAAGATACACAACTAAGCTAATTTGTTTGTTCAAATTCGAGTAATCATCATTAGCAAACTGGTCTTCCAAAGCAGAAATCCATGGATGCAAGTCGCTGGAAACTCGTTTGAAGACTTTGAGCTCCATGCCTGCCATCGATTTGAGGACTCGACATCAATGTTCTTGAAACAAGTATTCTCATCTCACTTGTAAAGAATCTTTGATTAAAGAAGAGATTCTAAAACAACAATGAGAACACGGAAGAACTTTCCTGGAAAGTTACATAGAGAAAATGAAGAAGAAGACTAACAAACATCTCGGTTTTTATATGTACAAGGTTTTACTCTCTCACACGTGTCCATTGGTAGCATTCCCTGTATCATATAGACATACTTTTATGAATGATACACCTTTAATAAAAGTCTCGTATGAGTTTTTGTCCTTTGTTTCTACTAATTTCCAGACATTTCTAAAGCATATCTCAGGATCAAAAAATGCATGCTCACTTTAAAGGCCCAGATAATTTGTTATGAAACCCAACTTTGGAGATAAATTAACACAGACCCATGATTCTTCGTTGTCAACTTCTTTTATTACGAACACAGAACATGAACTTTTGGTGCAACAATGGAATTTACAAAAGTATTGCACTTCTTTAGTCTCCTACAAAAAAGAGTTGGTGGATTGGCTCAATTCTTCTACTATTTTCTCCTTTCAATATTCAAGAGAAACACATGTTGTCCTTAGAAACATAACTTAACCAACTACTAAGCCACTAATTGAGTTCTATCATATGAGGTTACTGACTATGTATTTTTTCCTTCTAGTGAATCAAACTCTCACAATATTTAACACTGAAGCTTCTTTCTTTCATGACAATGAGATTGACAAAATGACATCTTCGATACAGCCCACCCTTCCTATTTTATAGGCAGATAAAACAAAGCATTGTTGAATGAAAATATTAACTTTCCAATTGAAAGTCCTGATGCTGAATATTATCTTCACTGACGCTTTATTGCCGATGCCACTACTCACTTTAGCTGACCCAAACTCTAAAACTTCTTCCCGTGATCATGACAGAAAAATAACAACAACATAAGCAAACTTTGAGCGATTCTCTTATGTTTTATGATTTTCTCCAAAACTAAAACCAGGTAAAAGAGAAGAGCTCTCTGTATATTCTTCTGATTCTCCAAGTGAGATTCAAATACGAGAGTCATGTTCTTGAAAAAAATTACATATCTAATTCTGACCTATACTCTCGTTGACTCATGTCCACGAACCATAGTCTTGCCTCACTTTACGCAACACCTCTGATTATTTACCTTAGTCAACCATCAAGACATATGTACATTCCCGAAACAGAACCAAGAACCAAGGCAGACCATAAGAATTTTTCAGAGCTAGTCACATCAGCCTATTAATTTCTGCTCTAAGAAAGATGCTTTCGGCTTTGACAAGTCAGTCAGGTCAACATAGAACCGAACCAAGTATAATATATATATATATTGACAAGTGAGTCAGGTCAAGTGAGAATTTATTCAGACCATAAGAATATATATATATATATATATATATATATATATATATATATAGACCATAAGAATTTATTCAGAACTAGTCACATCAACCCATTAATTTCTGCTCTAAGACAACGAGGCCCAATGAGATGTCCCAATCCGGCCAATTAGCTTGTGTAATGTGAGTTACAAGATAATCTCTAAGGTCTTATGCCAGTGATTAAAGAAAGTTCTACCAGATAGAATTTCAGAAACTCAGTCAAACTTTGTTGCTGGAAGACAAATATCAGATAATATCATGATGGCTCAAGAAATGTTTCATGCCCTGAGGACTAAACCAAGCAGTCGCAATAAAAGGATGGCCATGAAGACTGATATGAGTAAAGCGTATGACAAGATGGAGTGGTCGTTTACTGAAGCTGTCATGCGAAAGATGGGTTTCTCTGAAATTTGGATTACTTGGATTATGCGTTGCATCACTTCGGTCAAATACAAAGTGTTGATGAACGGACATTCCAGAGGGAATGTTGTACCGGAGATAGTCATGCGTCAAGGAGATCCTTTGTCTCCTTTCATCTTTATTCTACGCACGGAAGCGCTCGTTAGCCTTCTCAATCATGCTGAGAATCAAGGAAAGATAACGGGAAGGCGTGTTACACGCGCGTGTCCCTCGATATCTCACCTTTTCTTTGTTGATCATAGCCTCTTCTTTTGTAAGACGGAGCCCCATGAATGTGAAGAAGTAATGAAAGTAGTCAGGAAGTACGGACAAGCATCAGGCCAATGCATCAACTTTGACAAATCCTCTCTACTCTTTGGTAAAATGATCAACATAGCTATAAGACAACAAATCAAATATACACTTGGAATCCTGAATGAAGGAGGAATGGGTACATATCTAGGAATTCCAGAAGATATCAGCGGGTCTAAATGTAAACTTTTTGCTTTCCTTAAGGATAAGCTGATGCATCGAGTGAATGGATGGACAGGCAGATGGCTATCAAAAGGAGGAAAAGAGGTTTTGATAAAATCAATATTGCTAGCTCTTCCGACGTATGTTATGTCTACTTTCTTACTCCCATTAGAGATATGCGAAAACCTTGCAAGTGTCATTGCACAATTCTGGTTGAGCTCGAACCCCCCAAAACGAGGAATACACTAGGCAAAATGGGAAAAGCTTTGCTTACCAAGGGAAGAGGGTGGAATTGGATTCCGCATGATCCTTGAGTTTAACCTAGCTTTACTAGCAAAACAGTTATGGAGATTGGTTCAATACCCTGACTCTTTGGTCGCTAGGGTTTTAAGGGGAAGATATTATAGATTGACTTCACCTTTAAGAACAATCTCAGTAAGCAACCCATCTTATGTGTGGACTAGCATTTCAGCGGCGCGAAAGTTACTGCTTTTGTGGATTAGACAGAAAGTTTACTCAGGCTATGAGGTCAGGGTGTGGGAGGACCATTGGATCCCTACAACACCAGCTAGACCAGCTCAACCTATAGCCCCGGCTCTACATCCGAATTTGAGAGTAAGTGACCTTATTAATGGTGAATTGAAGGAGTGGGATGTTGAGCTCATGGAGAACTATATTGCCCCTAATGATATACCTCTTATAAGGAGCTTGGCTATAAGCACAACTCATCGGCGGGGTACATTTTGCTGGAACTATACCAAGAATGGACAGTACACTGTTAAATCAGGATATTGGGTTGCCCAGAACTTATTGAAGGATGAGGAAGATAAGGAGGTATTGGAACCTAGTATAACTAAACTTCAAACCTTTGCTTGGAAGATAAAGGTACCTCAAAAGATTTTTCATCTTATATGGTAACTGATAATTGGTCACGTGGTAGTAACGCAGAATCTCGTACGACGAAACATGAGATGTGACAACTATTGTCCACGATGCGGAGAACCGGAAGAATCTGCCACACATGCAATCTTCGAATCCCCACCATCTTTACAAGCTTGGTCATTATCAGCCACTCCAACAAGCACATGCATCTTCCCGATCCCGAGTCTCTATGCAAACATGGATTATCTTTTCTGGAGGAAGAATAACATTGTTGAGCCTGAACTAGACATGGATCCTTATCCTTGGATAATATGGTACATCTGGAAGGCTAGAAATGATATGCTATTTAGAGGGATTGACAGGGACCCACTGGAGTTAGTTCGATATGCACAGAGCGAGTGTCAAGACTGGTTTAACGCAAATGAGATGGTACCATCGAATTTACAAGAACATAATATGGTGGAACCTCAAGTCTTAACCTTGAGTAATATATGCATGATAGATGGTTCATGGACATCCACATCACGATTCAGTGGATATGGATGGGCCTGGATGGACAGCTTTGGAAAGGTACAACTTATGGGGACACGGAACTATATACGGCGAGAATCTGCTTTGCAATCAGAACTGGAATCACTGCGATGGGCAATGGAGAACATGTTTCAGCATTCGACTTGCCAGAGCTTTGGAACGCACTGCAAGGATTTAATTTCCATGATCAAGAAACCCCATGCTTGGCCAAGATTTTCAACAGAACTCGAGAGGATAGATACTTTAAAGATATGCTTTCCAGACTTCAAGATCTCCCATATTCCACGAGAACATAATCGGATTTTAGACTCTTTAGCTAGGACTGCGAGGTCTTTTCATAGAGAGCTTTATTTTATTGGTTGTTCTATTCTGGTCTGGTTACCCAGACCACCTCTAGTTTGAGTAATAGAACAACTTTTTGACATCAAAAAAAGAAAAAAAAATCTGCTCTAAGAAAGATGCTTCAGGCTTTGACAAGTGAGTAAAAGTATAATATATTTAGGATTACTATATATATATATATATATATATATATTGGGTATTTAGAGTATCCATTCGGATCGGATATTACCCGATTGAGTTCAGGTATGCAATCTCCTCTAATTCAATACTTGTACGGATATTTTGATAAATCGGATATGGGTTGAGTTCGGGGTTTTTGAATCGGATTCGGATTCAATTTTGTATAAATGGTAAGATGTCCACCCCTAATTTTTAGTATAATTTCACATTTTTTTAGTGAAAGTGATTGTAACAGGACATGTGACAAAATTTACAAAATTGTAGATATCAAAAGAAAATATAGTATTACATTTAAAAATTGATATTTTTTAATAAATATGTATAAAATTTTGAAAATATTGTTTACTAATAAAATTGTATGATTATAAAAATATATTTAAATAAAATTTCGAAATTTTTAAATATTTTATATTTTAATTATTATATTATTAAAAGTAAAATTTGAATATATTTATTATAATGATTATGTAGGAGTTATTACCATATTCTAAAAAAATTACCAAAAATATAAATTAATATTAAATTTAATTATTCATATCACAGTTAGTTATAATCCATGTCATTATTTCTAGTATGTCATGTCACATTTTTTAGTGAAAATGATTGTAAAGAGGACATTTGTCAAATCACTTTGTAAATAAGATCTTATTTAGTAATAAAATTATATGATTATAATAATATTTATATAAAATTTCAAAATTTATAAAATATTTTATATTTCTATTATTCTATTATTAAATTTCATATTTGAATATATTTATTATAATGATTATGTATTTGTTGTTATCATATTTTTAAATTTTTACCACAAATAGAAATTAATATTAAATATAATTATCCATATCACATTTAGTCATAAGCCATGTCATCATTTATAATATGTCATGTTATACTTTTTTAGTGAAAGTGATTATAAAAAGGTATGTGTTAAATCAATTTACAAAAAAATATCTTGGGAATATGCACCAAAAATGAACCCGTTTGTCAAAATATTTTAATGGCTATTGTTCAAATATATTTATATCATCAGTTTTTATAGGACTAATACAATGGTCTATATTTTACAACCCAGTTTTATCAAGGTGATTCATTTTTACTTAAATATTACACTTTTGATTTTTTCATCAGATTTCCTCTTCCCTCGCCGAGAATACTGAGGTCTTCTCTCTCTCTCTCTTTCATTTCCTTTTATGATTTGGGGATAATAGTTATTATTCTTCAACATCTTATATAAAGATCTCAAGTTTTCTTGAGAATAATTAAAATCAAAGACAATGTATTCTTCAAATTCTCTATTGAGGCACTTCATTTTTATTTGTATATTGGCCGTACAAATCTTTCCCATATGCAATGTTTCATCCCTAAATCTTACCAACAATTACCTCCTTCACCAATGCCGTTTCAATGAAGGGAAGTATACGCATGGAAGTACGTACGAGCAAAACCTCAATGAAGTCTTGCGTGGCCTCCCTAAATCGACTCTTCAAAACGGTTTTGTAATCAGAGAATATGGAAGTGCTCCAAATGTTGTCACCATCAGATTTCAGTGTCGCGGTGACTCGTACGGATCTAAATGTCAATCATGTGCTGCCATTGCTGGCGCCGGGGTAATGTTTCAAACATTGTTTTTATTTGTTTTTAATTTAATATTATAGATGTTTTGAAACCAAAAACTCCTTATGACTATAATTTAGATGTTGACATACTGTGCCAAAATAATTTGGATTTTTATTATGATTATTTTTTCAACTAATATAAAAAAATAAATGTTACTTTAGCTATAAAAAGTAGGAACTCATTTTTTCTTTTTTGAAGAAAGGAACTCTTCAAGCACAACATATAAGATAGTTATATTCACAGAAGCATGATATATGTTATTATCAATTTAGAATGCGATATATGTTAATAATAATATATTAATACATTTTTTTATAGATGATGTGCTCAAATTTCTCTTAGAACACCCTCTCAAATAATAGATCGATTACAGTACTTAGGGATCATTAAAGAAATTCAGTATCTCACACAATAGATTTTAGCTTCAAATTAAACTATGCAGTAAAATAATGTAAAGCAATAAATAGAATAGGTAAATAGATGAGTTGTAAACGATGGAGGAAATGTGCTAGACTTAGGGTTTCATTCAGTTTATTAGAACTATAATTTATAGATGCTAATGGTTTGATCTTAGAACTTAAATTTAATAAGCAAGTAATTCAGCTCTTGCATGCAATTACTAATCAGATGTCTAAGTCCTATGTTCCAGTTTTCGCATGCGAACGAGGAGTGAGCGTCGATCGATACTATAGAGTGAGTGTTGATTGATGCTTCCTTAGACAAATATTAAAGCCCTAATAGATATGGTCACTAGGTTAACTAAACCAGCTCTCGTGTGCGCCTAGCAACCTAGCTCAACAAGATTAGATTCAGGTAATAGACCATCCTCTCGTGTGCGCCTAACTATCCTATGATCAAATTTCTAATTAATTACTCTATAAACAAGCAATAAGAACAATCATGTGAAAATAAAATAATCACCCTAGCAATTCTATATATCAGAAGTTTATTCAAAACCCTAAATAGACCTAAACCTAATAACAAGAAATCCACTCAAACATGACAAATGAAATAAAAAGCATAGATGAACAGAAAATAGAAATCAATAATAAAACCAAAGAAGTTCGAAGAGGAGTCTTAAGGAGTTCATCTCTTCTCTCCTAACCTAAGTGAAAACCTAAAATAATAGAATGTAAAGCATAGCCTAAACAATGGCTTAGAAAACACATAAATAGGGTTTTGAGTCGGCCAGAGGCATTTTGGTAACATGTGGGGACTTATGGGCTTAAGTCGGTCTCTAACTAACTCGGGCCTCTCTATGCAAATAGGGTCGAGAACCACCACCTTGGTGTCGCTCGACATTCCTTCTAAATCTCAACAGCTTCCTCTCTTGAGTCATATAGACCACTCTTTAGTAAAATGATTATAACTTTAGATCTAACTGTGAGATGGAACTCAAACTGGTATCATTGGATATATAATGCAAAACTATATCATGTGTCGAAAGATGAGCTCAATCTCACTGTGGAAAAGCTTTCATCCATGGCTAAAACTCTGACTTTTCTGTGATGTTCTTCATCTCAAAAAACTCGCGAATCTCCAAAGTTCTCTATAATGTACCTGAACCCTAAAACACTCTAAATTAGACTCCAAACACATATAATATACTACATAAAGGACTTATACCATGGTCTAGAAATGGTAAATTCCATGGTATATCAACTCGTCTAATTTATATTTTTGCTTGTCCTCAAGCAAAACATATAATAGTCCTCTGAAAGAGGTTTGAAAATGCAGAGGCTCACACTTTTTTTTAAACTATTACCTTCACCTCTGCAATCTTTCAAGCAACATCAGATTAGTGCCTAACTTTAGAGGCACTTCCATTGACTAGACCCTATCTTAGTAACCAAACCATCCATCCCACAGTTTAGCTCTACTAACCTCATTTATGAATGTGTAGGCTAAATTTTCGGAGTATCGATCAAAGGACACCTGAAATTTTACCCGATCAAGGAATATGAGTAAATAGGTTGTCTTATTCTGGTTTTTTTCTCCCTATATCTCCCTTCTCCAATCATTTTCTTTTCGTTTTTATTCCAATGAACAATGACTTTTCTGCAGTCTGTCTTGTTCATTTCTTTTATTATTATTTTGCAAAGTGTAGGCGAATATTGGGGTCATAGAAAATTTTTCTACCCCTCACTTCCAAAAATGGGTGATAATTCCTTTGAATTAGAATATTGGGGGCATAGAAAATTTTCTACCCCTCTGCGTTTCAGGAAATCATCCCAATCTTTTCTTTTTCTTTCTGGATGCCTAAGAGAGGAGAGAAGGAAACTAAAAACACACAGACTTTTACCTTTTAGACTTGAAAGATGAATCCGATCTAATGTATACCAAGCCCCAAAACAAGCAGGTTAAGGTTATTAAGGTTGGAAGTCAACTTTGGTTCCTTTAGACTTTCTCAGCTGGCATGGATATGGTAGGTGATCCACTTTGGTGTCAATAGACCATGCAGTCAATAATCTCAAAGAATGGTGCTAGAGAGTGGTTAGATAATAAGTAAAATTGAAAAAGTTCATCATCCCCTTCTTGACTCTATAAAACGACTCAAAACAACATAACTGACACTCATAACAGAACAAAATGTCAGTAGACACTTTCCCCAGACTTAAACAACATTGTCCCCAGTGCTATAAAGTCTAAGATTGGTGAAGAAATAAAATAGAAAATTTAGCAAGGAAAATCGGGTCATACCTGCCTTATGATAAGAGTGTCGATCAACACAATTAAGTTGTGATTGATGCTTGTGATGTAGTTCGACCGACACCGTCTGGTTGTCAACCGATACTGGTGTTTCAACTCATCTTCCTTAGATCTTTTTTTCCTTGAAATAAAAAAATCCAAAAATTAATAAAAAACAAAAAACTAAAACTAATTTAAAACTTATCTAACAGTGGGTTGCCTCTCACTCAGAGTTTATTTTCAGTCATTAGCTTGATTTCTGGAGATCAAATGTGCTACAGATGAGAACAAAAACTTGCTCCAAAACAAGTCTCAATGTCTACTCTCTTCAGCTTCATCACACTTTTTGCAAAAGACTTCATAGGCTCTTCTTCTTTGTCTATCATCTCAGTAATAAAGAGTGCTCTAAACTTTTCAAATTGTTGTGAGAAACATATACTACGCACTCTGTATTTCCTGACACCATCTGAGCAAGTTTGAGGAACCAGTGTAAAGAAGTCTGCATTCTTCCTCTTGTTCTCCTGCTTCTTCTTTCTCTTCCTCTTGCTTCTTTCTCCTCTTTCTTCTCTTTCCTCCAGACTCGGCTGTTTTTGTCTCTGCATGCTGTGATACCGAGGGGTGTCGAGCGACGCCAAGGGGGTGGTGTCGGTTGACACTTATACCAAAGGGACGCTCTCTACATTGCTTTTATCACTTATGCCTTTCTAAGGAGTAGTTGTAGGAAAAAAGCATAAGATACCTCAATGTACGAAGCTAGATGCACTCATTTATCTGGTAGGACATACATTTCAACTTCAGATATAGTTCATGGAACCAAAAGATTCTCAGTGTTGAGTGATTTTGTTAGTATCTCGAAGTCTACAGATGGTTTCTTAGCCTCATTGTACAATGCACTGATATTTTCTATGGTCTCTCTAGAGTTCTTGAAAAACTAAAAGACAAAAGTGTTTGCAAGCATCTTTAAAAGAGACGTTTTCAGGTATCATCTTCACTATCTTGTGTAATCCAACCAACTCTTATGCTCCTATAGGTGGTTTAATATGCTTGGGGACAACATGTTATGGGACCTCAGCCTTATAAACTCTTTCCATGATTGGTCTTCTCTAAGTCGCACAAACAAGCAATCCCTATGTCAGTGAGTGTTGATCAACTCTCTACTACCATGTTGATTCTGCAGTGTAAAGAGGACAACTCAATTTTTCAAGGCTTTTAAGGGGTGTAGACCAACACTAGGAGTTTGTGTCAATCGACACTGAGCTCGGATCACCAGTACCAGCTTCTTCTATTGCGTTTAGCTCTCCAGATCCTGGCTGTTCATCACTCTCTACCATAATGTGGTTTACAAAGTGTCTAGGATTTTTTTCTTGACTCTTTGCATCCTTAGAAATATGTTGAATCTGAATATCCAACTTGTTGACATAAGTGTTCAAAGCTTCAACTTTCCTATCCAGCTCAACGTAGATAGAATCCAGCTTCTCTTTGAAATATCCATACATATTATTCTCACCATATAGAATTCTAGCATAAATTTTAACTTGCTCTCATGAGGTGCTGCAGCATCTTTGAGAAAGTTGTTGAGGAAGACCTTTTTGACGTCATTTCAGGAAGTGAGAGATCTTGGCTGCATTTTCTTAAGCCAGCTGGACACGTCCCAAAAGAGAGTGTGAGGGAAAATCTTGCAGAGTGTTGATCCTTCTGAGGCTTCATTCCCATCGATACTCAAGACTAGATCATCAAGTTTTTTGATGTGATTCTTTGGTTCTTTGTGGGAAGACCCTAAAACGGTGCTGACCCGCCTAATCATACCGGCTACGATCTAGATCAAAGTCATTCATCTTAGTAACATCAATTGCATCAATGATTACAACCCCATGTGCATCTATCTTCCGACCTACTGCATTACACATATGACCATTGGGGTCATGCAGGTCTCCATTATCATCCTGAATCAACACGAGAGTCGCACCCATCTATGTCTTCTTGCAAGTAGTGTCGATCGACAACAAGGTGTTGGTGTCAATCGATTCTTGGTTTTCTACGTTTTCAGTCGCTGCTGCTTGGAGGGTGTCGATCAATACTTCCCTTGTAGACTTACGGATTGTGCGTGATTCAGGCGGGTCCTTCTTCGAAGGACCCAAAATGCCCTTTCTCATTGATTCCTAGTACTGAAATGTGTGTACCTGAAACATAAGAAAAGAAAAGAATAATTAAAAATAAAAATAAAAACCTATACAAAATACTACACATAGTCTAATGGTGATCAGAGTCCCCGGAAACGGCGCCAAATTTGATGTGTTGTAATTTATTTTTAGAGTAAATCTCTCAAATAAGAGATCGATTTCAGTACTTAGGGATCATATCCACAGAGACACGATATCTCACACAATACACTTTAGCTTCAGATTAAGTTAGGTAGTAAATATTGCAAAGCAGTAAATAAAATAGGTAATAGACGAGTTGTAAAAGATGGCGGAAAGTTGCTAGACTTAGGGTTTCATTCAGGTTATCATAACCATAATATATATGCTAAGAGTTTGATCCTAGAACTCAATTCCATAAGCAAATAATCTAGCTCTCACATGGCCTTTACTTGATAGGACTCCTTTCCCATCTATCTTTTTCCGGGAAGAGGGGATAAAAAACCTTGCAAACGCCATGCCCACCCTTCTGGATCCCTCATATTTATGATTCCAGGCTTCCCGGACTCGTAATAGACGGTTATCATAGTATGTGACTGGTCGTCTCGTCCACGCTGCATTGAAAAGTACCTACGCACAAAGTTCCGGTCCAGCATCGTACATCGGTTGATCTTTTGCCTGAGAGAGACCCCGCATTAGGTCATAACTGTACCGTTAGGGGTACGACAAAAACCAGTTCAATCGATCTGTACTCTACTATACTCGGCACCTATTGATTTTGCACCTTCTAACATCTCGGGTCTATAATTCTCCTCACGCTTTGTCATTCACTGATCTTCTATCTTATTGATTCCTCGGTTTTGATTCCTGGAGAGAGAGCGACAAGAATGAAACCAGTGACGATTGGTTTTTGGGTTAATGTTACAAGTCTGACAGGAATATAGAATGGAGACAGTTAGCTTCACAGAACATGATTACACATCAAGATGGCTTACCGGTAATCTCCCATTCCCGCCGTCGAGAGACTTTAATAACAATAGCATGCTAGAAAAGGGGAGTTTAGGTGCTTAGACCATGAAATTACTAATCAGATGTCTAAGTCCTATGTTCCAGCTGTCGCGTGCGGATAAGGAGCGAGCGTCGATCGTTACTATAGAGTGAGTGTCGATTGATGCTTCGCTAACGCCCTAATCGATATGTAATTAAACCAAACCAGCTCTCGCATGTGCCTAACAACCTAGTTTAACTGTATTAGATTGAGGTAATTGACCATTCTCTCGTATACGCCTAATTATCCTATGATCATGCTTCTAATTAATTACTCTAAAAACAAGTAATAAGAAAAAATCATGTGAAGGATACAACCCCTAGTAATTCTATACTTGAGAAGTTCATTCAAAACTCTAGAAAACCTAAACCTAGCAAAAGATCTACTCATATATAAAAGATGAAACATAATTCATAGGAGAATAAAATAAATAGAAATCAATAATAAAACTAAAGGAGTTTCAAGGGAATATGAAGGAGTTCCAAGAGGAATCTGAAGGAGTCCTCTCATATCTCATAACCTAAGAGAAAACCTAAAATAATAGAATAGAAAGCATAGTCTAAACAATGGCTTAGAAAACATTGGAATAGGGGTTTGAGTCGGCCAAGGGAAATCTGGTAACATGTGGTGACTTCTAGGCTTAATTCAGTCTCGAACTAAATCGGGCTTGTCTACGCGCATCAGTGTCGAGCAATACCAAGGAAGTGATGTCGATCTACACTCCTCCTAAATCTCGACAGCTTACTCTTATGAGTCAGACAAACCACTCTTCAGTAAAACAATCATAACTTTAGATTTAACCGTTAGATGGGCCTCAACCTATAGCATTGGAAAGCTAACTCAAAGCTCTATCTTGTATCAAAAGATAGCTCAATCCTGTGTTGATGCTTCCATCCATAGCTAAACCTCTGATGAATTTGCGCAATTCTACATCTTAAGAAGCTTAAGAATCTCTAAAGTTCTCAATAACATATTTGAAACTGACACTCTAGAACAAATTCCAAACAGATATAATAGACTCTAAAAAACGTATACCATGGTCTAAAAGTGACAAATTTCATAGTATATCAATAGTACTAGTTTTTTTCCAGAGTACTACTATTTAATCATAACAAAACCATTTTAAAATATATACTGGAAATAAAAATTAAATAACATTGAAATCATAATATATTACGGTGAGAAAATCTTAGTATGGTTTAGAAAAGAAAAAATAATCAAATATACTTATTAAAATCTATCATTAATAGAAATAATTAAAATAATTTGTTACAGTTTTGATAGTTTGGTATAAACGATAAATAATTCAAATAAAAATTTAAGGAACTAATATTTTTAATATAATTAGAAACAAATATATTGAAAACATTATAAAAATAAGCAAAAAAAAATGATTATGTTAGGCTTCTCCATTACTGAGTGATTTTGAAGCAGTGTTCTCAATCTTACTTCATTTACTATTATGAATAATATGTCTTTCTATTTTTTCATAACTTATAAAATATTAATAATATTATAGTTTCGTGTATATATGGGTTTTAATGTAGTATACTATATAGTTGTTATATATATATATATATATATTTAGTTAATATAAAATAATAATTTACTGTTCTGTTATTTTTAACAAATCAATTTATATTGAAAAATAAAACCATCATTTTAATGGAAAATTTCACTTTTATTTTTCATTGGTGCCATTATTCATGCTTACCTTCTCTAAATGCATGTTTTCAAAAATTACCTATGTATAGGATTCAACTAAAGAGGCAAAAGAAATTTATGTCATTGATTTATAAATATAAATAAATTAAAAATTAAAAAAAAAGTTAAAAAATGTTTTTTTTTAATTTTTTGAATTATACCTTTTCAAATTCAAAAATTGCCTTTTTGATATTTTTTCCATTTTGTTTTGATTTTTTCACATTTTAATAAAAATATTAAAAAAAATGATTTTGCAACTATTTTTATGATTTTTTTATTTTAGTGTTAAGTAACTGTTTATATTTTTTTCAAAATTCTAAAACATACCCTCCAAAACCTTACCCTTCAAACTTAAATACTAAGTCTATATTATTTAACTTCAGGGTTATAAGTGTCTATTTACTCTTCTAAAACCAAAAGTAAATGTGATTATGGTAAAAATGAAAAAGTTTACTAAGAAATTGTTAGTTTTGACAATTTCTCTCATTTTAAAAGAAAACTAATTATGTTAGTACGTATATGACAGTTTCGTAAACGATGTGGGAGAAACAAGGGAGGAATAATATGGTACGATCAATGTTATATCGATGTTAGTAATACCCGGTATCCACCAGCAAAGATGTTTAAATTTGAGAATAGTTTCACTATGCACAACCCAAATAATGTGAGGGACGATACAAAGTCGTTCAACAAAAATACAGCCGACTTCCTCTACAGTTTGATTCCGAAAGCCGATAGAACTGATACGAATGGCTACACCTTTCTATATTACGCGGCAGGAGAAGTTAACTTTGGGACATATAAATTATATGCAATGGTGCAGTGTATGAATGACGTTGGAGATTGTACAAGTTGTTTAAAATCGTGCATTGGGGAGCTTTTCAAATGTTGCAGTAGTAAACAAGGAGCAAGAGTTATGAGTTTGGGATGTAATTTAAGGTATGAGCTATACCCTTTTCTTAGGAAGTAACCAGTTTTTGAAGATGAATGATGGTATAAAACACCTCCTCTTGAACGATTGTTTTATATTGATTTTTGTTTTCTTTACTTTCCTATTTTCTTACTAACTTCTTTACTATTTTTATGGTTCACTTTCTTTTTCTTGTTTGTTTGTTTACCTAATCTAATAATATAGTCATCATCTTTGTTTTTCCTCACCATTTGATTTGCGTTATAAATAAGGATATTAAAATTTAGTAAACCTAAAAATTATATATAGAAAATTTTAAATATTTTCTCACATTTTCAATACTTCTGCATGCAACTTCACTTTGATAAGATATGCTTAATTTTGAGAAAAATCTCAGTTATGTAATGATCTAATTACAAAATATGGTGTTAGAATCAAGCACATTTTGAGCGAATAAACTGCAATCTATTATTTCGTTGTTTGTCTTGTATAACAATGTTTAAGGATGATTGTTTGATACATTATATTATATTGAAATACTCGATTTGGAATTGTATTTTAAGTGTATCAACATATGTTAACACATGTAAATTTGCACAATGTTAATAAAAAGAATTGGTCAAAAATGATCTCTAAATCTTAATAAAATTAGGTGATTATCCGCGTCCATGCGCGAAGTGAAATTTATATACTAATAATCGTTGACTACTAACTTTAATCGTTAAACCATCATGTTATAAGTCCCCAAACGTATAGTTATGAATTATCAATATAAGGTTGATAAGTAGGGTCATATTGATATTTTATTTTTTAAAACATGTTTAATTTACATTGAATTTCAATGATATCATCTAGATGTTATAACTCACTATCTCACTTTGATATAAAGAATTATATTTTTGAAATAATATGATCAAATAACATTGAGACGCGCGTTTGCGAGGAATAAACATTAATTATGTATATAAATTATTTTTGTATATATATATATATATATTATCTATTTTGTATTTATTTGTGTATTATGCAATAATAATATATTGAATAATTGAGAAATGAGTAATTATTACATATATAATTATATTTGAATAAGCACATAAATAAAAACAACTCCTTCTTTCATTTACAATAGTTTTTCTTGGCAAAATAAATCAAATAACCATTTATTTATTTTATATGATATGTAATTAAAGTTAAATGCTATTGATATAGGTATATAGTATATTTTAATATGAATAATTATTAATTAAGGCTTCGCAGTCATATGGTTTTATTAACATTTTTATGTTTTTGTAACAAAAATATTATTTTTATTAATATGAATATTTATTAATTGAGGCTTCATGCTCAATTCAAATTTTGAAATTAACATGTTTATGTGTTTTCTGTATGATATATATTTTAATTTAAATGATATATATATATATATATAATCTGAATATATATTAAATGAGACTTCATATTTATATAATCTTATGATCATTTGTATCTTGTTATAACAAAAAATTTAAACCATTGATCACAAAAATTTCAATATGGATTTTTAATACTCTTAGTAAGTTATAACCGTTTCAAAAAAAATATCAAAATATAGCATATATGAATAAATCTATTTTTTTAGTATATGGTTAATGTGATTGTTTAATTTCTTGGAAGAATATAATTTTTTTTTAAAAATGGTGGATGATACAAAATTATTGTAAATTTTTTTTAACCATATTAGGTAATTTCTGAGATTTTATTTAAGGAAAGAATAGAGAATATTCTTTTATAAATTACTAACTAATTTAATAGTTAATTTATTATAAAGTGTAATATATGTTTAGATAGACCAACCTATTTTCTAAGGATTTTAAGAATCGTCATAGTGAAACATGTGGCTATCAAAATATGATGTAATGCTCTAAGAGATATTTATCCGGACTGTTTAAACAATTCTCGTTTTAACTTATATACATTTATCTATCAGTCTCAAGTTGTTTATGTAATTATTTTTACCACCACATTGAACTTCGGAGGAAAGCGTATGAAAAAGATTTTAGAAAAGATTTTATTGCATTTAAACCTACCACATTAATTATACATGATGTTAAACGTTTGTATTTACTAATATATATATATATATAACTAGTGGTTGGTTGGTGATTCGGGCGGATCTCGTTGATTTTGATGTGTGTTTGCTGCTTTGTGAGTTGTATTTGGATATTTGTATTTTTGTGTAAGATATAATATGTTGCTATGTAATTGTATTATATATGGTTTACTAGGTGATTATCCGTGCACATGCGCGAAATGAAATTTATACTAATAATCGTTGAATATTAACTTTGATTGTTCAACCATTATGTCATAAGTCTCCAAACGTATAGTGATGGACCGTCAATATAAGATTGATGAGTAGAGTAATGTTTGTTGATATTTTGTTTTTTTAATATATTTAATTTACATTGAGCTTCATTGATATCATCCGGATATTATAATTCACCATCTCACTTCGATATGACAAATTTTATTTTTGAAATGATATGATCAAATAACATTTGATATCCGCGCTTGCGCGAAATAAACATTAATTATGTATGCAAATTATTTGTACATATTATTATTTATTTTGTGTTTATTTACATATTATACAATAATAAATATATTGAATAATTGAGAAGCGAATAACTATTACGTCTATAATTAAATTGGGTAATCACATAAATAAAAACAATCCCTCTTTTTATTTACAATAATTGTTGTTGGTAAAAAAAATTAAAAAATATTTATTTATTTTATATGGTATATAATTAAAATTAAATGATATTTACATAAATATATAGTATATTTTAATAGGAATATTTATTAATTGGGGCTTCATACTCATATGATTTAATTAATATTTTTATATTTACTGTAACAAAAATAGTATTTTATTAATATAAATATTTATTAATTGAGGCTTCCTACTCAATGTAAATTTTGAAATTACCATATTTATCTATTTTATATGCTATATATATTTTTTTGATTCAAACAATATTGATATACATATATATATATATATATAGTCTTAATATATATCAAATGAGACTTCATATTTATATGCTTTTATGATCGTTTGTATCTTATTATAACAAAAAAAATTAAACCATTGATTACAAAAATTTCACTGTGAATTTTTAATAGTCTTAGTAATTTATAATAGTTTTAAAAAAAATTCAAAATATAACATATAAGAAAGAGTCTAATTTTTTATTATATACTTAATATGATTGTTTAATTTCTTTTTAAATTAAACAAAAATGATGGAGTATACAAAAAATATTATCAAATCTTTATTATTCAAAATCATTAATTTTCATATATTTCTTATAACTTTTATTTAAGGAAAGAATGGAGAATATTTCTTTGATACACTACTAATTAATTTGATAGTTAGTTTAATAAAAATATAATATATGTTTAGATGAACCAACCTATTTTTTTAAGAATTCTAAGAATTAACGTAATGATGACACGTGGCTACCAAAATATATTTTAATGTTCCATGATTAATATATAAGGGGTTTAGGTAAGGGGATTAGTAGTTCCATGAAGGTTTGTATAGTTGTTACCAATTGTTATTATGTTTTGAGTTTGGGTTATGTGTCCTCACCTAGCATTTGAGGTTAGTGGTTTATGTGCTTTTAGTTTTTTTAATGTTTGCTAGTGATGATTTTTTTGGTTTGAAAACATTTCCTTATCATGCTTTCGGTATTTGAAATAGGAGCTGATTGTGTTTATTGTATGTTTTTGTTTTTAAAAGATGTGTGTTTATTGGGATGTTAGGACTTGATATTATTCTCTAGAGATTTCACTTCTTGATAATCATTTAACCGTCCTACAGTAACTGCACATACATATTTTCCTTCGTGGACCTTTCAAGATGTATATCAGATCTCCCAAGGATGATACATTGATTAATTACACACTTGAAGCGTCTAAACTTAGTTAGCTTTAGATGAGTAAATTGTGCAAGAAACTCGTAAAACTGGGCAAAAGATAACCAAAGTCAGCCTTAAAATCGATCAAGAAAAATAACAGCTTACATCCTAAATAATGCTCTTCCCTGAATATCCTAACCTATCAACATATTTTCTTCTTCTATGGATATACTATTATCGTTTAATGTTTCTACATAACAGAATGAAAAAACGTTGAAATCGGTGATCGTGAGCTTGTGCTCATTTGCTCAATTGATCAAACAACGTCTACTTATTGTGGATCCAGTAAGGTGTCATCACGTTAAATTATCTCTATATGTATTTGAATATTATGTTTGTCCAAGTGAGCTGAACATGTTTGTGCACATTGAAGATGTCTCAGCAGGGTAGAAGCTTATCCATATCTCTCGTAATCTGTATAAAACAGCTGTGTTTTAATTAGAAGACAATTTTTCGTTGGTTTGCTGACCAGGAAATCATTAATGAAGAAAACTAAAGTAGATATATAGAACCTGCCTTGCAACAGAAAGGTGACTCTTGAACAAACATCGGGACTCTCAGATGAGTAAAGAGCAGAGAGAGAAAGAACTGAAGAGATATCTTGGAAAAAAAATGGTAGAATGAAGTATAAGAATGATAAAATGAATCTTTATAAATTGGTTATAAAAATGATAAAATGAAGTATAAGAATTTATAAATTAGTTTTAAAATCTTGTAAATCAATTTAAAACAATGTAAAAGTGCTAATAATTTTTGTTTTAAAATTTAATAATTTTAGTGATAACTTTTCAACTAAGCTTTCAACATTATAAACTTTCAAGTTATAAACCGTTAACATATGTTATCCTCTATTACAATATATTAGATGGATGATAACAAAAGTTAATAAAATTAAAATTGAGAATTTATTTCATAAGATTTTTAGTTGAGGAATTATTTTATGATCTATCTTTACTTGAGATGTTTAATTACTAAAAACCCCAAAACATTTACTTGACTTCCTCGTGGTCTTTACGGTAACTCATTTCACTCTTATTATCTATACTAACTCTACAGAAACTGGCCATCTTATACAAATGCGATTTTCAGGTGACAATGACACAAATGGCCACATTGATAACATGTGCTGTCTTGCTAAACCGGGAGTTCTGTTACTCTATTTGACAGATGATGAAGCTGATCCAAAATAGGAAAGATCTGTAGAAGCTCTTTGCGTTTTTTCAAACTCCACTGATACTCTTGGCAGCAAGATTCAAGTCATCAAACTTTACATCACTGGACCACTTTATATGACCAAAGCAAAAGCTTTTGGAATCATTCAGCCAAAAAATTCTAACAGAAAAGATTCAAAATATTTTAATTGTTTTATCTTGGGATCAATTTGATGAAGTGGATACAAATGTTGCAGGAAGGTGAAGCTAAACCAAAACTTCCAGGGTCAAGACTCACAGTATCCTATGTGAACTTCTACATGAAAAACAAAGATACATTTATAAACACTTCTACATATCCAATGATCATTAGTTTTAAGATAACATATTATATTGTCAAGCTTGTAAGGGTTGGTTTGAGGAGTTAGCTATTGTTTTTATTTCAATGGCTGTTCATGGTCTCAAATAACAGATGCGGTGTGCAAGGTGAAAAGAGAGATTAAAAAAAAGATTGTGGAACCAATAGCTTTCATAGTGATCAATGCAAGTAAAATAAGGAAGAAAAAAAAACTACAACGGGGTTCTATAATTAGTGATACACAGGCGACCTGGCAGCAGAGAAGATGAAAACATTAATGGTATGACTGATTTGGGTTTATTAACAGACCATAGTCTCTGAAATTAGTGTACCTCCAATGTACTTCAGATTGACGTTTGTAGCTACAACGACCTTCTGAAAGAACCAATTTGCCATCAAATACACTAATGCGACCTGTTGCTGCCCAGCAGTGTGGTCAAGCAACACAATTAAAGACTTGACACAACAAACCTAACCTCACCGATTAACATGTAAAATATAACATACCGGTCGATTTGAATGTTGGCTGTAACATGTTGATTTGCTGGGTTTCATAGTTGAAAGTGGTTTTGAGCCCATAAAGAAAGGATGAGTTATGCGTCTAATAAGCCTAATCATGTTAAGAACTTTAATTGCCTGCACATGGAAAATAAAGTTTACTATTGTGCTGATAAATAAAAATATTTAAACTTTTGGAAAAGAGAAAGACTTACATAGTCATCGTCTTCCTCACTAAAGAACAAAATGAATCCATAACCTTGATGAAGATTCGTTAACGTATCTTTAGATATTAATTGATGAAATCTAAAAACAAACAGATATGAAGACCAATTCTTCTAAGTATAACCAAAATTATTAGATACAGAAGAAACTGAGAAAAGATTATTCATATGAACCAAAGCGCGAACTCACCCAGATGTCTTGATTGTATTAACAATTCCCAAAGCAATTCTTTAAATAGATAGAATTAACAGAGAAGAGAAACTGGGAAACATGCACAATATCTCCTGAATCACTCTGAAACCTAAAGTTTGTGAGAGAGAAACATGGGGGTCGAGAATCGAGATTCATGACGTAACGAAATCAATGTGCAAGAGTGTTTTAATGGTGGTAATGGCGATCATTATAGCCGGCTTTGAATGGTAAAAGAAGCGTTACTCTCCCTTTGTAACAGAAAAGATGAATTTTCAATAGACGATCTGAGTTCTTAGTCGGAAATTCAACATAGGAGGGCCACAAAATCTATTTGGGCTTTAAGTAACAAAGAAAACAACCCTATAGTCCACAATCCATCTAGTGATTTTAAAGAGAACAAAACAGTGCGTTTTCAAGAGAATTAAATGAGGTGTCATGTGTCGTCAAATGCCTAAGATACATTGTTGATGTGGTACAATAAGAAGTGACAAAAGTCTCTTTTATTTATATATATAGACTAGGTAATAATAATCGGGAATTCGTCCAAAAAAATACTGAACATGGCAAGAATGACCAAAAGAAATATAGACTCGTGGCTGGCCAATAAAATCCTGAACTTTTGTTGATTTTTATCAGTTTATTAAGAAACTTTGATTGACCGACCAGATTAAGACACCGTTAACTGACAGTTAAGACGGTGGTTAATCAACGTTAAATACAGCCGTTTAGCAAAACTACGTCGTTTCATTCAATTTTTTGGTTTAATACAAAATGTCAAGACGTCGTCGTTTTATTTAATTAAAATGGTGGAAGGGTGGACTCGAACTCGTGCACTCGTGGTCTTTACGGGGGGTGTTTTGCCACTGAGCCAGTGGACTTCTCGAAATATTATGAAACAAACTTCGTTTTATTGAGTTAACGACTGGATGAATGAAATTTAAAAACAAACCCTAATTTTCCAAAAACTCAAATCGATTTGGGGCTTTTTCAAATCGTGAGGGAATGGTGAAGACGAAGTTCACAAGGAATGGAAGAGAGGTTGTGATCTTTGGAGCGATGAGGAATTTCGGTTACGAGAGTGAAGAAGCGTTTCAACAATCGAACAAGGATGGAGATGGTGGTGGGAGTGAAGAAGCGGTTCAACAGGCGAAGAAGAGTGGAAAACGCGGTGGTTCTGTGAGTTTGTCGCCGGAGGGATCGAGGAAGAGTAAAAGAGTTGAAGGGATAGAGATGTTGGCATCTACTCCGCCGTCGAAGACAAGGCGGGGAACTTCATATGGGTCGCCGCCGAAGAAAGGTGGTGATGGGAGTGCTTTTGTGACTTTGTCATCTCCGGAGAAGACCACGAGGCGTGGAAGTTCATATGGTGGTGGGAGTGAAGAAGCGGTTCAACAGGCGAAGAAGAGTGGAAAACGCGGTGGTTCTGTGAGTTTGTCGCCGGAGAGATCGAGGAAGAGTAAAAGAGTTGAAGGGATAGAGATGTTGGCATCTACTCCGCCGTCGAAGACAAGGCGTGGAACTTCATATGGGTCGCCGCCGAAGAAAGGTGGTGATGGGAGTGCTTCTGTGACTTTGTCATCTCCGGAGAAGACCACGAGGCGTGGAACTTCATATGGTGGTTCAACTCTGGCTCGTCCTGGAAACTCGAAGAAGAAGCAAAAGGTGACGACAAAGACTGTTACGGTGACGACGGAGTCTGTGACATATGGTGATGAAGACAGAGAAGAATGTCCGACAAATGAAGATGGTTTGGTTGAAGCAGAGGAATTTGGGGATGTAGGCGATGAGGGTAAGCTCTCATTAGTAGATGATGAGGTTGAATTGGAAGATGAGGATGGCATTGGTGGCATAGAGGAAGAAAACTGTAGAGATTTGAGTCTTCATTTTGGTGATGAAGCAGTAAATGATGAGTGTGAGATTGATGAAGACGAAGGGGATGATTATGCTTGGGATGAAAATAAAATCCCTGATCCTGTGTCATCAGATGATGAAAATGAAGAGGAGATGATACCTGCGCAAGCTTACAGAGCAGACACTGATCCAGAGGAGCTACTTCAGCTTGGCAAGACTTTTTCAGATGCTGAGAACTTCAAACATACTTGTCTCAGGTATACCCTCAAAACCAGATACAACATCAGGTTCTACATATCCAGTAGCTTGAAGATGGGTGCAAAATGTGCTGCTGAGATGAGAGATGATGAGGTTCCATGTCCGTGGATGGTCTACTGTTCTTACGACAGGAGGAAACAGAAGTTGATGGTAAAGACATACGTCAATGACCATAGGTGTGAGAAGACAGGGCAGTCGAGGATACTTAAGAGGTCAGCAATTGCAAGTCTATTTGCGGAGAGGTTGAGGCTGAATCCAAAGATCAAAGCAAAGGAGATACAGGCGGAGATCTTGCGGGAGTATCAGATGGACGTCAAAGAAAACTCATGCATTAAGGCGAAGACGAAGGTGATGAGAGAAAGGAGGAAAACCCATGAGGAGCATTTTGATAAAATCTGGGATTACCAAGCAGAGATCTTTAGGAGCAATCCTGGATCCACCATGGACATTGAGACCATACCAGGAGCCACGATTCGAAGCAAGCAGAAGTTCTACAGGCTCTACATGTGTTTCCAAGCACAAAAGGAATCATGGAAGAAGATTTGTAGGCCAGTTATTGGCTTAGACGGAGCCTTTTTGAAGTGGGGCATCAAGGGACAGTTGTTGGCTGCGGTTGGAAGAGATGGAGACAATAGGATTGTCCCTATTGCTTGGGCTGTAGTGGAGATAGAGAATGATACAAACTGGGATTGGTTTGTGACACGTTTGGCCTTGGATTTGGGATTGGAAGATGGGAAAGGCTTCGTTATAATGTCTGACAAACAAAAGGTAAACACTTTGATTTTTCTGAATTTTTTCTAATTTTTGAGATGTTTCTGAGGTTTTTCTGATTTATTTGTTTGTGTAGGGGTTAGTGAAGGCAGTTCATAACCTCCTTCCAGAAGCTGAGCATAGGCAGTGTTGTCGCCATATTTACGAGAACTGGAGGAAAGGTGGAAAAGATCTAAGGTTACAGAGGTTCTTCTGGTGCATTGCAAGGTCCTACACTCCTGGTATGTTCAAGTACAACATGGATGAGCTTAAGAGCTATGATCCACTCGCTCATGCATCTCTGATGAAGACAAAGCCAGAGACTTGGTCTAGAGCTTTCTTCAAGATAGGCTCCCATTGCAATGACAATCTGAACAACTTGTGTGAGTCCTTCAACAAGACCATCAGGGAGGCTAGGAAGAAGCCTTTGCTCGACTTGTTAGAGGAGATAAGGCGCCAATGTATGACTAGGAACTTCACCCGGTCCAAGATGGCTACAGACAGGAAGACTAGATTTACCATGAAGACACATCAAGAGTTAGACATGGTAGAGAAGAAGTGCCACGAGTGTATATTGTGTTGGGCAATTGGACCAGAGACTGAGGTGGAGTATCAAGACCAGTGCTATGTTGTGAGTTTGGAGAAGGAGACTTGTGCATGTCGAGGCTGGCAAATGAATGGTATTCCGTGCATCCATGCTGCTAAGGTCATCCTTGGTGCAAAGAGAAAGCTTTCTGAATTTGTTGCTGAGTGCTACACAACTTCTAAGTGGCGTGAGACGTACAGTTATGGGATCACTCCTCTAAATGGGATGATAGAGTGGCCTCAGACCAATAGATTAGGTGTGATTCCACCACATAATCGAACTGGTAATCCTGGTAGGCCTAAAAACCATGACAGAAAGAAGGGAGCTAATGAGACAAAGTCTACTACCAAGATGAGCCGTGCAAACAGAGTAATGACATGCTCTAACTGCAAAGAAGAAGGCCACTACAAGAACAAATGTAATAAAGGTTCTTTTCCGAGTCCACCTAAGAAACCAAGAGGCAGACCAAGGAAATATCAGGTAAGGGTCTTAGTTTTTTAGCTATTGGTAATGTGTATGAGTTTGTTGAGGTTATTGACCATTGGTTTATATGATACAGGGACTACATTTTGAAGCTTCTCAAGCTCAATCCTCACAAGCTCAATCCTCACAAGCTCAATCCTCACAAGCTCACTCCTCACAAGCTCAAGCATCACCATGGGAAGCTCCCCAATCTTCACAAGGTCAACCATCACGATGGGAAGTTCCCCAATCTTCACAAGCATCACAGACATGAACGTGGGGAAGATGGTTCTCTTAGATGATGATGTTGTCTCTTTTGTTTTGTTGTTTCTCTCGGATGCTCTTGTTTTGTTGTTTCTCTCGGATGTTCTTTTAGGATGATGATGTTGTTTCTCTCGGATGCTCTTGTTTTAAGATGCTGATGATGTTGTGTTAAACAATGAAAATGGTTTCTGTTTAGTTCTTTTTTGTTGGTCTAATCGATTAGAATGAAGAAGAAGAAGTAAACAAAGTCTAACATCATCATCCATAACATAGAAGAGTCTTACAACATGAGTCTTAAACCATTACAGAATTACACAAACATAGCCTCCTAGATGAAAATAACCAATAGAGAATCAACACAAGACATCACAATTCAAAGACAACTCATTCCTACTGCCTCTTTCTCATGAAGAACACAACACAAGAAGCTGATGCCACCAGAAAACCCACTTTCATGATCACATTCAGCTTCTTAACTTCATTTTTGAGGCTGTTTATCTCCATTTTAAGCTTCCTCAAATCCGATGCAAAGGAATCAACTTTAGGCAATGCATCTTCAACCTCTTCGTAGACAGCTTCATCTACTCATTTATACAAGTGATCCTGGACACAAATCATGAACAAAATCTATGTTCAAACAATTTCACAGGACCCATAATCAATTTAAAAACGGGAAAACACTTACATTTCGAAATGTTGGGCATCTAAAGAAACTTCTTCCTGGATTTTCCTTTGTTTTTGATGTGTAAATCACACATCTTCGACCACAGCCGCATTGCTCCGGGATACCACGAATACCCATCGTATTCACAGACGAATCCTCACAACCCGAACTCATCATCAGACAATCGAAGAAGGCAAGGTGAGAATCGAGAAGAGATTGAAGAGAATCGAGAGAATCGAGCTAGGAGATTGAAGAATTTTATGATTTGGGAATTTAGGGCTAGGAGAAGACGTCGTCGTTTCTTTTTGATTCATTTAACTGGGATTCGAAGATAATATAAGAAACTATGTTCGTCAATCTATTGTAAAGTCCATTAGCTCAGTGGCAAAAAACCCGTATAATTAAAGACGAAAGCACTGGTTCGATCCCTATAGAGCACATATTTTTGATTTCAAAAATGAATGAAACTACGTCGTTTCATTCATTTCTCTTTAATCAGACAAACCGATAAAACGGTGTCGTATTCTTTAACACCCAAAATTAACGTCATCTAAATTATCTGTTAACTCTGTTAACGGTGGGTTAATTTGGTTAGTCAATCGTAACGTTCTTAATAAACTGTAAAAGTCAATGAAAGTCTGTGTTTTTTTTGGCCACCCAATATGTCCATATTTCTTTTGGCCATTCTTACCATGTTCAGTATTTTTTTGGACGAATTCCCAATAATAATCCGTGAACTTTCTATTAAACTCATTTTCTTTCAAGAACATAAAAAATGGTTGGTGCAATTTTTTAAATCACAATGTAATATTGCATTTTAGTAATTTATAGAACCATACACAACAACAGTTCAATTTTGTTTAAGTTTGTATCAAAGTGTAATGGACCTGAAACCATAACAAATTAATATGAAAAGATGGGTTTGTTTTGTATTTGATCTGTGTAAATTTGTAGTATAATGTAATTTATATCTTCTCACACGAATAGGTGTATATTTACTTCGACGTGTGCTATCGTGAGTTTGAATTTGTGACATCAGCCATTGTCATCTATATTATCTCATTTAAATAAGCTCATGTTCAAGCTTATGGTTTTTGTGGCAGGGACTCAATGCACTCAAGTGAAAAAGTATAAGTCTTCTAATTAGAAGTAGAACCGACAAAAACATAAAAAAAAGTTAAATAATTATTTCTTTTCATATTCGAATTTGATGATATCTCCTATATATTAATCATGAAACAATACAACTTTTAAGTGTAGTCACATATCATCAATAGGATGATTCTCAAAATCCTTACGAAAAAGTTGGTCCATCTAAATATAGATTATATTTTTATTAATTTAACATTCATATTGATTAGTAGTGCATAAAATAATATTTTATATTATTTCCTTAAATAAAAACTACGGAATTACCTAATTTGATTAACATATATGTGACAATTAATGTTTTAAATAATAAATATTTGATAATATATTTTGTATCATTCATCATTTTTGTTTAATTTATGTTATCACAAAAGATTAAACAATCACATTAACCATATAATAAAAAGTCTAATTTTTTTCTTATATGTTATATTTTAATTTTTTTCAAGACGACTATAAATTACTAAAACAGTAAAAACATTACAATGAAAATTTTGTGAACAATGTTTTTATTTTTTGTTTGTTATAGAAAAATACAAATGATCATCAAAATCATATAAATATGAAATATCATTTAATAGATATTCAGATTCAATATACACATACATACTTTAATATTGTTTAAATTAAATTATATACATATATGTTAATTATATACTTAGATGAACCATTACAACATATTTTGGTAGCCACATGTCATTACAACATATTAATATACAAGATATATATATTAATCATGGAGAATTACAACATATTTTGGTAGCCGCATGTCATCACTACAATGATTTTTAAAATTCTTAAAAATATAAGTTAGTCCATCTAAACATAATTTGGATTTTTTATTAAACTAATTATCAAATTAATTAGTAGTGTATACAAGAATATTTTCTATTCTTTCCTTAAATAAAAGCTACAAAATTACCTAATATGGTTAACAAATATATGAAAATTAATGATTTTAAATAATAAAGTTTGGATAACCATTTATGTACCTTCCATCATTTTTGTTCAATTTTATATTCTTAAAAGAAATTAAACAATCACATAAGTATATAATAAAAAAAATAGATTTGTTTTATATGCTATATTTTTAATTTTTTAATATAAGTACTAAAACTGTTAAAAAACTACGTTGAATTTTTTTGGGAGAATTGCTAAAAACAACCTAAAATATCAATTCAAACCTATAAGTGTACCTCAATTTTAGTCAAATGCAAAACCAACCTACAATGATGATAAAAGTATTATTTAACCCTTATGACCAAACAAAAAATAAAAGTGTATTTTAGGTTTCTATCCTTTGTTAATCTACACGGAACAGAAAGAAATCTACATATATGTAGACCTCGTACGAAGTCTATTCATACGGTAGACTTGTTATGTAGTCTATACAATAATTTTATCTAATAATTTAATTTTAAAAATATATAAAAATAATTGTTGTAATAACTAATCATTAATATAATGGATAATCTGAAATAAAAAAATTAAAATTTTATATAATTAAACATTTTAAGGAATATTTAGGGTTTGAGATTTGTGGTTAAGGGGTTCGTAGACATATTATAAAGTCTACATATATGTAGGGGAAAATTGCCAAAAAGGGACAAAATAACTATACTATTGTCCCCTTAGAACAAAATCAAATTTTGGCATGTTTGGACCTTCACTACCCTTTTTGTCTTTGAAAATTCATATTATTTTTTTTTACAAGGTAAGAAATTATGAAAAAATAGTAAACTTGATGTAGATAAGCATGTTCATATAAGAAAAATATTTTTGTTTATAAAATATCTTTAAATTGTAAATTTAAAAATGGAGTAAATGTGTTAGTATCTAAGATCTACCATCTACGGAGATGTAGAATATGTAATCTAACAGAAAGACAGCGTTCTAAACGGCTTAGGATGCGCAATATATCAAAACATATATAACTACGAGTTCAGAATATATAATCTACCGAAGTCTTTGTAATCTACGGTTTTGGTTGACTGTAAGTCGTAGAGATAAACATTTATCTAGCTCGGTAGGAAGTGGATTCTTGACATTGTTTTTCTATCTTCAATCGTCGTATACCATATCCTAGTTCTTCGTCTACCTTCTATAGTGGTAGAATGTAAGTTCTGGAAAAAAAATAAACAAGATCCGAAAATCTAGCCAAAAACGGTTAAGTAATATTCTATAAATCTTTTTAATATTTTAATTTCCTTTTTTAAGTTTTCTTCCAAAAAAATTTAAAAACCTCCTATTCTCACACGATTTAGGGATTCATCGTGTGTGTTTTTCATCTTTTCTTCTTCTTTCAATTGGATAAATGTTTTTGTTCTTTTTTTGCAGTTTTGATGTTCATCAAGAAGAGTGAGAGTCAACAAAACCTCCAAAAGTCAAACTGCAGTTAATTTAAATGTCTCTGGAATTGCTTTGTCACTAAACTCAAAAAACATCTCATTTATTCAGATGAAACAAACACAAAACCATTAATCCATGTGACTCATTCATAATCATAACCAACCTCTTTCTCTCACTCCCTACCTCTATGTATGTGCAGAGGAGACGTTCTCTAGGTGGGTAAAGTAATGGTCCTTTCTCACAGAAAAACAGGAGCCATGACAAGAGTTATAGTCGCGAGCATTTTGATGAGCACGTGAATAGAGGGACCAGCTGTGTCCTTGAACGGATCTCCCACACTGCAATTTTTAAATCAATACTAATGAGAAAATCACGTTTAGGAATAGAGAGCTTTGATTTGAGTTTTTTTTGAATAAAAACTAAATGCTTACGTATCACCAGTCACCGCTGCTTTGTGAGCTTCACTTCCTTTGCCACCGAGTGCACCGGTCTCTATGTATTTCTACGCATTGTCCCAAGCACCACCCGCCGTGTTTAGGAAAATATTTATTTAAAAAATATTTACAAAATAATTAATATTTTAATTAGGAAAATTTCAATAGAATAATGACAAAAGGGGTATTCATTATTGTTTGTACTATAGGGACAAAGATCCTAAATTTTGTTCTAAGGGGACAATAGTATACCTATTTCATCCATTTTTGGCAATTTTCCCTATATGTAGACTTTTTTTCAGTCTACACACAATTTAACCTAACCGGATTTAACCAATATAATTTGATGATCAAATAAAACATTTACGGTTAGAGATTTGTGGTTAAGGGGTTTGTAGACATATTATAAAGTCTACATATATGTAGACATTTTTTCAGTCTACACACAATTTAACCTAACCAGATTTAACCAATATAATTTGATGATCAAATAAAACATTTAGGGTTTGAGATTTGTGGTTAAGGAGTTCGTAGACATATTATAAAGTCTACATATATGTAGACCTTTTTTTCAGTCTACACACAATTTAACCTAACCGGATTTAACCAATATAATTTTAACCTAATCGAATTAAACCAAACCTTCTTTAACCTAACCAAAAAAGTTACCCAGTATATAAATACGATTTCTCAAGCTTTTTGGGTAAAAAAAACCTAATCTTCGCCGTATCTCTCTCTAGGCAATTTCCGGCGAACTCGATCCATGCAGTTTCCCATCCGCTCCGTCTCTGTCCGCTCCATCGCTATGGTAAGTTAAATGTCTCTGCTTTACCTCTCTGTTGATAAAAAGTGACCACCTTTACCTTTTTCTCTTTTCAGATCTGAGCCAACGACTTCTAAGGAACGGTGCTTCTCGTCCAAATCTCTGCTTCCAGTCAGTATCATGGCTTCTACTTCATCTCTCTGTCCTAGCCGGCAAGGGAATGTGCTTCATCTTTCGATGTACGTCTCTCTGCCATCTCTATCTCTCGTTTAACTAATAACCTAACAAGCTCATCCTTGTTTACTAACCTTTTAGTTTCTTTTGATTCAGATCTGAGTCGGCCAGTCTTAGATCCATTTCTCTAACGAGTAGTGCATCCTCTCTAATCCATTTCTCTGCTTCCGGTCAGTCTACTTCATTTTGAAGTGTAGTATGAAGTTTTGAATTTGTAAACTGAAGTTTTGAATTTTTAGACTGATGTTTGAATTTGTAGACTGATATTTTGAATTTGTAGACTGATATTTTGAATTTGTAGACTTCTCATGTAAACTGATGTTTTGAATTTGTAGTACACTGATGTTTGAATTTATAGGCTTCTCGTGTAGGCTTTATTTTAAATTGTAGACTTCTCGTGTAGAATGCACTTGTATAATTCTTTGTTTGTGTCTTCTTGGTGCATGTTACAAAATGGATAAGCTTGATTTCCTATCGAGGTTGTATACTCTAGGGAGGAGCTCAAGAACTGTGAGTAACAGACGATTGTATCAGGCTTTTGTACCAAACATATGGTTGTAACAAACTTATGTAATTTGCTTGCAGTAAACTTAAGTATTAGTCTTCTTTTACAGAAGACTTTTACAAAAGTATGGTACTCGACTATCTATCAAAATATCATCCTTTGTATCAGTATAGTACTCTTCTTTCAGAGATTTTAATTCATATTCGACCAAAAGTATAACTCGAATACAATCCAGAGATTTACATATTAGTCTTCCTCTATAAGAGACTTAAAAAGAAGTATACTTTCTGTTCAAGAAGACTAACATGTTGGTCTGCACGACAGAAAGTAAGATTAGAACTCAAAGTAATAGAAAAATTAAGACTTAGATTTCAACAAAATTTCATCAAATAAGACAACATCCAAAGCGACAATACAACTGATAAGTTTAATACATAAGACATAAGACAACATCCAAAGCAATAAGACACCATCCAAAGCAATAATACAATTGATTAATTCAACACATAAGAGATAAGACAACATCCAAAGCAGTAAGACAACAGTGGTTTAATCTGGACAGTTTGGATGTGACCGGTTGTTTGCACTGTGACAATTAACGTAGACTTACAGATTTGCAGACTTCGCAAGAAGTCTACTCTCAAATTCGATGAGTCAATTTTGCATTTGACCAAAATAAAAAAAATAGACTTCAGCGTAGTCTACATTTTTTTTGGAAGAGAAGACTGCATATGAAGTCAACATATTAAAAAAAATTAATTAATTTTTAAAAAAATTAGTCAAACACTAAACTAACCTTTTCAACGTAGACAAAATTTTGGTCAAATGCAAAACTGACCTTAAGTAAACTTCTCCGACAGTCTACGCTTCGTAGACTTACGTTGAAGTCTGCTTATGAAAAGTCAAAAGTTCATTCAAATGCAAAACTAACCTCTTTTGCGTAGTCGTCTTTGTAGGTCTACGTAGTTTTTTGTTTTTGTTGTCAATGGTTAAGATGTAGACTGTTGGGGAAGGCTACGTTACCCAAAAAAATCCGTTTAGTCAATTGCAAAACTGACATGTGCTTTGACAAATAGACTGCATTGTACGTCTACATAAGGGCGTAGACATATAAAACAGTCTATTATCGCGACACAGATCTAAGGGCATCCACACCAATAAACTCCCCCTTGGGGTTCATCTTTTTTTTTTTTATTATTAATTTTTTTTGTTTTTCTTTTTTGTTTTTTTTTAAAAAAACAAAAAAAAAATAGACTAATCGTGGGCCGCCACGTGTCGTAAGGCCCGCAGAACAGTGGTGATACGGGTTCACCAGAGAGAACCCCAAAACCACAGGTTCAACACTGTTCATCTAGAAAACTGTGTGAACCCTCCTTATGAACCCTCAATGTACATGCTCTAAGAAACGACTTAAACCATGTAAATAGTTACCTTTTTGTAGTGTGAAGCTCGTTTCCAGCCTTTTCAACAGTCCAAACTCCAATAATGACCAAAAGGAAACATTTTTGACGATTCACAAGTGAAAAAAACACGAAATTATGAAGTTTGTGATTATGAAAATGAAGGTTAAGAGAGATTTTTAGATGGAAATGTAGAGAAAATGAAGATTTGCTTGTTTAGAATGAGAAAAAAGTGGTTGAAAATTCAATTTTAGAGCTTTAAGAGATAAAAATGGTGGTTCATGGTGGTTGAAAATATTGATGATGATGTCATAGTTGTAATTAAGAAAAAATGTTTAGGGTGTATTTGTTTTTTTTGTATTTTTCGAAATTAATAAATAAATAAATAATAATGGCAGATTTGTAAATAATTCAAAAACTTAGAGGTATTATGGAAAATTCAATGATTTATAGTAACTAAAAAAAAGAGGTTGGTTTTAGGTTTGACTTGAATTTTTAGGTTGTTTTTGAAAAACACCCAATTTTTTTTGATCAATGGTTTAATCTTTTTTATTATAACAAGCTACAAATGATCATAAATTCATATAAATATGAAGTCTCATTTAATATATATTCAAATTATATATATTTACATTTATTTCAATATCTTTTAAATTAAAATATATATCATATATAAAATACATAAACATGTTAATTACAAAATTTGCATTGAGTTTTTAGCCTTAGTTGATAAATATTCATTTTAATAAAAATAATATTTTTGTTACAGAAAATATAAAAATGTTAATAAAACCATATAAATATCAATCATCAATAAATAAACATTTATATTAAATATATCATATATCCATGTCAATATTATTTAATTTTAATTATATACTATATAAAATAAATAAATGATTTATTTTGATTTTTATCAACAAAAAGTATTGTAAATAAAAATAAATAATTTTTTATTTATATTCTTAATCAAACTTAATTATATACGTAATAGTTACTTGCTGCTCAATTATTCAATATATCTATTATTGCATAATATGTAAATTAATACACAATAAATAATAATACCTACAAATAATTTGTGTACATAATTAATGTTCATTCTTCGAAAGGATGGATCTCAAATATTACTTGATCATATAATTTCAAAAATATGATTCTTCATACTGAAGTGAGATGGTGAATTATAACACTCGAATGATATCACGGAAGTCTAATGTAAATTAAAATTTTTTAAAAAAATATCAACAAAAATCACTCTACTCATCAACCTTATATTGACGGTCCATGATTATACGTTTGGAGACTTATGATATTATGGTTGAACGATCAATGTTAATATTCAATGATTATTAATAATAAATTTCACCCCGCGTATACGTGCATGTAATCATCTAGTATGATAAGTATTGAATAGTCCTTTTAATGTCATATTAAAAAAAAATCCTAGTATGATATCCCGAATTAAAACAAAGGGCTGAGGAGCTCTCTCATCTTCACACGTCAACATGTTTTTCAAAGTTGTCATTTAACCAATACTCCAAAATTAAAATATATAGGATAATATGTATAATGTACATTCAATTTTAATGAGAGTGAATAAACATTCTTTAATTTTTTGAATGAATGTAAAATTGTATTCAACCGAAAAAACACTTGTACAACTAGGTGTTATTGCTTTTATAATAAATATATTAGGTACTTATCCGCACGCATGTGCGAAATAAAATATATATACTAATAATTGTTGAACACTAACTTTGATCATTCAACCATCATGTCAAAGATATAGTCATGAATCGTCAATATAAAGTTATGAGTAGTGTCATGTTTGTAAATATTTCGTTTTAAACCTATTTTATTCACATTGAGCTTAAGTGATATCATAGTGATGTTATAATTTACCATATCACTTCGATATTGAGAATTGTGATTTTTAAAATGATATGAATAAATAACATTTGAGATCCGCGCTTACGTGGAATAAACATTAATTATGTATATAAATTATTCATACATATTATTATTTATTTTATGTTCATTTACGTATTATGCAAGAATAAATATATTGAATAATTAAGAATCAACTAACTATTACATATATAATTAAGTTGGAGTAAGAACACAAATAAAAACAGTCTTTCTCTTTATTTACAATAATTTTTGTTGGTATGAAATAAATAAATCATTTATTTATTTTATATGGTATATAACTTAAAATAAAAAATATTGACATAGATATATAGTATATTTTAATATGATATTTATTAGTTGATGCATCATACTCATATGATTGTATTAACATTTTATATTACTGTAACAAAAAATATTTTTTTATTAAAATAAATATTTATCAATTGAGGTTTCCTACTCAATGCAACTTTTATAATTAACATGTTTATGTATTATAGATATGATATCTATTTTAATTTAAACGATATTGAAATATATATATATATATATATATATATATATATATATATATATATATATATATATATATATATATATATATATATATATATATATATTTAATCTGAATATATATTGAATGAGACTTCATATTTATATGATTTATTGTTATCATAAAACAATTAAACCATTGATCACAAAAATTTCAATGTGGATTTTTAACAATTTTAGTAATTTATAATCGTTTAAATATAAGAAAAAATATATTTTTTTGGTCATATGTCTAATGTGATTGTTTAATTTCTTTTAAGAATATAAAATTTAAACAAAAATGATGGAGGATACAGAAAATGTTATCAAATATTTATTATTTAAAATTATTAATTTTGATATATTTGTTAACTGTATTAGGTAATTCCGTAACTTTTATTTAAGTAAAAAATGAAAAATATTCTTTTAAAAACTACTAGTTAATTTGATAGTTAGATTAATAAAAGTATAATATATATTTATATAAACCAATATATATTCTTTTGTAATGCTTCTCAATTAATATATAAGAGATTTTACACTATAAGCTACTGACGTCCACTCGTGTATCTTAGTTACCAGAAACTGCGTTTCTTAATGTTGATGTTAAAAAAAAAAAAAAATTAAAATTTTTGATGTTCTCCATGCATTTTACCCATAGCGTTGGTTGCGTTGAGATGATCCGCCAAATAAGTTTCAGACAGCACACTTTAGTTGCTTCTCTTATTGATTTGATTCCCAGACCTCCTTCATGAATTAAGATCAGGTCCTGACCACAGGAAAGCCGTTAGTAGTTTTTCTAACTCGTCAATGCAGGCACTGAGGATTCTATATGAAGATATCTAGAAGTTGACAGTGGAATATATGACCAAATTCGAGCGTTGAATTCGCCCAGCATAAGATAGAAAGCATACTGTCCAGGAACGCATTTGCATTTAATCTTCTCCAGTATAATGGAATAGTCTGCAGCTCATTTGGTTAGTGAGCAGAGGGAGCCCAAGGTAGCGTACCGTTAAGGTGCCTGATTCGAAGGGGAAACTTGAGAGAATACACTGTCGATCCCTTCATTACAGCCTACCAGATAAATGGTGGATTTTTCAATACTATTTTTGAGACCAGACACAGAGGCAAACTCAGAAAAAATTCGCAGTACCCCTTCAATAATTTACATCTTCCATCAACAAAAACCATTAGTCGCCAGGGAAGCATAGGTGTGCAGCTCAATTTGTTTACATCTTGGATGGTAGTGTATTCGTCTCTCCTCTGCTGCCTTATCGAAGAGCTTGGATAGCACATTCATACAAATCACAAACAGATATGGAGAGAGAGAGCACCCTTGCCTCAGCCCTCTTTCACTCTTAAAAAACCTGCAAGTTCCCATTGACTTGTACTGATAAAGTAGATGTTGATATATCTATTTTCATAGCACATCTTGGAGATATTGAATCTTTATGGTAATCTTTCACTGCATTTTTTGCCAGTAATACATTCTGCTGAATCCATAATTCAGTCGATGATGTAATATTATAATAAGAAGTGAAGGGTGGAGACTTTTCGTATAAATGATCAAGAGTATCATTTTCTAATTTGGTCTCTAGTCGTCTAAGACGAACTCGTCTAGTGCCTGAGGTCGTCTGAGACTTTGGTGGTGATTGAAGATGCGATGCTCTCCTTTTTCTGTACGTTTTTGTACGTTTTTGACTGTCTTCTCAATGGGTCTGACATCCTCCTTTTATAGTAAAGTACTTTTGTCTTCTACCAAAATCATCATTTGTTGTTTTAACGGGCCAGGCCTGATTTTTGGGCTTAGCTCTTAATGGGCCCGTGCTAAGCCCATCTCCAACAATAACCCCGCCATAGTTCGACAAGTGTCGTTTCTTGGTGAATTCTTTTGGAATCTTCTGTGTAAAAATCAGGTATGTTCGCGGCCTGATGTGGTCGAGGATGTTTTGCTATTGAGCCGTGGTGGTTGTTTTATTAAGGTCAAATTTAAGTGGAGGTGATTGGGTGAGGTCGAGCTGTGTTTGCGGGGTTGTTGGTCTTTGTGGTTAGGACTGAGTATGACCCAAGTAATCGTCTAGGTTAGTCTAGGATTGCATATGAACCAGCTAGAAGTTGTCGTTCATATAATGCTTGCAATATGTCTAAACCTTTGATAATTGACTCTGGTGCATCCCATCACATGATTAGTGATACTAGACTTATTAAAGATATTGAACCAGTTCATGGTCATGTAATGATAGCTAATGGTGAGAAGGTCACAATTAAGGGAATAGGCAATTTGAAATTGTTTGATAAAGAATCTAGGGCCTTTTACATGCCTAACTTCACTTTAAATTTCTATCCGTGAAGAAGTGTACTTCTGATTTACAATTCAATGTGATCTTTAGCCCTAATGATGTGAAGTTTCAGGATATTGAGAGCAAGAGACTAATTGGGAAGGGAGTAACCAAGGGAAACTTATATATGCTAGAAGATCTTACTCATGTTCCTGATTATGTCTACTCATTTACTTCTGCTTCTATGTTCAATAATGATGCCCTGTGGCATGCTAGACTAGGTCATCCTCATGTTAGAGCTTTGAAATTGATGTTTCTAGGTGTTGTGTTTAAAAATAATGAGTGTGAAACTTGCATTTTCGGCAAGCATTAGAAGACTTTTTTTCCAACATCTAGTACTACTTATGATAAATGCTTTGATTTAGTTCATTCAGATGTATGGACTGCACCTTGCTTGTCTAGGGATAATTATAAGTATTATGTGGCATTCATTGATGAAAAATCTAAATACACCTGGATAACTTTGATGCCATCTAAGGATAGGGTTCTTGATGCATTTAAGAGTTTTCAAGCTTATGTGACTAACCATCACAATGCTAAGCTTAAATTTTTAGATCAGATAATGGTGGGGAGTATACAAGCCATGCTTTCAAACAACATCTTGCTCAACATGGAAGCCTACATCAAACAAGTTGCCCTTACACTCCTCAACAAAATGGTGTGGCTGAGAGGAAGAATCGACACCTTATGGAGGTGGCACGGTCAATGATGTTTCACTCCAATGTCCCAAAACGGTTCTAGAGTGATGCAGTGGCATCTGCATGTTACTTGATCAACCGTATTCCCACCAAGGTTATCCAAGACCAGTCCCCTTTTGAGGTCTTGAACAAATACAAACCTCCATTGGATTATCTCCGGGTGTTTAGGTGCCTTTATTTTGTGCTAGTCCCTAGTGAACTAGGGAACAAGCTTGAAGCCAAGTGTGTCAAGGCTATGTTTATTGGGTATTCAACTACGTAGAAGGGGTATAAATGCTATGATACAGTGAGTATAAGCGTGTTAGTTTCAAGAGAGGTGAAATTTGTGGAAACAAAAGGTTACTATGAAGAAAAGAAGTGGACAGACTTGGAGGAGTTATCCCAAGAATCAGATAGAGCAGCTAATCTGAGAATGATCCTAGAAAGACTTGGTATTGGTGTTACTGAAGAACCAAAGAATGAACCTCCAAGACGGACGGGTGCACCACAATCACCCCACCTCGACCATGAGGGGGGGGGGGGGCATTGACGAACCTAGACCTAGTCAGGTAGACTTCCATGATCAAAGTGAAAGTGAAAAACAACAAGAAGAAAATGAGGAAGAGGCTGGAAATGATGCTGGAGAAAAACAAAAAGATTTAGATGACCCGGGTGAATAGATCGACCGAGACAGTCGGGTGAACCAGATCGACCCGATCGACCAAGAAAACTGGGTGAACCAGATCGACCAAGACAGCCAGGTAGACCAGATCGACCAAGGCCGGGTGAACCATATGAACCAACGAAATGGATTCTTCCCGCATGAGGTACTCTACAAAAAAAGATGGGGTTGCTGAACATGTGGATGATCAAGGACAAGAAGTGGAGCAGCCTGGTTTGAGAAGAAGTGCAAGATTGAGGACGGAACTGCCAAGCTCATTTGGTACGAAGACTTATTACAATGCACAAGCTGTGGAACATCCCTCTAAAGTTATGTGATCATTTGCTAAGTACCCTGAAGAGCATTGCGCCTTCATGACCAGTCTAGATGAATATAACATTCCTAGATCATATGAAGAAGCTATGATGGATAGGCATGGATAGAATCAGTAGGGGATGAAGCCAATGCTATGATCAAGAATGACACTTGGTATGAGAGTGAATTACCAAGAGGAAAAAAGGCTGTGCCAAGTAGATGGATCTTCACAATCAAATATCTTGCAACTAGTTGCAAGAGGGTTCACCCAAACGTATGGAGATGATTACATTGATACTTTTGCACCAGTGGCTAAACTCCACACAATCAGAACAATGTTTGTCCTAGGCAGTGAACCTGGAATGGTTTCTTTGGCAGATGGATGTGAAGAATGCCTTCTTGTAAGGAGAGCTTGAAGATGAAGTTTACATGTATCCTCCACCTGGTTTGTAGAACTTGCTCAAGAAGGGAAATGTGTTGAGACTAAGGAAGGCTATCTATGGCTTTAAATAGTCACCAAGAGCTTGGTACAATAAGTTAAGCACAACTTTGAATGGTAAGGGGTTTAAGAAATCAGAACTCGATCACACCCTCTTCACTCTCACAACTCCCTCAGGTATTGTTGTCCTCCTTGTGTATGTTGATGATATTATTATCACTGGAAGTGATCAAAATGGTATCAATTCGACCAAGGAGTTTCTAAAGTCAGTATTTGAAATCAAAGACTTGGGAGAGATGAAATACTTTCTTGGAATTGAGATATGTAGATCCAAGGAAGGATTGTTCATGTCCCAAAGAAAGTATACACTTGATCTTTTGAAAGATGCAGGGAAAGATGGAGGAAAGACAGCCAAGATTCCCTTGGAAGATGGATACAAGGTCCCACGTGAGGGGGATACTGAAGATAGCAAGCCATTCCATGATCCTAAGATCTATAGGAAGCTTGTTGGTAAGTTAATATACTTAACTATTACACGACTTCATATATGCTTTGCTGTGAATCAGGTGAGCCAAAATATGCAACTCCCAAAGGAGCAACTTTGGCGCGTGGTGGAAAGGATCTTGATGTATCTAAATGGATCACCAGTTTAAGGTATCTGGATGGGGTGCAATGGGAACACTGAAGTTGTTGGTTACTGTGATGCGGATTGGACTGGTGATAGAGCTGATAGGAAATCTACTACTGGCTATTGTACTTTCATTGGTGGAAACCTAGTTACATGGAAGAGCAAGAAGCAGAAGGTGATCTCATGTTCTAGTGCAGAAGCCGGGTATAAGGCAATGTTGAAGTTGCCAAACGAGTTGGTTTGGATCAAGGGAATACTGAAGCATTTGGAGATTGATCAAGCGACCCCTATGGTTATGCATTGTGACAACCAAGCTTCCATACACATTTCTTCCAACTCGGTGTTCATGAGAGGACTAAACATATTGAGGTTGATTGCCATAAGGTAAGGCAGATGATTGTAGAAGAAGTCACACTGCCATGCTACACTAGAAGTGAGGATCAGCTAGCTGATGTGTTTACTAAAGCTACAAGACATAAGACAATGGAGTCCATCCACATCCGATTGAGACTCATTGATCTAACTAAGATTAGATAATTCCCTCGCTATGGGGTCTTTACTCTTTTTCCCTCGTCAAGGTTTTAACCCAATGGGTTTTCATTGGTGAGATTTTTAATGAGGAAGATCTCATAGCATTCCAAGCTTGACTTGTTCCACATGGTCAAGTTTGAGGGGGAGTGTTAAGTTGAGGTACATATTTGGGGTTAAGGGATTAAAGAATGAGAGAAGAATGGTTGGGACAGTAAAATAGTAAAAAGATCATCCAGGTAAAGGAAGGAGTTACCATGCGCTTACCTTGGGTATTTACCCTTATCCATCCATGGGAAAGGAAGAGAGGATAGGCCTTGACAGGTTGGAACAGCTGGAAAATAACCAGCATCTAGTCAAAGATGCTAGATACCACTTGAGTAGCTCTCCTTTCCTATAATTCAAATTAGGCGCTCCCCTACCTCTCCTAGACCACATGTTCCATCCTTTGATTATGAAAACCCTTGTAACCTCTACTCTATAAATTTGTAATCTCATCTTAATGAATAAGTAGACATTTTATAATCCTCTCTTAGACTCTTGATCATGATTACATTTTAGACTTGTTCTTTGGTTAAGTCAGTTTTCTAATCTCTCTAAACTATCATCAAACCTGAGATTATCTAAAACATTTTAGTTTTTGCGGTTTGACAAGAAAACGCATTTTTACGGTTTTGGTGGTAAAAACGCGTTTTATGGTTTTGATGGAAAAACATGTTTTTGCGAAAAAATGCATTTTACGATTTTGGCGAGAAAACATGTTTTCACGTTTTTGTTGGGAAAATGCGTTTTTGTGTTTTTGGTGAGAAACACAGTTTTTGCGGTTTTGGCGGAAAACATGTTTTACGGTTTTGGCGAGAAAACACGTTTTTGCGGTTTTGGCGGGAAAACGCGTTTTTGTGGTTTTGGCGAGAAAACATGTTTTGCCGTTTTGGTGGAAAACGCGTTTTTGTGGAAAACGCGTTTTTGTGGAATGTGTTTTTGAGATCTTGGCGGGAAAATGTGTTTTTACGCTTTTTACGGGAAATGCGTTTTTGCTATTTTGCAGAAAAATGTAATTTTTTTGGCGGGAATTTTGTTTTTTTAGTGGAAAAATATATTTTTTATTTTAGTGGGAAAATACGGTTTTTGTTATTTTTCTTGAGTGAAAAAATGATATTATATTTAATTTTATAATTTGTTAAATGTATAAGGGGTATAATAGACATTATACCATTTTGACAGAACAATCTCCATCCAGATGGTCCAAATTGGTTGAGCTGGATGGATTTTAAAATTAAGCTTAAAATTTTGAATTCATTCAGATGTGCCATCAAGATGGGTTCTACTTTTAGTGGCTAAATAAACAAAACTCTCATTTCCATCCGGATGACTCATTTGGATGGTGAAACAAACATGCCCGACCACACTTTTCCATGTGCACATCTATTTATTTGGGTTGTAATAAAATTTTACATTTTCATTTTGAGAATAAACAACTGTATATGGAAAATTGGAATATGTTATTCTTTCCCATATCAATTTTGTAAAAAAAAACACAGAACACTTCAAAGAAAGAAGAAGAATAGTAGTGGCATTTGAGAATGTGTAACGAACTTAAGCAAACTTCCATTTTCTCACACAAAAACATCATTTTCATTAAATTTACGAAAATAATTTTGTTTGTTATTGCAATGCAATCTGTATTAATATTGCTTTTAATGCTGGGTGACAATTACATAATAATATAATTCATAATTTTATTGCATATGATGATCTAACTACTTGTAACATTTGCAATGTTGATAAAGAACTTCAAAGATAATGTTTTATGATGAAGCTCTCCCCGAAACATTTGGATTGACGGACAATTTTGGATGGACGACAACCCCTTAATAGACATTCTCTCCGCAGCACATGACCACAACGAGCGGTTCTAGCTGCAGTACTCTGGAACCTCCGATAAGTTTTCGCATCCTAGATTCTGCTAGAAATTGCATTGTCTAGGATTCAAACGCCAGACCTAGATGTTGAAGTCTTTAAACCTTAACCGCTAGGATACAGTGTTTCCACATTAAATATTATTAGAGATGGATTACCCACTAAACTAAGAATCGTTCAAAGGAGATATACCGAAGTAAAGGAAAAGAGAATAAATAAAATATAAATAAATGGATCTAACTCAAAATAAGGATATTCACAATAACCTAGAAGTCGGCATAATATTAATTTTTTTAACTTTACATTTTTTAGTTATTATTATTAAAATTGTTATAAGCCATGACCGAAATCAACAAGCTATTGCAAAGCAAGTGAATCATACAAAAAATATCAAAAATAAATGAATCATTAGTTTTGAATGATTTAAGTAGTAGAATAAAATACACCTAGCCGCTTCCATATCTGTGATTTCCTCGACCACAATTTCCTCATCCATGACCCATGAACTATATGTGCATCTCCCTCGCCTTTGCTGATGGATTAACCAGTTTTTCTTGAAGAAATCTTTTTTGTAAAAGATATCATAAGATCCATCAAATTCAAGTATAAAGAGCACATTTTATCTTCTTCTTCTCCTTCCAAAAATAGTGAAGCAAACTTGTTTAAACATAAAACCGGCTCAGCTATTTCACTAAATTCTCTTGGACCGTAAGTGGTGTTGGAGTGGTCGAAGTATAAGAGAATGGAAATGCGCTAGTAGAATCCATAGTCGGAGACTCAATAATACAAATAAATGCAAGAAAACGTACATGTTCTCAAGTTCCGTAATAGTAGCTAAGGCAATTAAGTCATCCACATTAGCAGTAGTAACAGGTCCAACCACATTTCATTCCTTACTTACATAAAGATGACTAATTGGTGGAGATATCGTGGTTCCTGTATAACACCTGTTCCGACTCCTATAAACCTTAAGACTTGCACATTTACTTTAAGTGCACCGAAACATATTGAAAAGGGGAGTGTTAATAAATTACTCAGTGAGAAACTCATCAAAACATAATACGTATTATTAATACTAAAATTGATTATCATAACACATAAATCTAAACACAAGAAATCATATAGCTTGGTTTAATTGCCAAGCTATAGCATACAACATGATTTTTCACACTAAACAAGATATTCATATATCACGAGGTTAAGTCATAAGATATTATTAATTGGAAAATCGCATAAAAAACCTCGAAGGTGACAACCATTAGCACTTTAAACCTCACCATTAGCATTGATTTGGTACAAACTTCCACGAGTGGAGATGAAGGATATCAAGTATGTCTTTGACACAATGAATGATGATAAGTTGAGCTACAAGCAGTAGGGAAACAAAGTGGTGAAGTTGATATCTTCTTGGAACATGACTTCTCAGATCATTCGCCCATTAACCCCGGTTATCTAATTAGTAACCAACATGAAGATGAAAGGGAAAATGCTGAGGGAGATGTTGATGGATATGAGAGTGGTGAGGAATTTGTAGATAGGCCGAGAGAAGAAGATGAAGGTGGGAAATCTGAGGATGAACAACCATCGCCTGAGAAATAAGAAAAATTGAATGCAAATCAGAATGATGATATAGAAGATGTTGTCTTACACGCAGGAGATGTTGCTAATGACCACAGGTTTAAGACTGTTTTTGAGGAAGGCTCTAAGACAACTGCAGATTTTAAGGCATCTGAAATGAGAGGAAATGAAGAAAATGGAGAAGAAGCAAGGGAAGCAGCTGAAAGCGATGAAGAAAATAAGTCTAGGGATGTGAAATATCCTGATACGCCACTGGAGTCAGAAGAAGAAAGGGATCAGTGGATGTGTAAAGGAAGGCGTACAGGTGAAGCCCAGTTCCATGGGTGTTTGGATAAAGAGCCCAACATATGGTTGTTTCAAAAGTTTGATAGTGGATTAGAGTTTAAGGATCAATTGCTTAGATACTCTCTGAACACACAATATGATATTAAAATGGCGAAGTCTGTAGTGAATATAATAGCTGCGGATTGTTGTGTGGAGAATATTCTTTGGTGAGTTTTCTCTTCAGTTGAGGTCCCTCTCAAAAAATGGATGGTCAAAGTGTGTCATAACAATATAACCATAAACAAGCCACGTCTCAATGCTTAAACAAAGATTTATTGCAGGACTCTTCAGAGAGGAGCTAAGAAGGAATGTGAACATGCAAGCATCAGATATTAAAGACATCATAAAAGAAAGTTATAGCATTGTGCTACCTGTTTCAAAGTGTTACAGAGGAAGACGAATTGCATTAAACTCGATCCTTGAATTAAAGTCGATACAATTTGGAAAATTGTGGGAATATGAGGTTGAGTGACATGAGGTTTTTTTATGTATTTCAATGCAAACTCTATCAAATTAACCCTACGAACTACTCTTGACAAGAGAGGTCAAATTGTATTATTTAGGGATCAAATCTACAGGGAGTGTGGGCACACAATAAACTCAATACAGTCGCGATTAAGCTAGGAAAATAGATTAATAAGCAATAAATAAACTATATCAGATAATTGATTGATTGGTAAGTAAACAATAATAATAAATAGCTAGATCTAGGGTTTCAGGCAAGTGGATTATAGAGGATGGAAGCTAAGGGTATTAATCATAAAACTCGATATCTAATGTAAAAGAAGACCAGCTCTCGCTGCGAGTCTAATCTATTGACTAAGTCTGATGTCTCAGCTCTCGCTTGTTGACACGGAATGACCATCGATCGATGACGTCGATCGATGGTCTCTTGAGTCAAGCTTTATGACCTAATTCGATAATTTCACTAAATTAATTAAATCAACTCTCGTTTGTTTCTAGCAACCTGGCTCAACAAGATTAATTATGGTAGTAGACCATGCTCTCGCTTGCGCCTAACTATCATATGATCAAGGTTCTAGTTAGCTACTCTAGCACATAAGCAATAAACACAATTCTATTGATAGATCTAATAATCACCCTAGCAATTCTATTGTTTAGCTAATTCATCAATACCATTAATAAACCATAAACTTAGAAAGAGATCTACTCTGACATGATCTTTTTCCCAGAAATCATAGATGAATAGAATATATATATATATATATATATATATATCAAATAAAGAACCAAAAGAGTTCCAGGAGGACTCTGAAGGAGTTCCTCCCTTCTCTCCTAACCCTATAACAATAGATAGAATAAAGCTTGGTAAAGTGCTTCAAGCGTAGCCGTCAACAATGGCTTAGAAAACATATAAAGAGGGTTTTAGGTCGTCCATGGGTATTTGGGTAATTTGTGATGGCTTCTGGGCTTAATTCGGCCATAAAAAGTCGGGTCTGTCTTCTGGGATCACCTTCGATCGAAACCAAGGCTGTGCCGTCGATCGACACTCATTCATCTTCTCGACAACTTCCTCTCGCGAGGCAGATAGACTAGGATTCAATAAATCGAGCATAACTTTAGATATAACCGTCCGATGGACCTCAAAAATGTGGCATTTGAAAGCTAACTCAAATCTATATCTTCTGTAAAACGATCAGCTCAATCTCACTGTGGAAAGGTCTCCATCTATAGCTAAACATCTGACGCATCTGTGCCGTTCTGCATCTCTAAAAGCTCCAGAATCACCAAAGTTCTCTAGAACGTACATGAACCTGGAAATACTCTAAAACATACTCCAAACACATATAATAGACTCTAAATAGGGCTGATATCATGACACAATAGTGGTAAATATCAGGCCCTATCAACTCCCCCAGACTTAACCTTTTGTTTGTCCTCAAGCAAACAAGCATGTGGAAAATGTTTTGAAAAGCGGAGACTCACATAATGTCTAAGTATAACTTTCACTGTAATAACCCTCATGAGCCAATGAATTTTTGGTCGAGAAAAGTTCCGCTCGACTAGTTCGTGGTTGGTCGATCAGGTTTAAAAATAAAATCGACCCGATGAATTAATATTACGACGGGACTGTCATGTGGTTGAAAGGACTTCTCTTAATAGTTCTGCTCGAGTATTAATTATGTTGGTCGAATTTTATTCAAGCTGGACGAGTATAGCCGAAGCAGGATGAGATTCAAAGGTCGAGAAAATTTTTAGTCAAAAACTGTCAAAGATTATCAACCAGCATCATGAATGGTTTTTGAACCGTCTTGTTCCTTTCACCAACCTGCCTGTTTTCTTCATTTAAATGATCAGGTGGTTGTCACAAGCTGCCTGTCTGCTTGCTTGCTTGCTTGCTTCCTTGCTGGACCAGAACATGTGAGAAGCACATGACTGAGTTAAGCTTTCTTCATGTGAAGGAAAGGAAAGCAGCTTGGCTGCTGGGAGTGATGAAGCAGCTCTCCACCTGTCCACTCTCAGCCCTGCTTTGTGTTAAGTAAACCCTCAGCTGAAGCAACTTCATATGCTATAAAACATCTTCTTCTCTCCTCTACATGTTCTGAAACAGAGAGCTAAAACCAGACAGAAAAGTTTAAAGAGAAAAAGAGAAAGAAGATAGAAAAATCTGTGACAAAAAATAAGAGAAAAATTCAGAGAAAAATCAGAAGAGAGATCTGAGCATGGACGACCCTTTCCAACCTTATTGTGCTTTGAATCAGTGACTCTGGTGTTTGGAAAAAATGTATCTGGTCTAGGAGATCCGTGAGATCAGTCCACACCTTATCAGTCTTGATTATAGAACCAGTAAGACCTTAAATCAGTTTGTTCGGATCAGTTTAATCATATCAGTTTTAAGGAAGCTTCATGTCTGATGTAAACCCTAAGTTATGCTCTGTTCTGTCCTGAGTTGAACCGAATCTTGATCGCTTTGTTTGAAGGTCAGGACGTGATCTTAGCATGAAGAGTGTGAGCTACCAAGTTCATCCATCACTGAAGTAAAGCCGGTAAGGCCTTCGCCCTTGTTGTCTGATCAGTCTGAATAGAACCGGATGGTGATAGGATAAGCTACTACACGGATCATTTGTCAAAGGCTTTGTAAGTTTCAGACTTGTTTAGTTTCAGTTTGAATCAACCTCATGGAACCACTAGCTAAGTTGTTATGAATCGACTAGAATTAAACCGAACTGAACTCAATTTGATATTTTCTAGTACTGATCTGAGACGAGCTGTCTATGGTATGAAATTGTCATATCCTTATCTAGTCTGAGTTGATCTTAACTGCTAAGATTTGTCCTGAAGCGAGCTGATAAGATTTGACTTCAGTTCTTCTTTGAAACCGAACAGCTGGATTAATGATCTTGTGTACCGAACTGCTTTGTTTTAAGTCAGTGGTGGGATCAACCGGATCCTTCTTATTGGATGTTTTGAATCAGAAGTGAAGTGTAGTGTGATTAGCTTGAGCTCGAGTCTAGTCTTTGTTAGCCAATCTCATATAATCAAAGGTGAATCTAGATAGATGACTGATGAGTTATGAATGAGGGTTGCTTGAGTAAAATAAATGATTATGGATGATACATAAGTAAGTCTCCTGAACTATATTAAACTGCGAAGTGTTTACATATTATATACACTTAATAAATATTATGAATTATTTTTTGAGGTTTATCCCGAGCCTTAGTACTTGTTCTCAAGTACTAATATATAAGTATATTATTAAGTATATGAGTATGAATCATGTGAAGTCTTATCATATTCACTCCCCCTAAAGTCCCCGCATTACCGTGACTTGGTTCTGCGAATGGAACAAGGTCATGAAGACACGATGATGCATTACAAGAAAACAAATACTTAGCGAGGGCCGGTTTCGTGGCTATTTCCTCGTAAAAGAGGGTTTACGAGGAAATAGCCACGAAAGGGTAAACCTGGTGCCACGTTCGTCGTAAAGACAGTTTCCTCGCTAAATCCACGTAAAGTTACGAGAAAACGTTTTCTCGTAAAGTCGATCCTACATTTCCTCGTAAAAGACACGCAACATTTTCACGCACAATATACGCTTACTTTTCCTCGCTAAATACACGTAAAGGTTTCCTCGTAAAATACTCATTATTCTTTCCTCGTTAAATCCACGTAACCTCGTCCTTGTAAGTCCCTCATTAGATTTCGTCGTAACATCCACGTAAACCTTTCCACGTAAATCCCATGGTACATTCCGTAGTTAATTCCTCGTAGAGTTAACGTGTAATTAACTTCGAAACTTATTTTTCCCTGCAATGATAATTTTATAAAATATTAAAAACATTTTTTTATTGAAATAACTAATAAAATAGAACGAAAAAATTTATAAATATTTAAGTTTTATACAATTTATATTACAACAAAAGATCTATGGGTTCTTAGAGTCGTCGTTCCTTATGTCCATCTCGTTCTGGAGGTCTGGGTATGGAATGCCCAATTATCTCCGTCTCGCTACTAACACTAGCTCCAATTGCGGATTTCCAGCCGCTAGAACGTCCAAGAAACTCTCGAGTGAACCCATTTGAGCTTGCGTCGCGTGCAACTCCACACGCAGCTGAGCAGTCTCATCTTCCCGTCGCTGAGCATAAGACGATGTCGCACTTGGGACATCATTAGCGGAACCAATCCCCAATCTACGTCCCTTTTTCTTAGGGACAACCTTCAAAAAAAATAAAAATTAATGTTAGGCAATAACAAAAAAAAAGATATTAAATGAATAATAATAAAACAATTTTACCTCCTCGTAAATCTCATCCACTTGAGCTGTGGATAATATAATGGGTGTCCCATCGGTGGACTGCTGGGTCAGCTGGGTTTGGCGCTCTTCAACCCGAGCAACAACGTCGTTGTAGATTTGCTCGGATCTAGGATCTACAAATTTCCAAGCCTTGTTCTTGTGGGTCCTCTCGTAAAGTTCCTTAAGAGATGGTAGAACTCCCGTCTCTTTAGCCTAAAAATATTTTTAAAAATAATTAATCAATTAAAAAAGATATAATAAAAAATTAATTAATTTAAATATTTACCATCTGTAGACGGACACCGGCGTGTGGTGTCTGACCTGAAGAGTGAAGCATGGGCAAGTTGCCATGCTCGTCTCTCATCAGACGGGAAGAGGAGCAGCTGTTGGAGACTCTGATCGAGGATGGCAAGTTCCAATAACGTATGAAGCCATCCCACACCTCCGTTGTGATCTCAGCGGGCTTCCCGTGCTCATAACCGTCAACCAAATAATCGTCCTTCCAGTTAGACACCGTGTCCAACAATCGCTCTTTTGCCTTTTTGACAAAAGCTTCCTTCACGTCCTCGTTCACTCCTATGGACCAACGCCATTTTTGCTGTAAACCAAATTAAAAATATTCACATTAGTCTTAAAATATTTTAAAAATCGTAATAATAAAAGAATAAAATTAATAGTCATGTATCGCGAACTTTTTGAACCACGTCTTTCAGACGTGGTTCGGCGTCGTTTTCCAGTTCGGATGTGCGGCGGGAAAGTAACCCTTGATCACCTCGGTTACGGTCTGAGCGACATGACTATCGGCCCCAAACCTAAATAAAACAAAAATAAATTAAAATTATTAAATATTTGAATGTTGTTATAAATAAAAAATATATGTAACCATGAAACGTAGCAGTAAGCGCCTTCCTTTCGGTTGGGGTCTAGGACTGTTAAACCTTCCCTGCCTGACTGAGCAAGAAGGTCCTCGATGGTGTACGTAGCATAAGGAGCCGTCGGCGGCACGAGCAAATCGCGATGAACTTCGGCCACATCAGGAGGAGGAGGAGGAGGAGGAGGAGGAGGAGGAGGAGGAGGAGGAGGAGGAGGAGGAGGAGGAGGAGGAGGCGACTGCGAGACACTCTGAAAAGACTGAGTCTCGGGGACAGTCTCCGGAACCGAACCCGGAGATGAAGATGATGCGCCTATATGAGTACTAGGCACGGTAAACATGTCTCTGTAATGAGTCGTCGCTTTCTTAAGCTTATTAGCTCTAACCATCTACAAAAAAAAATTAATTCAATGTATTAATAAAAAACATAAATATATTACTAATCAACTAAAAACATAAATATATATACTAACCACCAAATAAACTAAATTCTCTAAACTAACCACCTAAACTAATTACCTAAACTATCTAGAGAGGGAGTAGAGAGGAATACCTTAAGAGGAGATAGAGAGGAACTTGCTACGAATGAGAGAAATGTGGTGGCTTGAGTTTATATAGGTAATTATATTTCCTCGTAAATTTACGTGGGCTTTAGGAGGAAATAAACAACCAGGCCCGTGTTTATTTCCTCGTAAAGCCCACGTAAAATTACCAAGGAAATAACCAGACCCGTGTTTTGCTTTACGAGGAAATAACCAGGCCACTTCCACGAGGAATTTACGAAGAAATAACCAGGCCCGCGTTTTTAGTTTACGTGGAGTTTACGAGGAAACTTTGTTACGTAGAATTAACCAGGCCCGCGTTTTCTTTTTACTAGGAAGTTACGTGGAAATGTTATCTTTCGTCTTTCCAGGGACATTCAATATTGTGTTCAGGATGTTCTCAAAAAAAAATCTTCTCTATATGCATCACATCGAGGTTGTGACGTAAAAGAAGATTCTTCCAATATGGCAATTCCCAAAATATACTCTTTTTGTGCCAGTTGTGTTGAACTCCGTAATAATCATGAATATTACTGGGAACATGCCAATTACCACCACGAGGAACGGTTTCTAGAGCACCGTAGTAATCGATTTGCGCTTCGATTTGTTCTCCAGTTAAATATGGAGGAGGAGTGTCTCTCACAACCTTTTTGTGCCTGAACAATGTCTTGTTTCTTTTATACGGATGGTGAATGGGAAGAAATCGACGGTGACAATCGAACCAACTTGTCTTCCTTCCATTCTTCAATTGAAATGCATCTGTCATTCCATTACAATATGGACAAGATAATCTCCCAAGTGTAGTCCATCCAGACAACATCGCATATGCATGAAAGTCACTTATCGTCCACAGAAGCATCGCTCGCATCGTAAAATTAGTTTTCGTTGAACAATCATACGTCCTCACCCCTGTTGACCACAAATCTCTCAACTCTTTTATCAGTGGTTGTAGAAAAACATCGAGAGATCTTCTTGGATGCTTCGGACCAGATATTAATGTGGTCATGAATAGAAACTCTCGTCGCATGCACATCTCTGGTGGCAGGTTGTATGGCGTAAGAAAGACTGGTCACAATGAATATTGTCTGCCTGACATTCCAAATAAACTAAATCCATTTGTGCATAATCCAAGATACACATTCCGGCTATTGCTAGCAAAATCTGGATGTACATTGTTAAAATGTTTCCAAGCTCTTGCATCTGATGGATGAGTCATCTCACCCTCCGTCTGAGTATGCTCGGCATGCCATATCTTCCCTCTGGCAGTCTCCTCAGATTGGTACAATCTTTTCAATATGTCTGTAAGTGGTAGGTACCACATCCTTTGGTAAGGTACCTTATTACGCCCTCGTTCTTGTGGTTTGAATCGTGGCTTCTTGCAGAATCGACATTCTTCTAACTTCTCATCATCTCCCCAGTAAATCATGCAATTTTCGATGCAAACGTCTATCATCTCCGAAGGCAACCCAAGACTATAAACCAATTTCTCAATCGCATAATAAGAATCAGCAGACACATTGTCTTCCGGCAAATACTCTTTAAACAAGTCTGCCCAAGCATCCATGCAATTTTCATGTAGATTGTTATCGGTTTTAGTATTCATCATTCTAGCAGCCAACGACAATTTAGAGAGACCTTCTCTACAATCACTGTAAATTGGTTGATTCGCAGCATCTAACATTTCATAAAACTTTTTTTGCATCTATGTTAGGTTCTTCATGAGCTACAAATACATCACCTACCATATCATGAACCCTATCATAATCTACCATCTGTTCCTCCTGATGGTAACTATTTTCATTATGCAAATGATCAACCGCGGGTTCAACCTGAAAATTGCTATTACTACTGGTAGCTTCATTCCCACAATTACTATAACCTTCTCCAAGTTGAAAACCAAATATAGTAATGTGGCGTGAAACCTCTATTTACTAAATGCTTCCAAACATTTTCTCGAGTGCTTAATTTTGAATTGTTGCATTTCCGACAAGGACAGAACATCTTACCGCTTTCTTCCGTGAGCGATGTAGAATCTGCTTGATGCATAAATGTCTCCAGACCTTCGAGATATTCTTTCGTCACTCTCCCGTTACCATCTATATGTGTATACATCCACCTCCGCAACTCGAAAATATTTCCATCTCCGGACATTTTTTTCCTTTCACGTTTTCAATCGTTTCTCTCTTTCACGTTTTCAATTTTTTGGGGTGTTTTTCATTTGAAAATCAAACAACATATTTATAGAAATTTTTTGGAATTTGTAGATGACTTTTTACCTCGAATTTACGAGGAAAGTTGGTAGGTATGCACCCAAAATAAACACATTTACAACTAAAAAGCAGTAGGCCTCGTTGTTTTCTCGGTAGACTGTTTCCTCGTAAAGTCCACGTAAGACTAATGAGAAGTTTACGAGGAAACTCACTATGCCACGCAATATACTCGCTACGTAATGTCGATTTTACGAGGAAACCTGTTTCTCGTTTATTCACGAGGATTCTACGAGTTTCAGGACTTTCCTCGTAAAATCCTCGTAAGAGGCACGTAAATTTACGAGGTCCGTTTTTCCTCGTTAAATTTCGTAGTTAATTAACTGCTTTCTTGTAGTGATGGGGTAGCACCCTGGAGGCCGTGTCCTGCATGACGATGCAGTCTTGAATGTTCATAAGGACGTTCGAGGATGATGGTAATGCTAAGTCACTAGGCTCGGTTTGCCTTTATGGTTTATCGGGTCTAATATATATTTTGTATTTATATATGAGTGAATGGCGGGTGACATGGAGGTGATGTTTAAGATATGATTCACATCGATGGAATGATAGGCCTTATATATATAATAATTATGGGATATATTTCCACTGCATTCAAATGGTGTCGACTGCTCGAGATACTATTAATATGTGTTGGGGGTGCGGGATTAGACTCACTGAGTAAACTAGTTACTCATGACTCATTTGTGATGCATGTAACTAGTAGGCGGGAGACCTTTACTATAGGACGAGAAGGAACAACATTAGCCAGCAGTAGTTTTATTATCCTTGCAAAGTAGTTTTGATATATCCTATGTATAAAGTTTGTTGACCAAAAACCTCGAGGTTAATCATTAATATTATGCTTTTGAAATAATATTATATAATGTATTAAAGAATGTTTCTTTAAATACGAGTTCCATATTATATTAGTAGTTGTCTGGATGACCTAACTATTTGGTATTACTCAGTCGGGTTGAAAAGCCTCGGGTTGTACCTAATAGGATATGTGTACTTAGGCGATTGTCCGAAGGTACCTGGATCTATTCCGGGAACTTCGAGTTAATCGTTGAGGTACACATTGTGGCTTCTCATTTTGGTTTAAGTTACTAGTGGTTGGCTGTGCATGGTCTTGTTTGATTGTTGCACGGCTGGTCGAGTCAACTTGTAGTTAGACCAGATCGGGGGTGTCACAGTCACCCTACTTTGTTGCAATCACATCCTATCAAGTCAATCACAGAGAAACTTTATATACCTTATCCTAGTGTAACAACCAAATCTATTCTACCAACAACTTAACGAATACTAGTCTAACTCGCCCCTCTACTGATTTCATTTATTTGCATAAAATAAAACTGCAGGCTTTACCTTGGGAGTATCAATTAAAGGATATCTGGACTCTTACATCTGCAGGAATCTGAATACACATGTATTCTTCTCTAATTTCTTTCCTCTCTCTCTCTTCTCACTTCTTCTCAGTCAATGTCTCCCTTCTTTTGTGGGTAACATTTTATTTTTTAATTGACTGAGATATTTGGATAGGCTTCCATAAATCAAGCTTTAATGGTTATATCCACCAGATCCTGTTCACTTCTTTTTAACCTTTATATCTTTCTAGGATCATATGAATCAAGCTTTAATGGTTGTAGCCACCAAATCCTGTTCGATTCCTATTTTTAATCTGAAGGGGAAAGAGAGTGAAACCACAAACACACAAACTTTTACCTTCCACACTTGCAAAAGGAATCTGATCTAGTGTATACCAAATCCCAAAGCAAGCAAATAATTTCAGGATTAGTGTTGGAAATCAGCTTTGGTTCCTTCAAACTTTCTAAGCAAGTGTGATATAGTGGCAGGATGATTCACTTTAGTATCTCTAGTTAACTCTGCAAACAACCTTCTAAGAATAGTGCTAAATTGTGGTTAGTTAATAATAAATCTTGATCATAGTCTCCTTATTGACTCAATAAAACTTTTTGAAAAACTTATATATATAAATAAAACTCAAAAACAAATAAATAGCGTTAGCGAACCTCCCCCAGACTTAAATTACACTTTCCCAGTGTAATCCGTCATGGATTGGTTAGGAAAAAACAAATCATAAGTAAATAGCTTAAGAGAGAAACTCGATACCAGACTCTGTAAAAGAGTGTCGATCGATGGCAGATGGATGTTGTCGACCGATGGTAGATGGATGTTTATTCTTTAGTGTCAATCGATGGTACACCTGGAAGTTTCTACTCTATTCCTTTTTTATAATTATGGAAAATATTACTCAAAATAGAGCAGAATATCAGTAATACCTCCCTCAGACTTAAAAAACACTATCAACAGTGTTATACAGTCTAATATTGGTGAAGACCATAAATCATAAGGACCAAAGTTTAACAAGGAAAAACGATATACCTGCTTGCTGATGGTGACCGTAGATCGACACAGTTAAGTGGTGATCGATCGATCTTTGGTTTGATCCGTCGATCGACAGTGATCAAGTGTCGATCGATGCTCTGCGCAATATATCTTCCTCTGATATTTTTTTTAACCTGAAATAAATAAATATGAAAATTAGTAATAAATGAAAAATAAAATCTAATTAAACTTACTAAATAATGGGTTGCCTCCCACTCAGCGCTTGTTTTTAGTCTTTACCTTGACGTTTTGAAACTTTGATTAAGATCGGATGAGATTGGGAACTTGCTCCGAAACAGTTCCCAATGTCCAATATCTTCAGCTTCATCACCCTTTTTGTGAAAGCCTCCATAGACTCTTCTCCTTTGTCTATCATCTCAACAATAAGGAGTGCTCGAAGATTTCCAAATGGCTGAAAGAAGCATTTGCTACACAATCTGTATTTCCTGACACCATCTGAGAAGTGGGGAATCAATGATAACCGAGGACCTTTCTTGATCCCTTTTCTGTTCTTCCAATTCCTCCTCTTCTTTCCCCCAGACTTTTCTAATCTCATGGTGCCTCCATCAAAAAGATTATGAAACACTTCAAACTCATTCTACCCTGATCCGTGATGAGTGTCGATCGACACTCTAGTTTTGATGTCGATTGATGTTCCAATGGTGGTGTCGATCGATCCACCAATGATGGTGTCGAATGATGCTTCTACCGATTGTCTTTGGTCAAGGTCACCTTCATACTTCAATATTTTCTGAGAAACAACTGTATGCGAAAGATCATCAAATATCTCAACGTAGAGATCCATATGCACACTTCCATCTGGTGGAATAGGAAATTTGACCTCTAAAATAGCGCAGGGAACAACAAAATTCACAGGGTCATGTACCCTCTTCACTCTTTTACAAAAACCAGCAGCTTCTTCTGTGCAGATAGGTGGTCGTAGATGTTCTGGGACAGCAAGGTGTGAGGTCTCTGACTCACGCATACTCTTCCCAACTGGTTCTTGTTCAATTACGTAATACGGTTCGTCCAACCATGGGTGTCGATCGATATCATCAAATGGGTGTCGATCGATGAAGTTGGGTAGCTGTCGATCGATGATCTCCAGTGGGTGTCGATCGATGCCATCTTTTGGTGAAGTTTCCAGATCTCTTCTTGAAGTGTGTTGATCGTCACTAAGCTTCTCCTTCGAGTCCTGACCCAAATCTTCAAGTTGTGCTTCATCCAAATGCTTCACGAATTACTTTAGATCCAAGAATGGTGTCGATCGACAATATGGGTTAGTGTCGATCGATGTTGAGGTCTTAACGTCGGTCGACATTGAAGTCTTAGTGTCAATCGATGCTGAAGTCAGATCACTCAAATCGGCTTCTTCTACTCAGCTCAGCTGTTCATATCCATCTTCTTCTTCTTCCTTTACCATATATCTCAGCATAGCTTCCATATCGATCTTCATATTTGCTTCTGTATCATAGAGAAACTTGGTGAGGAAGGCGTTCATGATGTCATTCCAGGTAGTGAGAGATCCTGGTGGAAACCTCTTGAACCAACATGTTTTTCTCCAACAAAAGAGTATGGGAATAGTTTGCAGAAGTAGTAATCTTTAGAGACTCCATTGCACCTAATGGCTGAGGCTAAATCATTGAATGATTCAAGGTGGTTAGTGGGACATTCATGGGGAAGACCATGAAAAGGATGCTGACCCCACAAGAGAGATATATGCAGGATTCAGCTCAAAGACATTCCTTTGTGGTGCAGAACAATGCATCGCAGACCTTTTGGCGTAGAAATCCTCAGGCTTGTTGTAGTCTCGAAGTGCCTTTTGTCGTTCAATCCCAGAATTCACAGTAACTGCAGTAGCATCAGGGATTGTAGTCCCCTGTGCATGAATCAATTGCCGTGCACTTTTGTGCGCACAACCTCTTTCGTCTCGTAAGATGCCATTCTTGTCAGCTCTCAGTATGAGTACATCGACCTTCTCTATCTTCTCGTAAGTAGTATCGGTCGACGGCGAAGTGTGGGTGTCGAACGATGTCATGATCTTAGTATCGGTCGAAGGTGAAGTATTGGTGTCGATCAATGCTCGCTTCTCTTTGCTAACGATCACTGCTTGGAGGGTGTCGACTGCCCTCGTAGACTTATGGATCGTGCGAGAATCAGCAAGTTCCTTTTTGAAAAACCTAAAAATCCTCTCCTCATTGCTTCCTGGTACTAGTATGTACCTGAAACATAAGAATTTTTTTTATGTAAGTAAACTAATATAGAAAACTACCTAGACTAAGTCAAACAAATTGAGTCTAATGGCGAATCCTTGCTCCCCGGCAATGGCACAAAATTTGACATGAGAGTTTTTATTTATTTCAATGCAAACTCTATCAAATTGACCCTACGAACTACTCTTGTCAAGAGATGTCAAATTGTAGTATTTAGGGATCGAATCCACAGGGAGCGTGGGCACACAATAAACTCAATACAGTCGCGATTAAGCTAGGCAAATAGATTAATAAGTAGTAAATAAACTATAGCATATAATTGATTAATTGGTAAGTTAACAATAATAATAAATAGCTAGATCTAGGGTTTCAGGAAAGTGGATTATAGAGGATAGAAGTTAAGGGTATTAATCATAGAAATCGATATCAAATGTAGAAGATGACCAGCTCTCGCTGCGACTCTAATCTATTGACTAAGTTCGATGTCTCAGCTCTCGCTTGTTGACACGGAATGACCGTCGATCGATGGAAATTATCCTGCGTCGATCGATGGTCTCTTGAGTCAAGCTTTATGATCTAATTCGATAAGTTCACTAAATTAACTAAATCAACTCTCGTTTTTTTCTAACAACCTATCTCAAAAGGATTAATTATGGTAGTAGACCATGCTCTCGCTTGCGCCTAACTATCGTATGATCATGGTTCTAGTTAGCTACTCTAGAACACAAGAAATAAACGCATTTATATTAATAGATCTAACAATCACCCTACCAATTCTATTTTTTGGCTAATCCATCAATACCATTAATAAACCTTAAACCTAAGAAGAGATCTACGCAGACATGATCTTTGTCACATAAATCAGAGATGAATCGAATAAATATAAAATAGAAATCAAATAAAGAACCAAAGGAGTTCCAGGAGGACTCTGAATGAGTTCCTCCCTTCTCTCCTAACCCTAGAACAATAGATAGAATAAAGCTTAATAAAGCGCCTCAAGCGTAGCCGTCAACAATGGCTTAGAAAACATATAAATAGGGTTTTAGGTCGTCCATGGGTATTTTGGTAATTTGTGATGGCTTATGGGCTTAAGTCGGCCATAAAAAAAAGTCGGGCTTGTCTTCTGGGATCACTGTCGATCGAAACCAAGGATGTGCCGTCGATCGACACTCATTCATCTTCTCGACAGCTTCCTCTCGCGAGGTAGAAAGGCCAGGATTCAGTAAATCGGGCAAAACTTTAGATTTAACCGTCCGATGGACCTAAAACCTGTTGTTTTTGAAAGCTAAGTCAAAGCTCTATCTTCTGTCAAATGATAATCTCAATAGCACCGTGGGAAGGTCTCCATCCATAGCTAAAAATATGACGCATATCCGCAGTTCTGCATCTCTAAAAGCTCCAGAATCACCAAAGTTCTCCAGAACGTACCTGAACCTGAAAATACTCTAAAACATATTCCAAACACATATAATAGACTCTAAATAGGGCTGATATCATGGTACAATAATGGTAAATATCAGGCCATATCACTGAGCTACGAAGAACACATCCAGGTATCATCATAAAGTTGAACACCGTAGACGTGAATGGTTTCCCACAATTTGACAGCTTCTACATATTCTTATAAGAATTTCGTGACACTTGGAAGAGATGTTGTAGACCAGTTATTATACTAGACAAATGTTTCTTGAAATGAGAGTTGACTGGAGATTTATTATCAGCTGTTAGTAGAGATGCAAATAATAGGATGTATCCTATTGCATGGTCCGTTGTTAAAGGAAAAAACAAAGACACTTGGGGATTGTTTATACAGAAGCTGAAGGCAGGCCTTGGATTGGGGACATGCAACACCTACACCATTATTTTCGACAAGCAAAAGGGGCTTGTAATTGCAGTAGGAGCAGAACTGCCGAATGCTGAGCATCAGATGTGTGCACGACATATATATGGAATTGAAACAAATCTTTCTCTAGTCTGAGTAAAAGAACTTATTTTGGGGAGTTGCTTACAGCTACAATGTTGGTGAATATGAAGAGAAAGATAAGGATGGTTGAAGCGTATGACCCTGCAGCTTATACTTCACTACTAGCCATTGAACCAAAGAAGTGGTGTAGAGCATATTTCTCCACTGAATCTCGTTGCCATGATGTCCACAACAACCTGTCCGAAATCTTTAACAGGACAATAAAAATAGCGAGATCAAAACCTTTGATATCTTTGTTAGAAGATATCAGAAGACAAGCTATGAGAAGGATTGCAACGAGATTTCTAAAAGCAGAGAAGTGTGGTACAATCCTAACACCATTCAATATGGCACTGTTAGAAAAATAAAGGGTTGATAACAAATATTGCACAACTATAAAAAAGTTCTTCCACCTTATATGAGGTTAATGAGTTCAATCTTAGCTACACGGTTAGACTTGCATCACATTAATGAGCTTGTAGGCGGTGGGATTCAATGGGTAGGTTTATTAACTCTTGCTTGCTTGTAAACTTGCTTCATGTAAACTTTCCTTCCAATTTGTTAACTTTTGTTTGCTTGATAGGTATACCATGCAAGCATGCAATATATGTGCTTGATGATAACATAGATGACCCTATCAAACACATCTGGTTAGTGCCATACAAGTGTCATGAAAGAAACATATGCTGAGAATATTAAGCCGATTAATGGTGAGAGTCTATTGAAAAGACAAGAAAAACACCAATCAGAATTCCAGACTTCCGGAAACCAAGAGGTAGACCAAAGCTCCGTAACAGAAAAGAAAAGATCCCTTTATGGATTTACAAAAACCTGGAAAGGTTACAAGACATGGAAGAATATTACGGTGCAGCAACTGTCTACAGTTGGGACATATCAAAAGTGGTTGTAAGAAGGAGAAGGTGGTAGTGCAATGTCTAAAAAACAGGAGAGGCTGACCTCGTAAAGGTCCAAGTGAGGTAAGTCGTTTTCTTAAAAATTCATATTGAAATTTCTATACTTCTAATGTTGTATTTTAGGTACGAAAACGGCCAACAAAGCCAACAAAGAGAAAAAACTCCATCAACTGTGAGCAGTTCTCAACCAGTACCGACTGATGAATCAACCTCCACATATCCCGCAAGTTCTAGTGCCACATGAACCGGCTAGCTCATCAGTTCCAAAGGCAAAGAATTCCATACCTGGACTACCTCTTAAGATAACCAAAAGTGGTCCAATTCCAAGAGGTTTTGGAGTACTTACATGTTCATACACATATCAAGTATTCGAGGTGATGAACAAGAGAGCTTATGATACATCACCTACTCCACCAGAGGTACTTTGTGGAACTTTGTTACAACAATCCACTTTTGTAATTTCTAATACTATGCTACAACATCCTTTTATTAAGCATAAGTTTGAAGTGTTTCTTTGTTTGACTACGTTTTTAACACGAAGATACTTCATAAAAGCAAACTAAATGTAGAATGATGCAATATTAATAAATAGAAACACAAACAACTGTAGCAAAACAAACCAAAAAAATACATACATAGCTTCAAACAAAACAATATCATCCGAGAACAACATAACCACAAACAAAAAAAAATATCATCCGAGAACAATATAACACCACAACAAAACAATATCATCAGAGAACAACATAAGACCAAAAAAATACCAATTCAACTGACCATCAACACCATCAATCCAAGAACGACAACAAACGCGACTGTTGAAGATATCTGAACATTGCGAAACACTCTGCTCCTCTCGCTTAGAATCAACACTTCCAGCTTGACTCCCATTCTTTACGACAATGCTTCAACTCTTCTACTAATGAACTTGGATTTTCCAAATCCATTTCCCTCTCATGAGTCACTACTTTGAAAACTTCCTTTAGGTACTTAATCTCCTCTTTTTGCCCTTGAATTATCTCTTTTCTCAAGCAATGCTAGACGTTGCCATCAATGTGGTTTCCCTACATCATACCAACTAAAAAATTTGCACGATTCATACCTTTGACAACTCTTACAAACCTTACAAGTGTATAACCTCCGACCAGGGTTGTCATTTGTCCAATCTTGGATAATCCGCTAGCCCATTGCAGTTACACAAGACCCCATTTTCTTTCTTGTATTCAATTGTTGAGGAGCTTGAACTTGCAGCCATCTGTACAACAAAAGATAGTTCATATCCTCTAAACTCATCTCTATCATATCGATTAAACATGAAATCATACCTGGTCTCTTTTATAAATTGACAATCGCTTTTGACAGTGACGAACCCTAGAATCGCCTTCGACAGTGACAAACCCTAAAATCCCATATCGATTTGTGTTTTTTTTCTTTTTCGTCGGGATGTCTTTTTTGAGGGGAAGAGCACATGTTTTAATTCAACCCAAAACCGTTTTGTAAACCATAAAACGACACTGTTTTGGTATAATGGAGTTAGGTCGTTCCGACACAAGAGTTAATTGGTATGTTAATGTGGTTAACAACTCCGTTAATTAAAATGATGGTGCGTATAATTTTGCCAAGTTGAGGGTTTAAAGTAACAAATTTGTCAACTTGAAGGTTTGATGTGCTAGTTCTAAACCTTCAAGGTTTAAAGTGATAGTGATTGCCACCTTGAAAGTTTTTATGCGATTTTCCCTATTATTAGTACTATAAAACAATCATCATAACACATAAACCTAAACACTAGCAATTATATAGCTTGGTTTAATTGCCAAGCTATAACATACATACATGTTTATTGCCCACTAAACAAGATACTCATATATCGCTAGGTTCAGTCATTTTCGTGATGGCATTATCCTCGTGTTAGCCATAAGAACCTCATGTGTCGAGGCAACCATAGCTCATATTCTCCCACAGCGGCTCGTCAAACGTTCATAATCTGCGTGCAATCTGTTGGTCCATCACAGTCTAGTTTTTGAGGGAAGACCACAACTCATAGCTTGATTCTTCCTCTCTTACATCATACATGCTCATATCATATTATACATACATATCCTTTTCATTATACCATGTAATTATATCACTTCATATCGTAAATATTCATATTATCATATTATTTCCTATATACATGTCAAACATGTTACCAAATATCATTACGCGCAACTTACCATAGAATTTCTAATCTAACAGTCAGATCAAAGCTTATATATTATAACTCATGTGATATAATAGAAAATATGAACTATGCTTCCACAAATCCCTCACCTTAACCACTTGATAAAAAGACAAACATGATTGTCTCCTTCTTTCTTTCTCTGGACAGACTTGTTGTTCAACATAACAGCCCGTTGTTCCATGCCCTCTAATATCACTCAAATTACCCTAAGGAGTGACTTTTACCCTCTCAAATAAGAGGTTCAGTTGTAGTACGTAGAGATCGAATCCACAGGGAGCATGGACACACAATAGGTTATAGAGTTTTTGGTTAAGCTAGGCAAACAGTTTATTAGGCATTGAATATAGTAGCAAATTGATTGATTGGTTGTTGTAACAATAATGCTAAATAGCTAGATTTATGGTTTCAAGCAAGTGGATTATAGAGGATAGAAGCTAAGTGTATCAATCCTAGAACTTGATATCTAATGTAAAAGATGACCAGCTCTTGTTGCGAGTCTAATCTATTGACTAAGTCCAATGTCTCAGCTCTCACTTGTTGACACGGAATGACTGTCGATCGATGGTCTCTCGAGTCAAGCATTAATACCTAATTGATATGTTCACTAGGTTCCTTCAATTATCTCTCGTTTGTTTCTAACAACCTAGCTAAATAGAATTATATCAGGCAATAGACCATTCTCTCGCGTGCGCCTAATTATCCTATGATCATGTTTCTAGTTAATTACTCTAGAAGCAAGAAAAATTATAATGATAGATATAATAATCACCCTAGCAATTCAAATTGTTTGGCTAATCCATCAAAACCCTAGAAAACCTAAACCTAGTAGATGGATCTACTCAGACATTATCTTTGTTACAAAAATCATAGATGAAATAGATATAGAATAGAAATCAAATAAAGAACAAAAGGAGTTCCAGGAGGACTGAAGGATTTCCTACCTTCGCTCATAACCCTAAAAAAAAAACCCTAAAAAAAAAAAAGGTTAGCCGTCAACAATGGCTTAGAAAACAATATAAATTAGGTCTAAACTCGTCCAGGGATATTCCGGTAATTTATGGTGGCTGATGGCCTTAAGTCGGTCTTGCAACAAGTCGGGCCTGTATTCTGGGATCACCGTCGATCGACACTAGGTCTGCGCCGTTGATCGACATTCATTCACCTTCTCGACAGCTTTCTCTCGCGAGGCATACATACCACTCTCCAGTAAATCGATCATAACTTTGGCTCCAGGATCCTGATTGACCTCAAACCGGTGGCATTGGAAAGCTAACTAAAATATCTATCCTGTTGAAAATATAAGCTCAATCGCACCGTGGGAAGGTCTCCATCCATAGCTAAACATCTGACGCGTCTTCGCAGTTCTGCATCTCTAAAAGCTCCAGAATAACCAAAGTTCTCCAGAACATATCTGAATCTGCAAAAACTAGAAAGGATACTCTAAACATATATAATAAATTCTAAATAGGGCTGATAGCATGACACAATAATGGTAAATATTACGCCCTATCGACTCCCCAGACTTAACCTTTTACTTGTTCTCAAGCGAAACAAGGGTAAACCTGTGGAAGAGGTTTGAAAATACAAGGACTCACAATATCTCTAACTTATCCTTCTCACCTTTACTATATTTAAACCAAATCAAATAAGTGTCAATCTCATAGGAACTTTATATACCCTATCCTAGTGTAGCAACCAAATCCATTCTACCAACAACTTAGCAACTACTAATCTGACTGACCCCTATACTAACCTCATTTCTTTGCATAAAATGAAAGTGTTGGATTTACCTCGGGAGTATCGATCAATGGACACATGGAATCTTTACCACTGCAAGTATCTGATCATACAAGTAGTATTCTCTGATCCCTTTCTTCCCTTTTTTCTCTCTTCTCTGGATCTTTTTGAATCTCAAAGTTAATGGACAATGATGTTGATACAGTCTATCTTGCCATCTTTTTTTTGATTTTCTTTTCTTTTTTATTTTCTTTTTTTTTTGGGCAAAGTTGTAGGAGAATAGTGGGGTCATCGGTAATGTACCTACCCCTTGCTTCCAACAATGTGTGATCATTCCTTTGAATTAGAATAGTGGGGTCATCGGTAATGTACCTACCCCTCTGCATCTCAGGAAATAATCTCAATATTTTCTTTTTAGTAGATTCCGAAAGAGAGAGAGAGAGAGAGAGAGAGAGAGAGAGAGAGAGAGAGAGAGAGAGAGAGAGAGAGAGAGAGAGAGAGAGAGAGAGAGAGAGAGAGAGAGAGAGAGAGAGAGAGAGAGAGAGAGAGAGAGAGAGAGAGAAAAGGGAATCAGAGGTGCAATGACTTTTACCTATAAAACTTGCAGACGGAATCCGATCCAGTGTATACCAAGCCCCAAAGGAAGCAATTTAGTCAGTATTAGGTTGAAAGTCAGTTTCGGTTCCTTCAAACTTTCTACGCAAGTGTAGTCTAATGACAAGATGATCCACTTTGGTATCTTTATTACTCTCTTCAATCAACAAGTCTAAGAATGGTGCTACAGTGTGGTTAATTAGTGAACAAGTAAAAATATTAATATGATCATAATCCCCTTCTTGACTCTATAATTTTTTTTAATAAATAGTCATTGATAATAAGACTCAAAACAGAACAAAATATTAGTAAAGCTCCCCCCAAACTTAAAAAAAACTTTCCCTAGTGTTATACAGTTAAATATTGGTGAAGCAAATAAACCATAAGGACAAAATTTAACAAGGAAAACGATATGCCTGCTCGTTGATGGTGATCGTCAGTCGACACAGTTAAGTGGTGATTGATTGATACTCGGGTTGCTCTGTCAATCGAAAGTGATCAAGTGTCGGTTGATGCTTTGTGCAGACTATCTTCCTCGGATCTTTTTTTTTGAAACCTGTAATAATAAAATAAAATCTTAAATTAGACTAATATAATTTAAAACTAATTGAAAACTTACTAAACAGTGGGTTGCCTCCCACTCAACGCTTGTTTATACTCTTTAGCTTGACGTGTTAGAGTTCTAATTGAGTTCTGATGAGATTGGGGACTTGCTCCAAAGAAATTTCCAATGTCCAATGTCTTCAGCTTCATCACCCTTTTTGTGAAAGCCTCCATAGACTCTTCTCCTTTGTCTATTATCTCAGCAATAAGGAGTGCTCGAAGCTTTGCAAATGGCTGCGAGAAGCATCTGCTGCACACTATGTACTTCCTGACACCATCTGAGAAGTGGCGAATCAATGATAATTGAGGACCGTCATTGGTCCTTTTCCTCTTCTTCTTTCCCACAAACTTGTCTGATCTGGTGGTGCCTCCATCAAAAAAAAATTCAACACACTTCATACTTTTTTGCTCTAATACGCGACGGGTGTCGATCGACGCTCTACTGTTGTGGTCGATCGATTCTCCAATGGTGGTGTCGTTCGATACTGCAGTTCTGGTATCGATCGATACTGCTTCTGATGGGCCTTTGTCGACGTCACTTCTATATCTCAACCCTCTCTGAGAAGCTACCACATTAATTTAATCATTCAATAACACACTATAGGAACCCGAATGCACAATTTTATCTGGTAAAATAGGAAATTCGGTCTCTAAAACAATGCAGGGAACCAAAAAATTCACAGAGTCATGTACCCTCTTCACTCTTTTACGATAACCAGCAGCTTCTTCTGTGCAGATAGGTGGTTGTAATGTTCTGGGACAGCAACATGTGAAGTCTCAGACTCGCGCATACTCTTCCCAACTGGTTCTGGTTCAATCATGTAATATGGTTCGTCCAGCCATGGGTGTCGATTGATATCATCAAATGGGTGTCGATCGATGAAGTTGGGTGGCTGTCGATCGATGCTCTCCGGTGGGTGTCGATCGATGCTAGATTTTTGTGAAGTTTCCAGATATCTTCTCAAACTGTGCTGATCGTCATTAAGCTTCTGCTCCGAGTCCTGATCCAAATCTTCAGGTTGTGCTTCATCCAATTGCTTCACGAATTCCTCTAGCTCCAAGAGTAGTGTCGATCGACAACATGGGTTAGTGTTGATCGATGTTGAGGTCTTAACGTCAGTCAATGTTGAAGTCTTAGTGTCGATCGATGTTGAAGTCGGATAACTAATATCGGCTTCTTATACTCTGCTCAACTCTCCAAATCCATCTTCTTCTTCTTCCTCTACCATATATCTCATCATAGATTCCATCTCAATCTCCATATTTGCTTCAGTATCATAGAGAAAGTTGGTGACGAAGGCATTCGTGATGTCATTCCAGGCGTATGTGAATAGTTTGTACAAGTTGTAATCTTCAGAGACTCCATTGCAATTAATGGTCGACGCTAAATCATCGAATGATTCAAGGTGCGTACTGGGAAATTGATGAGGAAGACCATTAAAAGGATGCTGACTCACAAGAGAGATATATGTGGGATTCAGCTCAAAGATATTCCTCTGTGGTGAAGAACGATGTGGGAACCGAAATGCACACCGTCGATTTTCCGTAAATTAAGGAAAGTCAAGAAACCCTAACTTTCCCTGAGGTCCCAGATTCTCTGCCAGAGCCAACGAAAAGTAATCGAATAAATTCGGAAAGTATGAAAAGATAACAAAACAAATCTATAGAAAAAGTAGATCTTATTTCGAATCCGCCTAAGAGCGTTGTGATCATTACAAAGGATTATCAAAGCTTCGGCCGCAAGAGCTTTTAGCGAGTTACTTAGTTTTTGCAACCAAGAACCTTAAACCTAGTTGAGTCGCACCTCGATAACAAAAGACGAAAAAGATATGAGAAAAGGTTTTGATTGATTTCGGACTGAACCTTATGAAAGGCTGCCTACGTACCCCTTTCGAGAATCAAGCCGAACGTAGTTCAATTAAAAGAATGGATCAAGATATCAAAATGCCGGAGCAAGTTTGTTTGGTAATAGAGTGCCAGTCATAGAAACCGAGCTTGTCAAGAATAAATCTTAGGGTTTTTAAGTGCAGTGAGTTGTAGAGTCTAACGAAACCAAAATCGTCGAACAAAGATGGAGAAACTTCTGAGTATAACTCTGTTTTTCTAGCCACCTAATTTCTAAGTTCTTATAAGCTAACAGAGCTTCTCTAGGTCGAAGTCTTCGGATCCCTGAGCCTTTAGCTTTAACTCCCCATATATATGGCTTATGGGTCTGTTCCCCTTTCCTTGTTTGCCCCTAGGTCGAGTTTATCGCTTCGCAAAAATATTACTTTTTATCTCGACCTTCTTCATTGTCTTGGAAACTTGACATTTATCTTCTGATTTCACAAGATTTATCTTCTTCTACGAGTAAATATACACCGTCATGACATCGCTGGGCTCAATTTTGTACAAAATCGCAAGTGGGTCTTTAGCCCCATTCTAGGCCTCTTTGGGCCGTATTTCGACTTAAATGTTTTTACGATTTTTTTGAAAGAACGTTTAATGATACGATGTCGCTTTAGCTAGGAAGTTCATACTTCTCGTATAGTTTAGACAACTGTGGTCCAACTCGCCGAAAGGGAGAGTTGACCATCTTGCTTGGTCCAACTCACCTGTTCGGCGAGTTGGACAGGTTAAACTTGCTGAACGGGCGAGTTGACCATCTTGCTTGGTCCAACTCACCGAAGGGGCAAGTTAACCATCTTGTTTGGTTCATCTGGCCCGTTCTGGCGAATTGGATTATCGAGCCTTACAGTTTTTTTTTGTTTTTTCGATACTCGAGATCTGTTTGTTCGAAGCTTTGAGCAACCTTTCTCGAGGACTTACAGTATGAATTCGTACGAAACTTGATTTTTTTTCCCGATCTTCTTTTCTATATCTCCTCTTTTCTAAAGAGGGCATTTTCCGGGAAGTTTCAGGCGTTGATTCTGTCGTGACCGATTTTGACTCAAACAGATACCCCCTCCCCCCAGCTCACGATTCTAGCGAACGGTGTGGCAGGTTTTGGTAAGTTAGGCGGAATCAACAGTTGAAAAGGTCCGTTGAAAGTGGTCTACTCATTCCTCTAAGAGCAGAATGCAGTAGAATTGGGGCTGCGCCTTGTGAAGGATGCCTATGTACCCTTGTAGAAGGGATCAAGCCTTTCGTAGTTCGTTCCGGAGATAAGGTTCTTACGTCCTATTTTCCAGTGAGACCTTTATGGTTTTGCTGTGTGTCATGTAGAGATTATCAGGCATGTTGCTTTCGATGGAATTGCATATTGAACCTTTGTCGTCCTCGGGACTAGCCTCGCAGGCCGTTTACATTGGCCGAGTGTGGCCGTATTTAAGTTTTCAGGACCGGCAAAGTGTGGCTTCGGATGCCAGCCACTTTGCGACCTTTTTTTTTAATGAATTGTGTTTCGTGTTTTAAGAGAGCCTTTGTATTCGTGTGATTGTAGAGGTAAGAGTATGAGTTTTCATCTCATCATCTAACCCTGGGTGAACAGCTATACTTGTGGTCTGTTTCGAGAACTTTCTGCAGAGTGTAAACCTACTGGATTTCTGAAGAAGTTTGAGTATTAGCCAAGAGAGAAATTTTGGGATCTCTTATCAGGGTGTTTGATACTATGACTAGAGATGTTAGAGACCAGTGTGCTTGGTTTATAGAAAGACCTAGGTCTAATCACGGTCTTAGGGGGTGCGATGACTACTTCGGCTTACGTTTCCGTGTCGCTTTCAACCTGATTCCATCTCGCTTTAAATTTCATGATATGTTCTCGACTTATACGACTTGTATGGTAGGAATCGAGCATCTCTTCAGGGACAATTTTTAAGTCTCACGAAAGTGTTGACCAAAATTTTGGATTTCTTTTATAGCGCTATTACCCTTGTGTTGGGTGTTCAAGAGCTATCTCTATGAGATGGCTTATTCTGTTTAGGACGTTGAGAGTTAGTTGTGATCAGCAACAAACTTATTAGTAGATATTACCGTTTTTGAATCTTTGCGAAGGATACGTGTTTAAGAAGGTGTGTGTGTGTTTTATACTCACGGGTGGACTGTTTTTAAGGTGAGCATTCCGTTCCGGAAAGTTTTGACGAACAACAGTTTTTCGAGCGTCAGCGATGTCTCGCTGTGTCAAAGGTTGAGTTTTTCTTTCGTATGCCGCATTTCGTGCTTGAAATGTTTGCGGGATTGAAGATGTGTGGCATAAAAAGGTTTTTGTTTTAACCTTACTACAGAGAAATGTTTTGGTTTGTTTGCGGATGTTCGCAGCCAAAACTGTTGTTTCTGTTTTATTTGTTAGCTAGGAATTAGGACCATTAGGTCGCGTAAATTTGTCCCTGAGAATATGTGAGTTCCTTCACCTTGCTTTGTGAGGAGTCCCCCCCCCCCCCCCCCCCCCCGAGATTTAATCGTGTATAGTTGAGGATGCTTCGTATAGATCTAGGAGCTTTGTCACGAGTTTTTCCTTATGTGCCGCTTTTTAGTTGTCAAACGTTGTGGGTTTAGAGTAAACTGCATAACATATTGAACTTGGTCGGTTGTTGTCAAGTTTAAGTTTACCGTTAACCGTTTGGTGGTTAAAACTAAGTTTCGATATTAAGAATTTATCGTATGATTTCCGATTTTGGGTTATACGATAATTATTTGCACTTGGCGTTTTTAGACTAATCGTGGATTGTCGTTTTGCCGTTAAGTGATTGGATGGAGCAGTGGTCGCTCAAACATTTTGGCCCGGTCTGAAGGATGTGTTCAGCCACATAGCCGAGGACGTTGCTGATCACGGATTAGACTATGGCACGTTCGTGTTAACATTAAGGTCATGTTAGTTTAGAACTGTCGTAAAGAGGATGCCAAATTCCTGTTCGGATTTTTATCGGATGGCGTAATTGGCCAAGGGCCAACGAGCATTTGTCGAGATTGATTGGTCCGGGTTGGAGTTTTAGTTCTAAGATGGTCAATGGTGTTAGAAAAGATTTTCCACTTTAGGTATCGGTTACACAATGAATGTTTCGTATAATGTTCATCGGAAAGTTTCAGAAATTTCTTCGCATAACTTGGACGAAGGATGTTTCGCGTAAGTTTTACGAGAAGTGAATGGCATAGAAGTAAATTAAGAATGTCTCTAAAATATTACTCGTGATATTTTCGAATGAGGAATGTGTGTTCTTCATTCTCTTTTCCGCATTACGAAGTCATTTTTCATGACACCGATCTTGTTTTCTCGTAGGCTCTTCTGTATAAAATTTTACAGTTATACGAAAGTAATGGATAATCGGTTTTATGAGGTATCACATTGCCTAAATAATTTTCCATCTACTGCTGCGAGATTTTCTTTGTTGAAAGCGTTATCTTGAGGCTGAGAAATTTTTTTTTTTGAAGTGGGAGTATACGAGTATAGTATATGTACCTACGCCCTCTCTTTTTTTACGAAAGGAAACGGCTGACCCAATATTTTGAAGGGTTGTGTACTTTTCTTTCTTTCAAAGATTGGGATGATCGACAATCAATTTCGATTTAAAGACGAAGCTAGGATTGTGACTTGGTGAGTTTTGGGTTGACGACTAGCAATATGTCGGTTTTAAGAAAATTTCTAAGAACTTGTCGGTTTTAAGAGGACTTTCACGTTTCTAGTTATTTCTTTCCTTAGGAAGCGATCTGAGTATGTGTGGTGATCGTTTCTCATTTTTCTGAGAGTTTAGATCGGTTTGCAAGATATGCATGAACAGTCACAGAACAATAGATCAAGACAGGAAAATTCCTAAGAGTTAGCTCGCTAGACTATTCTCCTAAGTTCCAAAAACTTCCAACCCGGCCGTACCTTAGTTTTCTCGAAGGTTTGGGTTAACCTCTTCTCCGTTTTGCTTGCTCATCTCCCCTTCCTCTCCTCGTGTATGTATGCCCATTAAGAATGGTAAAGATATTAGTTCTTCCTGGCCGTGTTTAGGCTCAAACCTGTCTTGCGGTTTTGGTTCGTCGATCCATATTTTTCGATATTGGTGTTTATCCTTTGAAACTTGACATTTATTTTCTGAACCTGACTTTTATCTTCTCCTGCGAATAAAAGATAGACCGTCATAATATCATTGGGATCGGTTTCGTCTAAAATCGTAAGTGTGATTTTAGTCGTGTTTCAGACCTTTTCGGACTGTTTTTCGACTTAAACGTTTTTTCGATTTCTTCGAAAGAGTGCCTTTGATATGACGTCAATTTTTATAGGAAAGTTAAAATTAATCGTATAGTTGAGGCGACTAGGGTGTTAAAATTTTGCGGTGTGAACGCAAAGGTGATCCTGTTGGCAACCTCTTGAACCAACATGTTGCTTGTCCAACAAGAGAGTATGTGAATAGTTTGTAGAAGTAGTAATCTTCAGAGACTCCATTGCACTTAATGGTCGACGCTAAATCATCGAATGATTCAAGGTGGCTACTGGGACATGCATGAGAAAGACCATGAAAAGGATGCTGACTCACAAGAGAGATATATGTGGGATTCAGCTCAAAGATATTCTACTGTGGTGAAGAACGATGTGGGAACCGAAATTCACACCGTCGATTTTCCGTAAATTAAGGAAAGTCAAGAAACCCTAACTTTCCCTGAGGTCCCAGATTCTCTGCGAGAGCCAACGAAAAGTAATCGAATAAACACGGAAAGTATGAATAGATAACAAAACGGATCTATAGAAAAAGTAGATCTTATTTCGAATCTGCGTAAGAGCGTTGTTATCATTACAAAGGATTATCAAAGCTTCGGCCGCAAGAGATTTTAGCGAGTTACCTAGTTTTAGCAACCAAGAACCTTAAACGTAGTTGAGTCGCACCTCGATAACAAAAGAAGAAAAAAATATGAGAAAAGGTTTTGCTTGATTTCGGACTGAACCTTATGAAAGGCTGCCTACGTACCCCTTTCGAGAATCAAGCCGAACGTAGTTCAATTAAAAGAATGGACCATGATATCAAACTGCCGGAGCAAGTTTGTCTGGTAATAGAGTGTTAGTCATAAAAACCGAGCTTGTCGAGAATAAAGCTTAGGGCTTCTAAGTGAAATGAGTTGTAGAGTCTAAGGAAACCAGAATCGTCGAACAAAGATGGAGAAACTTCTGAGTATAACTCTGTTCTTCTAGCCACCTAAGTTCTAAGTTCTTATAAGCTGCCAGAGCTTCTCTAGGTCTAAGTCTTTGGATCCCTGAGCCATTAGCTTTAGCTCCCCTTATATATGCCTTCTGGGTCGTTTCCTTTTTCCTTTTTTGCCTATAGGTCCAGTTTATCGCTTCGCGTAAAATATTCCTTTTTATCTTGATCTTATCGTTATCTTGGAAAATTGACATTTATCTTCTGATTTCGCGAAATTTATTTTCTTCTGCGAGTAAAGATACATCGTCATGACATCGCTGGGCTCAATTTTGTATGAAATCGCAAGTGGGTCTTTAGTCGCGTTCTAGGCCTCTTTGGGATGTATTTCGACTTAAATGTTTATATGATTTCTTCGAAAGAACGTTTAATGATACGACGTCTCTTCAGCTAGGAAGTTCACACTTCTCGTATAGGTTAGACAATTGTGGTGTTGAGTTAACCGTTGCCGTTTATACGATAACCATAAACTTCATCCGGGAAAATGAGTCTTCGTGGTTTTTATCGTAAAGTCCCAACGATAACTCCGATCGAGACAAAACGAGCGGTGGATCTGCCAAGATTCAATGGAAGGCATAAGATATGGTTTATGTTTGGTCTAACTCGCCTCGGGGGTGAGTTGGGTTGGTCCAACTCGCCGAACGGGCGAGTTGACCATCTTGCTTGGTCCAACTCGCCGAACGGGCGAGTTGACCATCTTGCTTGGTCCTACTTGCCGAACGGGCGAGTTGACCATCTTGCTTCAACTCGCCGAACGTGCGAGTTGACCGTCTTTCTTGGTCCAATTAGCCCGTTCAGGCGAATTGGATGATCAAGCCTTATAGTTGTTTCGTTGTTTCGATACTCGGGATTCGTTTGTTTGAAGCTTAGAGTAACCTTTCTCAACGACTTACCGTATGAATTCATACGAAACTTGATTTTGTTTTTCTCGCTCTTCTTTTCTTTAAAATATTATCTCCTCTTTTCTAAAGAGGGCATTTTCCGAGAAGTTTCAGGCATTGATTATGTCGTGACCGATTTTGACCCCAACAAACGACGGGTCGCAGACCTTTTGGCGTAGAAATCCTCAGGCCTGTTGTAGTCTCTAGAGTGATCAATACTACCAGTCCCAACAAATGATGCATCAAAAGAATACCCAAGGGTGTGACCATTGTCCTAGAAGATTTTGGTTAGAGCATCAATGTCTGATCTCCTAATCAAATCGTTTTCATTGAACCTATGGTTACTTGGTTGAGTGGTTTGAGTTGACATAGCCACCATCTCTCGCCCATCTCCTTCATTGATCCGCTTTAAGTTACCCGCATCACTTGTCCTAGCAGCACTTGTCCCATGTTGCTCATTGGTTCCGTAGGAGAGGTGAGCTCTTCCATCCTTGTCCTTCATGAACTTAGCCGGCTTTAAGTTGGGTTAAATATCCAGCACTGACTCTTCTTGTGTCCATGCCTCTTACAATGATCACATGTCCTACTGAACTTCCTTTCCTCAAACCGGTTGTGCATGGCTCTGTTTGCTTGATAAACTTCAACTTGATTGGCTAGAGAGAGCTCTCTTTTACCTCCAAAGAGTCCAAGAGACCCTTGCTCCTTCTGAATTTGAGCGCATACATCCTCTAGATCAGGAAGTTTCCTGGCCCTTAGTATATGCTTGATCATATCATTGTAAGTAGGATTTAAGGTAAGCAAGAGGCCAAAGAACTTATCTTGCTCTCTTCTCTCATTTAGTTCATCTTGGTCAGTAGTGTTTGGCCTCAACATCTCCAGCTCTGACCATAAAGCTCTAAACTTTCCCAAGTGCCTCGTAAACTCCATGTCCTCTTGAACCAGATTGTTGATTGCCCTCTTCGCCTCAAACACCCTACTAAGATTTGAGATGTTCCCATACACCTTCTTCAATGTATCCCAAAGATCTTTTGCCTTTTCACATTAACTATATGCCTCCAAGATTGAGGAATCCAGCGAGCTTTGGAGAATAGACATAACCAGCATGTCTTCTTGCAACCACTTGTCCTCCTCGCTTGTAAGATCCTCCTCATCATTTCCATCCTCGGTAATGAGATTTGGAGCTTCACCAGACGTGATAAGTCCCCACAAACCCTTACTCCCCCACACCATTCTTCACCAACCGAGACCATAGGAGGTAATTTCGGGAAATCGGCCAATTTATACATCAATGAAGGGTCGCGGTCCCGATCAGTACATACACTCGGACACTGTGCTAAAACATACATCAATTCATTTTATATTCAAATTTCATACATCAACCAATAAGTTTCGGTAAATTCATACTTTGACCGAGTCTCCGTTAGTCAAAAGTTAACGGTTGATTACATGGATCTTAAACAAGGATTAACACGAAACGACGTCGTTTTGGGTTCAAATCGTTAATTAAAAATATTAGTTTCACACTAGTTGATAAGGGAATCGAACTCATGTTACACCAACAAGTAATCCACAACTCAACCACTTTGCCAAACCCGATTCGTTATTTATATATTTGTATATATGTATTTAGACCTATTAAATACGTTTAACAGATAAGTTTTTTTAAACACCAGTTTAGATCAATTTATAGTGTTATTTATCCAATGTATTATCATCATTATTACTTAGAACTACGTGTTTTTGTACACAATGTGCAGTAATAAATTTTTTAATTTAAATTATGTTTAAAAAATAAAATTATGTTAATATTCTAGATTTTATTATTTATATACTAATATTTTAATATAAATTTTAATTTAGCATTATATTAATTTAAAATAAACATTTTTATTTATCTTAAACTATATAAGAAAATAAATATATATATATATATATTAATTGATATATTTTTTATAATTATTCAAAATAAAATTAAAAATAATTTTAAAAATTTGTAGAAAAACCATAAAGTTGAGGTTTTATTTATGGAAATTTCAATATCAATAACACTATAATTTTGAGGTTTTGTTTATGGAAATATCAATATCAATAACACTATAAATTGATCTAAACTGGTGTTTAAAAAAAACTGATCTGTTAAACGTATTTTCCGCAAATCATGTAAATGGATTATCAAGATGTATGTGGTCATGGTCTGCAGAGAGCATGTCTACTAAGGTACATGCATAACCGTCTGTCAATCCAAATGTTTCGGGGAGAGCTTCATCATTGAACATTATCTTTGAAGTTCTTCATCAATATTGCAAATGTTACAAGTAGTTAGATCATATGCAATAAAATTAAAAATTATATAATTGTTACCCGTCATTAAAACAATATTAATACATATTGCATTGTGAAAACAAACAAAAGTATTTTCGTCAAATTAATGAAAATGATGTTTTTTGTGTGATATAAAAGGGAAATTTGCTTAGATTCGTTACACATTCTCAAATGTCACTACTATTCTTCTTCTTTCTTTGAAGTGTTTTGTGTTTTCTTTTTCAAAATCGAAATGGGAAAGAATAACATATTCCAATTTTCCATATACAGTTGTTTATTCTCAAAATGAAAATGTAAAATTTTATTACAACCCAAATAAATAGATGGACACATGGAAACGTGTGGTTGGGCATGTTTGTTTTACCATCCAAATGAGTCATCCGGATGGAAATGAGAGTTTTGTTTATTTAGGCACTAAAAGTACAACTCATCTGGAATTCTCGATGGCTCATCTGAATGAATTTAAAATTTTAGGCTTAATTTTAAAGTCCATCCAGATCAACCAATTTGGACCATCGAGATGGAGATGGTTCTGTCAAAATGGTATAATGTCTATTATACCCCTTGTACATTTAACAAAGTATAAGCTTAAATCTAATATCATTTTGTTACTCACGAAAAATGACAAAACCGTATTTTCCCACTAATACATTTTTCCGCTAAAACAAAAAAAAAACATTTTTCCGCCAAAAAGAAAAATGCATTTTTCTGTAAAAATAGCAAAAACGCATTTCCCATCAAAAGCGTAAAAACACATTTTCCCACCAAGATCTCAAAAACACATTTTCTCACCAAAACCGCAAAAATGCGTTTTCCCACCAAAACGGCAAAACACGTTTTTCCGCCAAAACCACAAAAACATTTTTTCTCGCCAAAACCGCAAACACATGTTTTTTCGCCAAAACCGCAAAAACATGTTTTCTCGCCAAAACCGCAAAAACATGTTTTCTCGCCAAAACCATAAAAAAGTGTTTTCCCACCAAAACCGCAAAAAACATGTTTCTCGCCAAAACCGCAAAAATGTGTTTTCCCGCCAAAACCGTAAAAACATGTTTTTCCGTCAAAATCGTAAAATTTGTTTTTCCACAAAAAAACATGTTTTTCCACCAAAACCGTAAAAACATGTTTTCGCACCAAAACCGTAAAAACGCGTTTCTCACCAAACCGCAAAAACGTGTTTTCCCGCAAAAACATGTTTTCCCGCAAAAACACATTTTCTCGCCAAAATCGTAAAATGTGTTTTCTCGGAAAAACCATACAAACATGTTTTCCCGCCAAAACAGTAAAAACGCGTTTTCCCAACAAAACCGCAAAACGTGTTTTCTCGCCAAAATCACAAAACATGTTTTCTTGCCAAAACCATAAAAACACGTTTTCCCACCAAAATCGTAATATCCGTTTTCCCGCAAAACAACAAAAACATGTTTTCCTGCCAAAACTGTAAAAACACGTTTTCCTGCCAAAACCATGAAAAAACGTTTTGCCGCCAAAACCATAAAAATATGTTTTGCCGCCAAGACCATAAAACGTGTTTCCCCGTAAAAATCGCACAAACGTATTTTTTGGTAAAAACCGCAAAATGTGTTTTCCCGTCAAAACTGTAAAATATTAGTTTTCTCGCAAAACTACCAATACCGCAAAACGCGTTTTCGTGGCAAAGTCGCAAAACATTTTTTTCCACCAAAATCGTGAATATGTAGTTTCCGCTAAATCACAAAATAATATTTCTCGTTAAAACCATATTTTAAAATAATTAGATTTAGATAGTTACTAAAAATTAATATAGTGAAACAAAAAAAAGTGACTAAATCTAAACAAGTGTATATCAGTAATTTGTGTACTAAATTCATCTAAATGGAGATGGAGATAAAGAAACAAACATAAGTTCATTTAGATGATTTATCTAAATGATCTATCTAGATGGACAAACAAAGAGTCTTAATAATATATGGATGGGTCATTTGGATGAATCATGTAAATGGATCATCTAGATGTATGTGGTCGTGTGCTGCGGAGAGCATGTGTATTAAGGGTGTCGTACATGCATAACCGTCCGTCAATCCAAATGTTTTGGGGAAAGCTTCATCATAGAACATTATCTTTGAAGTTCTTCATCAATATTGCAAATATTACAAGTAGTTAGATCATCATATCATATGCAATAAAATTATGAATTATATAATTATGTAATTGTTACCCAGCATTAAAAACAATATTGATACATATTGCATTGCGAAAACAAACAGAAGTAATTTCATAAATTTAATGAAAATGATGTTTTTTGTTTGAGATAAAAGGGAAGATTGCTTAAGTTCGTTACACATTCTCAAATGCCACTACTATTCTTCTTCTTTCTTTGAAGTGTTCTGTGTTTTCTTTTTTACAAAATCGATATGGGAAAGAATAACATATTCCAATTTTCCAAATACAGTTGTTTATTCTCAAAAAGAAAATGTAAAATTTTATTACAACCCAAATAAATAGATGGGCACATGGAAACGTGTGGTCCATTGATTCGGAACCAGTAAGGGATAGTTCCAAAATATGCCTCTTTTTTTGAAACGGAAGGTCCACACTTGGCATCTCCAAAACACAGATTGAGAAGAGCCACAGAAAGTAAAGATTCCAAACTAAAAATAGTAAAATACAGTCAGAAGAACCATCTCTATCACATGTGTGTGTGGTGTGGTGTCACGCTTCACCCCCCTAACAACCACAACGCACTTATTCCCTTGATCCTACACATCATCCAACTTGCGTAGAGTAATGTTTTGTTCTATTCAAAATACCCTTCAAATGCATCCAAACGCATCTATTCTAAATGTTAGAACAATTTACTTTAAATATTCCGAAAAAGAGTTCATAAGATGTATATTAAAGCTTATAACAGGTCATTAACATGGTTAACCACTAGTTTATAATCATTAAAATTAGCTAAGAGTTTGCCTTATTACAAAGAAACAACTTTTAACTTAAAACAGAACAGAAAGACAGATAGGAACTAGGATCGTACGGTGAAGATCAAACGCACAAGATGTGATCACGTCTTTCTCAATCCACCGAGTAAGACCATTTTCCATTCTTGCCGCAACCGCCACCATCACCAACCACTGCTTCATCGCGGTAGTAAACGGCGAGGTTATTTATCGCAGCGGTGAGAGCGTTTGTGGACGTCTCCATGGAAAGATAAGGCATGTTGTTGAACGAACGAGCAAGACATGATGCAACTAGCTTGTCGTTTCCCTTATCACCACCAGCTTTGTGGACCGAAGACAACTCTTCAGCTCGGTGTTTAAGAGTCTGAAACATGAGCTCAGGCTCATGCTGCATCGCTCTAAGGACATCCGCTGAAGATTGGCCCATCATAGCACGGGTCACTGCAAACCCATGAGGACCATCCTTCTGCAAAACCCGAACAACGCTTGGCCCTCCGAACAGATTGTGGACTCCACCGAGAGCTTCCTCATAAGCCCCGCCAAGGAACATTCCCAAATAGTACCGCCCACCGCCACCATTGCAGCCATTGTTGTCTAGATCGTGCAATGGCAAACTCGACTCTCCACCTATGAACTTGTTGATCTTCCCGTCGCTGTCACAAGTCAGATCAGACAAGATCCCTCTCGCCACAGGCCTTTGATCAAGCTTATGGATAGGAACTATAGGAAACAACTGATCAATCCCCCAGAAATCAGGAATCGAAGTGAAAACCGAAAGGTTGACATTGTACGTAAGAACCGGATCCGATGCGCCAATCTCCTTAGTCACCCACTCGCATAACCCATCAACACCAGCTAACTGTTCGATGCTCAAAGAACCTTCTTTGAACTCTACAACACATCTCTGTTTCAGCTGATCAACATAAAGCAAGCAGCTTTCACGGTCACCACGCTTGGCAGCATCATAAAGATTCTCGTAATCACCACGAGCTTCCTCTGAGTACCCTTCAAGCAAGAACTGAAGATCACTTGGGGTGGTTTCATGTTGTTTCCCAGCTGAGACAGCTTCAAATATCAACACAGAGTGATGAGACACAATGGCTCGACCGCTCTCGCTGCATATCACCGGATGCTTCACAGACTTCTGATCACAAACAAACCTAACAGACGCCACAACAGCTGCAGCATACTCCTCAAGACTGTACGCAACAGAGAGATCTGACTCTCCAGACTTAGACCCGTCGTAGTCTATTCCTAACCCACCACCAATGTCTATCACTTCCATACGAGCACCGAGACGGACAAGCTCACAGTAAAGCTGCGCAGCCTCAGACACACCGTCAGAAAGCAAAGCAGTCGATGGAATCTGTGAACCAATGTGAAAATGAAGTAGCTGGAGACAGTCAAGCATACCAACATCACGAAGCTTCCTAACCACACGAATGATCTGAACCGTTGTCAAACCAAACTTGCCTTTCTCACCAGAAGTAGAACCGAAGTGACCTGAATGTTTTGTCCTCAGCTTGGCTCGTAACCCAATCACAGGCCTCACGTTCATCTTCTTGCTCAAATCAATAACCAAGTCTAGCTCTTCCTCTTGCTCAAGAACAATCACTGTGTTCAACTCAAGCTTCCTCCCAAGCAACGCCAACGAGACATACTCAGCGTCTTTGAAACCATTACAGACAAGAAAAGCATCACGATTACCTTTACACAAACAACTCATAGCGAGAAGAATCTCAGGCTTGGAACCAGCTTCTAACCCAAACCGGAAACTCGAACCGAACTCAACAATATCTTCAATAATAAACCGGTCTTGGTTACACTTAACAGGATACACACCTTGGTAATGAGACTCGTACCCTTGAGTCCGGACCGCGAATTCAAACGCTGATTGAAGAGACTCAAGGCGGTTCTTGAGGACGTCAGGGAAGCGGACGATGAGAGGAAGCGGAAGAGCTAAACCACCGGAGGATTTCGGATCTGTGGCTTTCTTGACGACTTTCATCAGATCGAGGTGCTGGTGAGGCATGGTGTTCGAGCCGTGGGGACGAACGGAGATGTTCCCGGAGGAGTTGGTGGTGAAATACGGAGCACCCCATCCGTCGATTCGGTAAAGGGAGGAGGAGAGTGACGGAGACCAATCGACGGAAGCAGCGGAGGAGTTTGGAGACGGCGGGATGAAAACGCCGGAGCAGTCGCTGGAGAAGGCGTCGACGGGAGTATCAACGAAAGCGAGAGAAGGCATCTTCTTCTTCCTTCAGAATCAATACTCTTAACAAACAAATTTCGAATGAGAAAATAAAAATTAAAATTGGTGAATCAAATTTCAATCAAAAAGAGAAAAATGAATCTGATTTTGTTGTGGGGATATTGAAATCCGCCGAGGCCAAAGAGCCTCGGGGCTAACCCCCTCAGAAGAAGCAGAAGCTGAATCTATCACCGCCGTGAAACCCGCCTTTTACCACCCGACCCGACCCGAAATTTCCCACGATGAACGTTCAGGAGAAGGTGTTTAAAAGATAATTTGGATAATTTCCAAATCTGAAAATCGGCAACAAAAACTATTCCCTGAAAGATTCCCTGGGATTTTTAGAAGAAAATTCAGGAGGAACAAAAAGAAAATTAGAGAATGAGAATGCTAATTTTCTCGGGAAAATTCCAGGGAAAATCTTTGCGAGAAATTAGCGGCTAAAAGAGAAACGGAGATGAGCGAGTATTGCATGAAGCGGAGATGCGTCTTTATATAGGAAGAGAAGAGAAGAGAAGGTGAGATTTGGGCTTGGGCTTCTTTGTGATTCTTTCTTTGTTCTTTATCCGTTAAGAAAATCGAATACCAATTTCTAGCCACCCAAAACTTTAATTACCTTATCCAACCCAATTGTGTAGTAATCTCTATTATCTACCTTACAATAATCTTAGACCAATTCTAAATTATTAATATATCTTATTTAATATTTTATCTTAATTAATCAAAAAAATTATAAATAAAACATGATATTCTGAAATATATTCTTCCAAATCTACTCTTTGAAATTCAAAATTGTCAAAAGTAAACAAAATATTATTTTTTTAGTTATTAAACCCGATAAATATGATTTGAATTTTATTTTCCTATATATATCTGATATAAACCAAAAGTATATTGAAGAGGAATAAAAAATAATTAAAATATAATAGAAATATGTTAAAATACTTAAAATACATTTTTGGATATTGATCCACTTTTGAATCATAGGGGATGATTAGTTATGGGCTATAACTTTTGTTATGTTAGATTATTCAAAAGAAATGTAAAGTGGTTACATTTGTTACATCTATGGCCCATAACCAATCATAACAAATGATGGGCCATGAGTAACAAATCATAGGGGATATTGACATAACAAATGTTTCCTCTATTTGTTGTTCGGCTTTGGGTCGAATGTGTGAGATATTGAAGTCTTGAGACCTTTCTTGAAGCTTTGCTATCTCCGGTAATTATGTTGAAAAGCTTGGCCATGCTCATGGATTATGAATCATCGGATAACATCCTTACAGTTTGTTCCAAAATGTTGACATGTCGATTGTCGTAGCATATTCTCCATTGACCGAGCTATAGCGTCCAATTCAGAATGAAGCAATGTTAACCGTCTCTACTCGTTTCTCAACCTTAAAACTTGTTCATTTCCTCGATCATCTAGCCAAACCCACTCGTATTCGCTGAACCTGGCATCAAGACTCCATATCCATCTACTAAACATAAACTCTGCAAGCATAAAACTTGCAAAACTGTGTATTGTTTTGCGGTTAGTGATCACTATGACTATTTGAGTTGGAATCATACCAAGCATGGTACTCACTATGAGCATGTCGAATCAGTTCTTCTGGGTGTCTTATGATTCCCCTAAACAGTTTATAATTCCTAACTTTTCAAAAATACCATATAATTCATGGATATGGATCTCTATCTAGTTCAGGGTCTTCTATACCACTCTTCCTACAAAACAAATAATCCAAGTTCGAATACACTTGATATTGGGAATATGCATGGACACGACGGTGTTGAAGCGATTTCCCAAGTCTGTAAAGCCGGGGAAAATTCAAAAATCGCATGATTTATGGATTCATCATGTTCGTCACATCTACGAAAATAGTTATCACATCACATATAATGATGTGTTAGGTTTCTTGTAACAGCTAAATAGCGAGATGCCATTTGCCAAATTAGTTGTCGCATCTTCAGTGGAACATTAATTTTCCAAGCAAAATCTTGAAGCTTCATGATACTTTGCTACGATACTATTACTTCTGGTTCCTGGCATAGAATGTTCCTTGCTACACAATAGCCTGATTTGATTGTATGCATCCCACTCTTCGTATTGCTCCAAGTATACTTATCATCTTTATTGGATTAGCTTAAGGACAAACTATGAATAAGGGATATATCCTCGTTAGCTACCAAATTTTTCAACATCTCAACATTCCATTCCTTTGGCATGCCATGGATTAAAGCATTGACTGTCATTCTAGGATGAACCACTGTTACAGAAGATCGCGCTGGTCGCACATGGATCGTAGAAATTCAAGAATCTTCCCAAACATTTATTTGATATCGTGAATGAACTTTTTGTCTGATCCCTAATGTTAATAAAGGTCTAGATGCATCAAAATTTTCCACACATATGAATGATTGTGAGCTTCTTATGTATGCAAAGGTGAGCATAGTCGGTGGTATTGTCCTCGCAAGAAGACTATCTAGGAATTGTATTATCCTCCACAATTGCTTCGTCAATAGCGCTAGATTAAATTCATGAATCAATCTGAAGGCAATACCTCCTTCCTCTTTAGGACATCACATTTTCTCCCATTTTGCACAGTGCATTCCTCTTTTTGGTGAGTTAAAACTTCACCGGAAACATGCGATAGCACTAGCTAGTTTTTCACAATCTCCAATGGGAGCAGAAAGCAAGACATAACATATGTCGGAAGGGCCAAAAGCTATGGCTTTTATAAGAATCTATTTACCACCTTTTGTTAGCCAGCGAGCAGACCATCCATTGATTCTACGCTCCAGTCTGTCCTTTAGAAAAGGACAATTTGAACCACTTATATCCTCTCGGATCCCCAAATAGGTTATGATTCCTCCTTCATTATCAATATCCAAAGTGGATTTGATTTCCTGCTTTGTATGTCCTAGGACCGTTTTTCCAAAGAGAAGCGACGACTTCTCAAAATTAATACATTGACTAGATGCTTTTCCATAAACCTTTACTACTTCCATAACTTCATCGCATTCACGGGGCTCCTCCTTACAGAAGAAAAGGCTATCACCAGCAAACAACAAGTTAGAAATAGAGGGGCTAGCACGTGATATGTGCAATCCCATTATCTTTCACAGATTATTTGCAATGATTAAGAAGGCTAACGAGCGCTTTTGTGCACAAGATAACGATGAAAGGAGATAAAGGATCTCCTCAAGGCTGTGATATGCGCAATCCCATTATGTTTCCTCAAGGCTGACCATTCATAAGAACTTTAAGTTTTACATAAGAAACACATCGCATGATCCATGTGATCCAAGTTGATGAGAATCCCATCTTTTCCATAACCTTATGCATGAAACTACATTCCATTCGATCATAGTCTTTGCTCATATCTGTTTTGATTGCCATACGCTTATTTCTCCCACCTATTTTTTCCTCAAATTATAAAACATCTCCTGAGCAATCATAATGTTATATGTGATCTGTCGACCTGCAACAAAGGCTGACGAGGTTTCTGAGATTCTTTCCAATAAAACTTTCTTTAATCTTTGGTATAATAGCTTAGAGACTATTTTATAGCTCGCATTACACAAACTAATGGGCCGGAATTGAGCGATCTCAGTTGGCTTGTCTTTTTCGGAATGAGACAAATGCTTGTATCATTCAGTCCTTGAGCGATAATACCGTCAAAAAGGAATTCATTGACCATACGAGTCAAATCTCCTTTTACAATATCCCATAACTTCTGATACATTAATGCATACATTCCATCTGGCTCAGGAGCCTTCTCTGGATGCATTTCAAAGAGGGATACCTTGATCTCCCATTCTGAAACATGAGATGTGAGTTCCTGGTTTATCGCATGTGTGATTGTCACCGAGATATCCCCCAAAGCCTCGTCTATCTCCTCGGGAATTGATGATTCAAAGAGTGATCTAAACTAACTAGTACCAATGGCTAAAAGTCCCTCTTCATCTTCCACAACGTTTCTAGAGTTTTCCATCATTCGAGTGATAAGGTTTCTGGATCGTCTTTGGTTAGTTAGATTGTCGAAAAAAATTGTGTTCATATCCCCTTCTCTAAGCCATAAAACTCTACTCTTCTGTTTCCGGAACACTTCCTCCGTCTTAAGAGCTTCAGAAATTTCTTTTAATGCCGCTAAAAGCTCTTCAGTCGTCACATGATCATTTGCATACATGGCCTCCACTTTCTCTTTGAGCTCCTCCAATTGCTTCTCTGATTTTTGATTGTTTTGTCTCCTCCTAGCACTCAAATCTTTCTTGCAACATTCAGTGTGGGCTGCAATATTAGCATCCAATTGGAGGTCGAGCGAATTTCATCCATCTTGGATTACTTGTCTAATATCTTCACTATCTAACCATCTCTTAACAAATTTAAATCTTTTCCTCACTTTGAATGGTTTTGATAGGATTTTTTCTGGAACTGGACGATGGTCTGAGCCCCATAAGAGCAAGTATTTCATCGTAGAATGAGGGAACTTCTCATGCCAATTCTCATTTCCTAATGCACGATCTAATCGGCATCTCATAGTAGCCTATCCTCTGTTTCTTCTTTTTCCAACCCATGACATTAAGTTGCAAAAGCAAGGAAATTCCAACATCCCGCAGTCGAATATCATTTGTTTGAATGGTAGGAAATAGTTGTCAGAGTGCCTTCTACCTGAGCGTCTTCATTGATAAGGCTTAGGAAATTCCAACATCCCTCAACAGTCCTACTGAGCTTCTTCATTGATAAGGCTTAGGTGTATTTTTGGAATCCACCTTTCCCTTCTTAGGATCTTGTGTTATCTTTGTTACATTTCTTAAAATACTTCCTCCTCTTGGCTGAGATTTCCCACGACCATTAAATTCCAGCTGACTACTTGTGGCGGTTAATCTTGTTATTGGTGATTCCCTTCGCATTTCCTCCATGTTGGATCCAAAAAGAGATCGTGCCATTCTTCTAGTGAGCTTCTTATTACCTGCATCATTCACCAAGGGGGACTCCGACTTATCTTTGATCATAAGGATCTTTCTGCGGTCATCCTTTCCTGGAGTTTCACCCGCAGTGTCGAGAATTTGTTGCCTTGATAGCTCCATATTTTGGAGCTCCTCTCCCAAGAGATCATCATCTGGCAACACCATTAATTGATCACCTTGTTGATCTTCAAGCCCAGCATCCTCAATATTCTGATCATCATCATTTAGAGCCGCAATAATAAGATCATCTGAAGATGGATTGGCCTCAGCTTATTTCATTATTTCATCCAAGTCCATAAGAGACTTTTGATGACCACTCTCTGGTGTAGTGCGGAAGGTGACATTGTTGTCCACAATCTGAGAATGAATCCTCTGAGTTCATGTGAGTCAGTTTTCTTTGAGTCCACAAGATTCACAGCCCTCTGAGCTGAACCATAGCTTCTTATTTTGTCCTCCCTTCTTTCACTCATAGGTTTGGTCTTCTCTTTCCATACTTGTTGGCTGGTCTTTCGACTATCATCTTTGAAACAAAAAGAGTAAGGATTGAAATGATGATCTTTGGAGTTTGTGTTTCGATGCACAAAAGCAAAGTAACAAGAACGATGAACCCGAGAACCACCTATCACATCAGTCCGTTCATTCCGGTCCGTCTAAAAGATATTTAAAAATGGAAGATTAATACTTAATTATATCATCTAAGTGAACATTCACGAATGAACCAAAATCAAGAGAAATTATAACTTTAAACTCTTAACGTTGTAACTCACATTTAAAAGTTAACTACATAATAGAAAATGATCACATATTTCTATGTTATCCACAAATTTTTAGAAGTCTCATATAGTATGTTATTTTAGTAGCCATGTTCAAAAACTCGACCGCCTATAGCCGATCCGGTGACTAGGAAATTGCTCAACGGTGTCAATTGTGGTGAATCGAATGTATGCGGCTAAAAACCATATCTAAAATTAAGTTTTTACTCGTTTTAACTTAGAAATTGAATAAAAATCCAATAAAACAATTAAGTCAATCAGCCGTTACGTTTATAATTGAAGAAACCCAAAAACTCTTAGGAGAAAGCTGAAAGCTCTCACTAAAAAACCCAAAAACTGCAAAAACTCAATACTTGGATTTGTACACGAGTTATTTAATTACTTAGAAATAGTCAAACCACTACACTAAGTTTTCTTTATCGCTCAGCGGTGGTCAATTGTAGCGAATCGAACATATGCACCTAAAGTTATTTTTTTTTTTAATTATTGATATCAACCTAAAAATCAAATAATCTATCTACGATTTATGAAGTTTTGACAAAAACAACAAAAAACAAATAGAAACACAATAAAAACAATTAAAATCGAGCATTCATTGCATTTATAGTTACCCATAAACTCTTAGGAGAAAGATGGAAGATAAATTTTATAACTACCTTTCAATTTCTTTTAAAAAACCTAAAAACTGCAAAAAATCAAGTTTCTGGATTTAAAATTTAGCTATTTAATTAAGGGAAATTAATAAAGTAACATCAAATTATGTTATTATTACTAGAATAACATATATTTTTAATTACTAGATTATTTTATGCCACAATGCCCTTATTTTCTTTGTTAACAAAAAAAAACTATTTACAGAAAATGCAATTATTATTTGTTCCACATCATCAAAAACAGAACTGTTATTTAAAAAAAAATGTAAATAATTCTGCTATTAAAAATTTGTGGCACATTACAATAACTTTATTAGTACTTGACGGATTTATCTTTACGCAGACTTATGGTGGCAGACTTCATATCGTTACAATCTTTTAGCAACAAGTCTACCATGCATACATGATAGTAGATTTAATTACGTTAGCATATATGTCTTTAATTGACAGTTTATAGCAGATTTTTGTCTTATGATGGCATGTTTGTAAAATACTTTCATAATGGAATGCATATTTTTCTCGTAGAATTTTTATAATTTATCAGATTTTTGTGTTCATGAAATCGCAAACTTATATTTTCTTCGTTCAAACAATAAACTTTCTGAATCAATATTCTTCATTGCAGACTTATAAACTAATTACAAAACTAACTTTTGTGTGATAGAAGACGTTGATGTACATTATGGCAGACTTTCAAGGAGTTATATGTTGCAGCAGACTTCTTCACGAAAATTGGTTTACTAATTAGAATTAACAAATTCTGGATTACTAATTTAACCAAAAAATCCTACCACTAACCGAAACCAGTTACTAAAACCTAGGTTTAGCCGTGAAACTTCATCTTCTCAAAGTCATGATTTCTTCTTTTGACAATTGGTTGTTTCACATTAATCCCAAAAACAAACCCGATGGTAGATGTTATAGTTGTTTGTGGCTAGTGGTTATTTGAGAAGGATAAATGGATATTTCACGCGATAGCAGAAGAGGAAGCAACGTAAATACAGTGAATGAAAACACAAGCTTCAAAGATATGATTAACATGGTTTATGAGGACTACGGATTAGATAGAGGCCATGTTAATCTCGAATTGAGTTACTTGCTTACCAGGATGAGTTTGATGAAGCTGAATCATGACACACCTCTAGTTGAAATTGGGAATTTTAGACAATTTCAAGGTTTTATACGTCTCCAAATGTCTGACCAAGTTCGTCTATGTGTAGAGGTCACTTTAAGAAGCAACATAAAAATGGTGAAATAGAGTAGCTACGGAGAAAACATAAACAATCTGATCATAATCATGATGTAGATGCAGACACTGATGGAAAACGATTTGACTATTGCGATGATTCAGATGGTGCTACATCAGATTATGAGGACTTTATATCCTACATATTAACTTATAAAGTAGATATAGAGATGAAGAAGGCGTACAAGCCAAATATTGGATTAGCGACAAAATAACAAAAAAAGCTAAGGTAGTCACTCTGCATGTTAGGCAACAACTGAATTCACTAAATATAGTTGTTGGCCAAAGTTTTGACTCCAAGTCTGCATTAAAAAATACGACTTAAGATGTTGAAGATAGTTCAACAATTCGATTATGATGTCGAGTAATCAACGCCGGCTCTGTTAATGGTAAAATGTTGGGTTGGAGGCTGTAGTTAGAAGTTAAGAGCATCACCAACAATTGATACTCCTCACCTTACTGTACTCGGTTATATTTTTGAGCATACTTGTTCATTTACAGAAATAGCAGCTCGTTGCAGACAAGAAACACCAGAGATTCTTGAATCTTTATACACTGATTTCATTGGTGGAGTGGAGCCAACCATTTTCCCAAGTCATGTGCAGCAGTCTCTCAATATGTGATTTGGGATAAAGTTTTCTTTCATTTACTTGTGTACTCAAAAACTTGGTATATATCTAATTGTTGCTTACTATTGCAAATTATAGATTAACTATGGAAAGCTCACCGGACTTGAGTCCATCATCTCCGCCTGAGTTAAGGTTGGATCCACATGCCTGCTATAAAACAGTTAACAACTAAGCAATAAACTCAAGTAAAAAAAATGTATGTTCTCAGCAAATCCAGCTCGGCTTGACCAACTAAACTCAACAATACATACAAGTCAAAAATAAAGTAAGCATACTCACTATGGTTTTCCTCTTCGCTGGGATTTTTTTCTTCATACAATCATCTTCTTCACTCACTAAATTCCTTTTCTTTGTGTTTTCTACTGGTTCGTTAGTTGCATTCAAGCTCCAATGCTTATCATCAAGATGCTCATGTAGAATGTCTGAAATCAAGTTGTGAAGATCATCATCAAACTTGTCATCATCCCATTGAGGATATATGTCCGCTTCTGCCTTAACAATGATATGTCTGACACGCACCTACCAATCAAGTCATTTAAAAACATTAGTACAAATACATTATGAGTGATGTTTATTAATAAAAGTTAACGATAATATAAGAAACTTAACCTTCGCGTGAACTTTTTCTCTTTTTTATAAAACTGCTCCCACTATATACGGCAGCGGGATTCAAACCAAGAGAGAATAGGAACTTGGTTACCCTCAATATGGTTCTCATATTCATGCCCAAGACAAGGTATTGACTCATACACCCAGATGAGAAGAGCGTGAACAAATCCACGAAGTGTATATTTCGTATTTCCTTCATATGAGATAACTTTAACTGAATTAACCAGGCTGGAAATTCCCACACGTCCCCAAGTGTAACTGTCAATTGCTTCTGCGTCTAGGACTTTCTTTGCTTCACCCAAAGAAATTATGCTAACTAGAGAGATGCCAAGTATGCCAATTGATAAGACACAAAGCAAGCAAATCAATCTTCTCTTCTCAAATGACCAATTTCTAATGCGAGGGAACAATTGGCGCAACTCAGATAGCACTGGACCATGTGAAGGAGACATACTAATCTCTTCCCAAAACGCCTTATGATCAACTTCCACCTTATTATTTATGTCGAAAGACTCATAATTTAAACATGTTATTTCACCAAACTCATATAGCGAAAACCTGATTGGCTGACCTTCTATTAAAGACCACATCTCATGAATATTATCCACAACCAGTTGGTTTATCAGCAATGGTGAACAACTTGAGGTGAACATGTATAATCCAGCTCTTTCAACCTCAGAATAACTCCAACAACTGATGCTTTAATGGATTTCCACGCATCTAATCCAACTGCTTCCTCGACTATTTGCAAACTAGTCATATGAGAATTATGCTTCATTCTTCGATGTTTCAATGGACATTTCCCCTCTTCATGTTGGATATTTTTTTGGACAATTTGATGTACTCATCTCTCAGTCAAAAATGTACAATGTAGTAAGAAAGACATGAATATAATATTTTCCAGAAACATATGAAAAACGATTTAGACAATTAGTAAGTCCAGTTCAACTAAACCTACAATGCTATGGAAATATGTAGGAACAATGAACACGATTCACAACTCTTTAGCAAAGAAATTCCAATTCACTGATACTGAAAAATCAAAGGTTTCGAAAGACAGAGAGACCAACCTTTGATGACAGGAGATGTGGATTTAAGTGATTCAAGCAGCTATTAGCTTCTAAGAGTGAAGAAATCAACGAGATTAAGTGATTAAATCCTTCACATTGAAAGGAACCCAGAACTTCAGAAAGGGGATTTAGGGTTTGTCGGATGTCTAAAATTCAAGTTCACTACCCTTGTGAATTAAAGCTTTTAGTTGCAGAGAAGGGTGAGAAGAAGATTGAGTCTGGGCAAAATTGAGTCAAAATACAAGAGATTCGAGAATTAAGAAATCAAGGGCTTTAGGGTTCATGATGGGAAAAGGGGCTTTCGAAAGGGGATTTTATTCATCTCTGTTTATGAATGAGTTTTTTTTTATTATTATCTTTTCTAGTGTATTTTAAGGAAAATTGCATCTAGTAGCGCAAAAATAAAACTTTATAATTCGCTCGCTAACCATTTTCCCTAATTCACATAGATATGTGTTGTATTGTATGTAATAATGCAATTGTACCCCTTCTTGCTACTGGTGCAACCTGCAAACACAAAAGTAAATATAAATTAGATATTATTTATTGGAACAAATGAACGTGATTATTTGTTTATCACAAACTGTTCACCATATTAAATTTGTAACATATAACAATTGGAGAAGTGCAATAGTTTTTTTTTCCTTCTTCTGAAATTCTGAAGCCTCTAAGTACATCCTCATACGGATTTTCGAAGAGCAGGACGGTTATGAGAACCTTGTCAGAGAAGAGAGTCAACGGATTTGCTGATTCTAAAATATAAAGTCAAGACGACGGCTTTGCAGTTCCGTTCATCCATCTTTCCAATCTGAGATTTGTCATTGAGTAAGACGAAACGTCAAAACTTGTAAGTTTCGCTTTCACGTTCGAAGACGAGGAAGGAGATGAACATGGGGTTTATTTCTATATCATTTTAATGAAGTAGAACAGATTGTCTTCCTTTCAAATTCGACACTTCTCTTATGTGTCATGTTTATTAATATATGATGTACTATTTATCATGTTATATTTCACTCGATGCTTGAAAAAGAAGGTCCAGTCTGGTTTGGAACTATAGTTTGTAAATTTTATATTTTATGTGTTGGTTGTTGTTTTATGTTCTATTGATATGAGTTTTGTATCAGTTTGTATATGAGTTCTATATTGGTGTGTATATGATTTTGTAAAGAGAAATAGTACAGTTAAACATAAATGGAATAGAATTCATTATGACATCACAAGTATATTCTATTTTGATTTTATATAGTATAGTTTAATATCATAAAATATGAAATAGTATTTCCAGATTTTATTTAAATTATTATAAATTTATATTATGATTTATATTTGGGTTTGAGTTTAGTGATTAGTGTTTATGGTTTATTATTTAGAGATTGGGGTTAGAATTAATATTTAGGGCTTGTGGCGTGTGGGTGGAGTTTATAAATGGAATATCAGCATAACCATATTCAATTTTACATATCATTCTACTTTGTATATACAAATGCAATATTACTAGTATTATAACTTTATCAAATAAAGTAGAACAACATTTTTTATATTAGCAAACAAAACCAGAGTTATGACGTTATAATGAATTTGTTTATGCCAAAAAATGGAAAGTGGATGTTCTGCCCTTGGTAGAAATTTTTTTTTTTAACTCTTCGGTAGAGAATATATCTAAGTACATTTAAGTAACCGTTCTAACATTATTTAATATCCTACATATATTGAAAACTCATAAACATACATTGACGTATACCATGCTATTTAACTGTTTACTATTTTTTTTTGTATATTGACGTGCATTCTATTCATTTACGTGGATGTATCTACTTGTCTATAATTCTTGGCCACACAATTATAATTAAGGACATCATTAATTCTCACAATTTTAACTGGTTACTTGCAAAATCTAAGGGTATAACTGACTAAATAAAGGAATAACTGTTAGAAACTTAATTATGTCAAAATCATTGTTATGTACTTAATTTTGATTCCAAATCTGGCTATTCAACAAATTTTCCCTATTTTTAATTGTTTGGGAGTGTTTATTTTTTAAAAAAATTGGTTTAATTTATCTAAAGATTATGTATTTTGGACTTTAATTCACCTTTTTTCCTTTATTTTTGTATGTTACTCTAATAATAACACAAAAAAATATGTATATTTATAAGTAATTTCTGTTTAATTAATTAGGAACTAGGTAGAGTTCTGCGCGCCTTGCGCGGAGTGAGTGTGTATGGAAAAATAAAATTTAGCTTACATTTTAATTCATTATGTATATTATTAAAAAATATATATATAATGTAGAATATGTAAATTTTAATCATATACATGTATTACATATAGAATGACTTGGGTTGTAAAATTTATATTTAGTTATTTTGACATAGAGTAGGACACATAGAAGATTAAATATGCCAAGAATAAAAATAGGTTGATTAATTTTTTAAATAATATGAAACTAGTTAGCCGTGAAAATGACCAATTCCTACGTCAACAAGGGCCAACGGTCCCGATCAGTCATAAATACGTCACCTGTGTGAAAACCTACGTCAACCAATACAAAATTCAATTTGCATGAACTTTCAAAACTTGGTTTTACATACATTGACCTAATTTCCGTTAGTCAAACATTACGTAATATGAGATGTTGTTAACTCGGTAACAGGAAATCAGCAATTCCTACATCAACAGGGCCAGCGGTCCCGATCAATACATAAACACTTCACTTGTGCGAAAACATACATCAACTAATACAAAATTTAAATTCAATACATGTACTTTCAAAATCTAATTTTAACATTCATTGACCTAATTTCCATTAGTCAAACATTACCGAAGATAAATTTCCAACTAATACTTGTATTGATTAAGTGAGGTTTTATTATATTATGTGGTAATTAAACCGTATTACATGCATGGTAACTGACTGAGAAAAATAAATCATTTAGTACAAACTATTTTGTTCTTGTGTAAATCAGTAGTTAGCTTTTCTCTTTAACTTCAACAAAAAATCTAACTAGGCATGGGCTTTCAGGTCTTCGGGTTGGGTTCAGACCGGTTCCTTTCGCGTCCGGGTCTTAAACATTAGGACCCAACTAGGTACTTCAAGATTTATGGTTTGGGACGGTTCCTCTTGTGTATGGGTTGGTTCGGGTCTATAATTATAATACCCATAAAATACTAGTAATTTTCGGGTCCGGGTCGCGTTTGTGTATTTTGGATACGAAAAAGACAGGAAATACTCATATCGCATCAAAGTTAGCCGAAATCCTTCATATTTATCTAAAATAAACTACTAATAACTAAAATAAACGATTTCTAAACTCAAAATCTCATATGTAAAGCTTCATATTACTTAAAATGTTATAAAAATAATAAAAATGGATAACCAAAAGACATTTCAACTAAATCATAAATTAAAATATAGAAAATAGAACACAAAAAATCATAGTTTTGGATATTCATGTTTTTAAGTCGGGTATAAATTGGTTCTTATCGGGTCGGGTCTATTTGGATCGGTTCTTTTTGGGTCCGGGTCTATTCGGGCAATTCTTTTCGGTTCCGGTTCTTTGGGTATAATAATTTTGGACCCAACTAGGTACTCGTAAATTTTTGGTTTCGGGTCGGGCATTTTTGGGTGGTTCCAGTTTGTGTTTTTGGGTACGGGTAAAATGCCCAAGCCTAAACCAAACACAAAGAAGAGAACAAAGGAAAAAATTGAACAAAGAGAAACGAGAGTGTCAAGCTTATCCAAACCTAATTCCTCCTTTGTTCAATAAGTTAGACATTCTCGTTTCTCTCTGATCGATTTTGTCCTTTGTTGTCTTCTCTATGTTAGATTTTTGCCGAAAAAGTCAAAGGACAAAAATTTAAAGAAAACCTAAGTAATGAGTTACATGAGAACGAAATCATCTGAAATAAATAATTTATTTTTCAGTCAATTACCACGTAATACGGTTTTATTACCACATAATACAAAAAAAATCTCACTTAATCAACAAATGACAGAAAATTTATCTTCGGTAATGTTTGACTAGTGGAAATTAAGTCAATATATGTTTAAATCAGATTTTGAAAGTTCATGTATTGCATTTAAATTTTGTATTATTTGATGTTTGTTTTCGTACATGTGAAGTGTTTATGTGACTGTTGGTCCCTATTGATGTAGGAAATGACCGGTTTCACGTTACCAAGTTAACGAAAACTCATATTCCATAACGTTTGACTAACAGAAATTAGGTCAATGTATGTTAAAACAAAATTTTTAAAGTTCATGTATGGAATTTGAATATTGTGCTAGTTGATGTATGATTTTGTACAAGTGACGTGGTTATGTATTGATCGGGATAGTTGACCTATGTTGATGTAGGAGTTGGCCGATTTCCCCTAGTTAGACATGCCTAGAGTGAATATAATGCTTGGTTTGAAGCGAATCCAACACCAAGTGATGGTGTGATTCCAGTCAAACCACAAAGGACCCAAGATACATAAGCCTTATGCTTACAAAGTATTTTCTGGTAGATTGTTCTTGTACTGTGGATTCACATTATAGTGGTTAAGGATGAGTATGGCTGTATGAAAATGGAAATGAACAACCCTTAAGGTTGAGGAACAAACAGAGACAATTGTCTCTGTTACATTTGGAACTAGAGACCCTCATCTAGGCAATAGAGATTGTGACTCAACACACTTTGTGGTAGTACTTCATAACAGATTGCAAGGATCAAAGAGCATGGTCAAGCTTTTCTACGGAGTTAGCACAGTTTGAAGCTATTAAAGGACGGTCTTGAGGCTTCAAGATCATTCATGTCCCAAAGATTCAAAATAGGACTGCAGACACTTTAGCCAAGACTATCCGAGTTTTTAATAGGAATCTAGTGTTTGTTGGGTTTTTTTATCCCGGTCTTGATTCCAAAACCACCTCGAGTTTGAATGATAGATCAGCCTTTTAATGTCAATAAAATAAAAATAGAAAAAAAAAATAATCATTGGGTCTTAACTATGTTAAAATCCAAACAAATTTAGTGGTCATATTATCTAAAACTCATTTGTGGAGAAGATGAGAAATGTATTGTTCATTTCAAATGTCAAGAACTTTGAGAAAATGTTATATAGGGCTCGGACGACAAAATCAAATCTTTTCACTTTGAACAAGTTCATCCGAGATTCTTATCCAACTGATGTTTTCTTCTTTTTATTTTATCTTCGCTTACTTTTTGTTTTTCGTGTCCGTTGATTTGATTACGTAGTCTCCAAAATCTATTTCCCAACATCAAATAAATATTTTTTCCTATGTTTCAAAATATTGGTGCATCTCCTCCGTTCGCTTCCGTGATTTCTTCATACCAAGATAATTAATTTTCTTTTGTAATTCAGATAGTATTATAAGTTTTATAAATCTATACTGTCATTTTCATAATATAAAATAATATCCAATGAAAATAAAATCTAGATAAAAAGTAGTTGATGGATTACATGATATTATATTTTTCAGAAAAGTAGATATTTTTCAGAAACCCCGAAAACTCGGAATCCGAATAGCCCAAACCAAACCTGAATGGGCATCCGAACGCCCATCGCTAAAGCAAACTATTCCAGAAGAAGAGACCCTAGGAAAGGTCTGGAATATATACAATAATGAATAACTAGATTTTTACCGGCGCTTAAAAAGCGCAGGTATTTGTTTTGTTGATTATTTATATAAATTTTGCATAAGTCATATGGTTGGATTATATAGAATATTGAACAAAATCTAAATTTAATAGCGTGTTGCAAAATGACCATTAGTTAAATATTGAAGTTGTCACTCAAGTGTTATATATATAATTGCTAAATAAGTAAAACAATGTTTGTCTATGAAATTTATACTTGTGCAAATTTTATATTTACCATAATTTTTAAAAGTTAATTAATTATATTTTCCATAAAGTTTTGTAAATATATAAAGTGGATTATTTTTGTTTCAAAATTATGAAAATGTCCTAAAGTATATTTGTAATGAATTTACTGATTTATAGTAGATTTTAAAATAATAGTAGGATTAATTTAAGAAGTTTATTATTAATAATTTAGATCAACCGTATGAAAATTTTGAATTTGAAGAATTTTCTGATTTTAAATTGAAACAATATTCTGGTAATATTATACTCAAGTTTCTGCATCTTCGTAAGACATTAGATGTTAGGTATATTCTTTTGCTTTTAATTTTCAGTATAACTAAATTAAAGGCAGGGGTAAATGATTCATAATTGAACATATAATAAAACAGACAACTCGCCAACTAAGATTACTAATAATTGCTTAGATCAAAATAAGTACCATTTTGATTAATTTAGTTTAATACTTTCGAAAACCCATCTTAAAAATTAGACCAAAATACCATTAATTAATAATCAAATTTAGGCATACAATAAAGAGTAATTTTGGGGAATTTAAAATTTCCATTAAAAGTATAATTTGTGAAGGATCTTCATTAAAGGTCCGGAAAATATACAATAATGAATAACTAGATTTTGACCCGCACTTAAAAAGCGCGGATATTTGTTTTGTTGATTATTTATATAAATTTTGCATAAGTCATATTGTTCACGAAATCTAAATTTTATAGAGTGTTGCAAAATGAAGATTAGTTAAATATTGAAGTTGTCACTCAAGTGTTATATATATAATTGCTAAATAAGTAAAACAATGTTTGTCGATGAAATTTGTACTTGTGCAAATCTTTTATTTACCATAATTTGTAAAATTTAATTAATTATATTTTCCATAAAGTTTTGTAATATAAAACCTGGACTATTTTGTTTCAAAATTGTGAAAATGTCTTTAAATATATTTGTAATGAAATTACTGAATTATATTAGATTTTAAAATAACAGTAGAACTTTAAAAATGTTTATTAATAATTTAGATCAATCGTATGAAAAATTTGTATTTTAAAAATATTCTGATTTTAAATTGAAACAATATTCTGGAGACAATATACTCAAGTTTCTGTATCTTCGTAAGGCATTAGATGTTAGGTATATTCTTTTGCTTTTAATTTTTTGTATAACTAAATTAACTAAATTAAAGGTAGGGATAAATGATTCATAATTGGGCATATAATAAAATAGATAAGTGGCCAACTAAGATCACTATATTATGAACCGATTGATTGTGGATGCAATAACCATTGGATTAGACATAACCGGATCCGACCATGGATAGGATCGGACCGACCCGAAAGGAATCTCACCCGACCGAAAGGAATATACCATCGGCCATTGTGGATAAGGATCGACCAAGACTTTTCGTTTTCCTTGTGGGATCTTGTTTTCCTTTTCTATGTCTATCTAGGAATGTTATATTACCATTTATCTTATGACGGTCTATTGTAACTCCATATATATAAAGGGCACCTTCGATGATATGAATAATACAGACAAGTTCCCCCATTAGTTTCTTAACACGTTATCAGCAAGATACGTCTCTAAAACCCTAAGCTAAAACTCGAAACTCAAAAACCTAAAAGCAGCCGTCAAACCCTAAACCCATCGATTCAATCTCACCTAAAGCTTTACACATCTTGTTCGACCTCTCTCTCTAAATCGGATCATCCGATACACACCAGCCGACACACACGGAGGTTACCCGTGATACACGAACCACCCGCGACAGAAGCTTACCCCCGTAACAAATCCTTAACCGCGTAAGCACTCCATCCGCGATACACACACCAGCCGGATCTGCGATAGAGGTTAATCATCCGCGTACTCAATCCGCGAACGACGAACCAGAATCAGGCACCCGACAAGCACCAATCCACCACCCGATAGAGGTTCCCAGCAGCCGATACTCGACGAACCACAATCCAGCACTCGAACCAGCACCCGATAGCTCCCTGGACACCCGATCAACCCGCGATACGTCCCACGACCCGCGACAAGTCTCTCGGTGGTCCATTCAACCCGTCTAAGCCTAAAGGTAACTCGATCAAACTCTAATTCATAAATTGATCGATAGAACTTTTCTAGGTTGCTGGATAGTTTAGGGAACCTCATCCTGATCATCTAGGGTACACATCCATTGTTTGAATTCATTGATTGATTGAGTAGTTTGATTGCAAATCACATAAAAACCTGGTGATGGGTTGTTAATCAATGAAAACCTAATTTTAAATTGAATTAAGATTAATAGGACTGTTTTGAACCCTAAACCTAATTCGGTTTTCATAAACCCTAATTTTAAAATCAAATTGGATTGATTGCTTGATTACTTGCTTTTTTTGATTGATAACCTAGAATCTAATTGCTAGGATTGTTAAAACAAAACTTCACAACTGTTTTTAAAATTGAAACCGACCACATGGTCATAAAACATAAACCATCTAGGTTGCTAGATTGAATCAATCATATAGGTTGATAGATTGCATTGCATAATAATCATACTGGCCGTATGGCAATGCATGATCATAAAACCGGCCATTGTTCATTGAATCATGATCGTCTTGATTGAAATTGAACTTAGAAACCCTAATGATAAGATTTATAAAAGCTGAAATCTAAAACACATAATTATATGGTTTCAGATATCGAAACTCAATAACTTGGAATATGCGGCCCTTAATCTATCTGGAGATAATTACCTCCAATGGGCGCTTGACACCAAGATCATCTTGAAATCAAAAGGACTCGATGAAAGTATTTTGGACGATAATAACGTCAGTGAAAAGGATAGATTCCGAGCCATCCTTATTATAAGCCATCACTTGGCCGAGGGACTCAAGGATCAGTACTTGACAGTCAAAAATCCTCCCAAACTCTGGACAGAGCTTAAAAGCAGATATGATCACCAAAGATCGGTGATCTTACCCAGAGCTCGTTATGATTGGACACACCTCAGAATCCAAGACTATAAGTCTGTGGATGAGTACAATTCCGCACTGTTGAAGATCGTTTCAAAGATGAAATTGTGTGGGGAAACGGTTACGGAAAAGGATATGTTAGAGAAAACCTTTTCCACGTTCCACACAAGCAATGTGTTGCTCCAACAGCAGTATAGAGAAAAGGGCTTCACCACTTATGCTGATCTAATATCATGCTTGCTTCTTGCAGAGCAAAACAATGAACTCCTAATGAGGAACAATGAAATGAGACCTCCAGGATCCACACCATTACCTGAGGCACATACGACTAATACTGATAGCGAGGAGAACCACGTCCATTCAAACTCACACGGTCGAGGCCGCAGGTGGACAAGATGTGGCCACGGTCTAGGTAACTACGGCCGTGGTGGTCGAGGCAGCCCGTATGGTCGAGATAGTGGCCGAGATAGAGTCCAGAATAACTCATATGGTCGAGGAAATGGACGAGGCCGAGGGAATAATATCAAACCCTCTGGACCGACCAAATCAGTATGCCATAGGTGTGGAATGTCTAATCATTAGGCAAAGACATGCAGGACTCCCAAACACTTATGTGATCTATATCAAGAGAATCTAAAGGGAAAGAATCTTGAGGCCCATATGATAGTCCAAGATGATGAAAACGATTTCAATCATGAAAAAGATGATTCATTAGAATATGAGACTTCTGATTGTCTCAAAGATGATAAATAAATTTGACATCTGTAATCCTTAATGTTTTTAATAAAACTTGTTTTGGTGTTTGACATTTCCATGAATCATTTCTAAAATTTCATTTTCATGATTGTCATTTTTGTGCTTATTGATTGAATGTCTTATGAATGAAGTATCTAAACAAACGTCCTATTAACCTTGTTTTAGAAATGGCCAATAACAAGGATGTGATCATAGTGGACAGTGGATCGAACCACACGATCCTAAGAGATAAAAGATACTTCATAAACTTAACTCTTAAAAGAGCAAACATTTCCACAATTGCGGGTATGTCTAGCCTTATAGAAGGTCACGTCCAAGCATACATTCTATTTCCCATGGGTACGCATCTCGAAATATCAGATGCTCTATATTCACCCAGTTCTAAAAGAAGTCTATTAAGCTTCAAAGACATTCGTATGAATGGTTATCACATTGAAACAAAGGGCGAAGGAAATAAAGAATTCCTTCAGATAATAGAAATCGGCCAAGGACATAAGAAGGTCTTAGAAACCATACCCGCACTATCTACTGGACTATATCAAGCTCAAGTCAGTATGATAGAGGCCAATGCTATCTTTAATAAAACAGCCATCGATAGCTTCACTTTATGGCATGACCGGTTTGGCCATCCCAGATCTAATATGATGCGTAAGCTGATAGCTAACACCAGAGGCCATTCATTAAAAGAAAAATGAATCATTCCCAAGCACCTATCATGTGCATCGTGTTCACAAGGGAAGTTGATTGTTAGGCCATCACCAGTTAAGGTGACAAAGGAAACTATAAACTTTTGGAAAGAATTCAGGGCGATATATGCGGACCAATAAACCCACCGTGTGGGATCTTTCGATATTTCATGGTCCTTATAGATGCATCGACCAGATGGTCGCACGTATGCTTGCTATCGACCCGTAACTTGGCATTAGCCAGATTGCTCGCTCAAATTATAAGATTACGAGCTAATTTCCCAGATTTTCCTTTGAAGAAGATATGTCTTGATAATGCTGGTGAATTCACATCTCAAGCATTTAATGATTACTGTATGTCCACGGAGGTGACAGTGGAACATTCCGTGGCACATGTACATACACAGAACGGCTTAGCCGAATCATTTATAAAGCGCATTCAGATGATAGCCCACCATTACTCATGAGGTCGAGGTTACCGGTTTCGGCATGGGGACATGCGGTCCTCCATGCGGCCGAGCTAATAAGCATCCGTCCATCAAGTGATCATAAATATTCCCCATCGCAATTACTAACGGGTCAAGAGTCAGACATATCCCATCTTAGAACATTTGGCTGTTCTGTTTATGTTCCAATTGCTCCACCACAGAGAACAAAGATGGGACCTTAGAGAAGGATGGGGATATACGTTGGATTTGAATCTTCCACAATTATAAAATACCTTGAGCCAACTACGGGCGATTTATTTAAGGCCAGGTATGCGGATTGTCATTTTAATGAATCTGAACTTCCAACGTTAGGGGGAGATCTAAAGCTGGTCAAAGAAATCAAAGAGATTTCATGGAATCAAACATCCGTAACATGGCAAGATCCTCGGACTCAAGTGTGCGATACTGAGGTCCAGAAAATCATTCATTTGCAAAAGCTAGCTAATCAATTGCCAAATTCCTTTACTGACCCAAACAGAGTGACTAAGTCACATATACCAGCTATAAATGCACATATTAAATTAGATGTCCTAATGGGACACATTCAAGTTGTTATTGAATCTACGGCACGTCTCAAACGTGGTAGACCTGTTGGTTCCAAAGATAAACAACCTCGAAAAAAGAAAGGTGCAACCGAGGATGGAACCCGACCAGAACATAGCCAGCCTTACCCGGGGCTTGGCCGAGACCGACCAACCGTCCTCAGACGTGGTCGATGAGCCGACCCGACCAACCGTGGTTGATGGTCCGAATAAAGCCATGGTCGATAGTCCGTCCGTACCGTCCAGTGATGCTCGGGACGCCTTGCATCATGGTACTGATGATCATGAGAACAATGAGATATCTATAAACTATCTAATGTCTGGGAAGAAATGGAATAGAAATGATGTCGACATCAGTGATATATTTGCATATCAAGTAGCACTTGAACTGATGGAAAATGAGGATCCAGAACCCACGTCTATATATGCATGCATGCAAAGATCAGATTGACTAAAGTGGAAAGAGGCCATAAACGTGGAGTTAAATTCTTTAAAGAAAAGAGGTGTATTCAGTCCACTTATCCGAACACCATTATATGTCAAACCAGTTGGGTACAAATGGGTCTTTGTGAGAAAGAGAAATGAAAATGGCGAGGTCGTGAGATACAAAGCACGACTCGTAGCACAAGGATTCACGCAAAGACCAGGAATCGATTATGAGGAAACTTATTCCCTGTGGTGGATGCAACTACTTTTAGATTCCTAATCAGTCTGGCCATAAGAGAAAATTTGGATTTACGGTTAATGGATGTTGTAACCGCATATCTATATTGACCACTGGATAATGACATCTACATGAGGATCCCAAAGGGAATAGAAATGAAAGATAAGAAAGGATCTCGAGATCATCACTGCATCAAACTAAACAAATCACTGTATGGACTTAAGCAATCCGGCCGGATGTGGTACAATCGTTTAAGCGAGTACCTAGTGAAAGAAGGATACAAAAATGATCCTATCAGTCCATGCATCTTCATAAAGAAGTTTGATTCTAAGGGCTTTGTGATTATATCAGTGTATGTGGACAATTTAAATATCGTTGGAACCTCTGGTGAGATCACCCAAACAGTCGAATATCTTAAGAAAGAATTCGAGATGAAAGACCTAGGCAAAACTAAATTCTGTTTGGGATTACAACTTGAGTATAAGAATGATGGAATCCTTGTGCATCAAATGGCATATACTGAAAAGATACTCAAGAGATTCAATATGGATGAGGCTCACCCATTGACAAGCCCGATGGTCGTGAGGTCACTCGGTCCAGACACAGACCCATTTCGTCCAAAGATGGATGGTGAGGAAGTCCTTGGTCCTGAAGTGTTATATCTCAGTGCCATTGGTGCCTTGATGTATTTGGCAACCCATACACGGCCGGATATATCCTTTGCTGTAAACCTCTTGTCTAGGTTCAGTTCCAATCAGACCAAAAGGCACTAGGACGGGATTAAACACCTTCTGCGATATTTAAAAGAGACTAAAGATTTAGGTTTGTTTTACACTAACCATAACAAAGAATCTTTAGTTGGTTTTGCTGATGCATGTTATCTATCAGATCCACACAATGCCAGTTCGCAGACGGGCTATGTTTTTACACATGGTGGAACGGTCATATAATGGCGATCTATGAAGCAGACCATCTCGGCCACTTCTTCCAACCATGCCGAGATTTTGGCTATCCATGAGGCAAGCCGTGAGTGTGTTTGGTTAACGTCTATGACCCAACACATCCGTGATGACTGTGGATGACTGAAGACAAAGAACCGACCATAATGTATGAAGACAATGCAGCTTGCATTGCTCAGCTCAGAGATGGTTATATCAAAGGGGACCGGACAAAGCACATCTTACCCAAGTTCTTTTTCACCCACGAGTTGCAGAAAGCTAAGGAGGTCGAAGTTGTTCAAGTACGTTCATGTGACATTTCAGCCGACCTATTCACTAAAGCACTACCGACATCTACACTAAGGAAACTCATCCATCAGATCGGAATGAGAAGAGTGAAAGATCTATAGTGGTGCATTCATCAGGGGGAGTAATACGGTTGTACTATTTTTCCTAACTTGGTTTTATCCCAAAAGAGTTTTACAGGTTAGGTTTTAACGAGACAACATACCAAACGTATTATAAGCTCTATATGGTTATAACATCCAAGGGGGAGTGTTATGAACCAATTGATTGTGGATGCAATAACCATTAGATTAGACATAACCGGATCCGACCATGGATAGGATCGGACCGACCCGAAAGGAATCTCACCCGACCGAAAAGAATATACCATCGGCCATTGTGGATAAGGATCGACAAAGACTTTTTCTTTTCCTTGGGGGATCTTGTTTTCCTTTTCTACGTCTATCTAGGAATGTTATATTACCATTTATCTTATGACGGTCTATTGTAACTCCCTATATATAAAGGGCACCTTCGATGATATGAATAATATAGACAAGTTCTCCCATTACTTTCTTAACACACTAATAATTGTTTAGATCAAAATAAGCACCATTTTGATTAATTTAGTTTAATGCTTTCGAAAGTCCATCTTAAAAAATAGACCAAAATGCCATTAATTAATAATCAAATTTAGGCATACAATAAAGAGTAATTTTGGAGAATTTAAATTTTTCATTAAAAGTATAATTGAAATGGTATTGATTTACATTTGCGATGAATCAAGGCGTGAAGATCTATTCTGGACTAGTGGAGCAACAAACCTGCATAAGCAAAAAAGAAGAAGGATTGCTGAGAACCGACAAGAGATAAAGGGACAACTTAGTTAGAAGACATGAGAAACTTGAAGTATCTGAAACTGCAGAAGATCTGAATCTCTTACTACCACAGAAGGATAAGGCGCAATCCAAGTTACAAAAAGATCCGAAATAGCCATTTATACGAAGCAATGCAACATTTCACTTTCCAGCCTAAGAGGCCCCCATCCATTACTCACAACTCCTATTTTGCAGTAACTACTCTGTCCCGACAAATCAACTTATCAAAAGACTAAAAGCAAAAGCTCAAGAGATGACCTGAGGTGCAGCCACGTAACAATGAGATGTATATTTACGAACTTTCGGAAGTCTAAATCTTCTGAACTTTCACTGTAACTGACATCTACCAACTTTATGTCATAAGAGCTAAACCTATAATCTTCAGGATGCAGGAAGAAGATGCGACATACACCTAGGAGACTGATATGAATGGAAAAGAGTTTCATAAATCCACTGACGTCATACCAAAGGTCAAATACAGTAGCAGATTTCCCAACTTGTTACTCGACAATGCACACAGACTTCAAGTAGCAGAAATTCATGCTACATTGTTAGATACGAGCTTGGTCGATATGCCTAAAGAGATGAAACTCGATTGTAGGTTATTTCGAAGGTGAAATTTCAAACACTCGGAAAGTATAGTCTTTGGTCGAGAATGTAAAAACCCTATTTTCTAGCCCGTTTTCTCCTTGCCTTTGCCTCCTTTCCTTGGTCTCCTTTTATAGACTCCTCTTCTTCTTCATTCGCCCTAATTTGGTTCAAATTTAATGGGCCGAGTAACTGGGTAATTCGACCTAAAGCCGGACTCAAGTCTAACAGCTCGCGGTGCCGCCTTCAGTCATCTGACGTGACCAATGGCATTATCGAACCGTTGTTCATCATAAGCCGCCGACCGAGCCGATACTCTTATCTCGCCATTGACCGAGCTATGTCTTCTCCAGTACCCAAGTTTGATGGGCCAAACTTTTATCCGATGGGCCATGTGGAGGGATGCAATTCATCTCCAGTGGTCGTGTTGTCGGTATTCATGCTCGTTTTGTTGATGCTGCTTCGTTTTGCCCCACGGTGGGCACATACTGTTAGATTTGATATTGGTCGATATGCCTAAGGAGACTAAACTCGATTGTGGGTTATTTTGAAGGCGTCGTATTAAACTAAAAAGGGATTACAAGGTGTTTTTAGAAAACAGAGATCAAACACTCGGAAAGAATAGTCTTTGGTCTAGAATGTAAAAACCTTATTTTCTAGCCCGTTTTCTCCCTGACTTTGCCTCCTTTCCTTGGTGTCCTTTTATAGACTCCTCCTCTTTTTCATTCGCCCTAATTTGGTTCGAACTTAATGGGCCGAGAAACTGCTATGGACCGAGAAACTGGGTAATTCGACCTAAAGCCGGATTCGACTCTAGTATCTCGCGGCACCGACTTCGGTCATCTGACGGGACCAACGGCAATATCGAGCTGTTGCTCATCATAAGCCACCGACCGAGCCGATAGTCTTATCTCGCCGTTGACCGAGCTATGTCTTCTCCAATACCCAAGTTTGATGGGCCAAACTTTTATTCGATGGGCCATGTGGAGGGATGCAATCCATCAACAACCCACCTCCTAACAGTATCAAAGGCCACATCAGTTCTCCCAAAGAGTTGAAGCTCGACCTTAAGGATCTTCAATTGTTCTTTAACTTAAATCCTCGACCCAAAGAAAATGTTCACCGACTCTTCCAAGTATAATCATAAACTCAACTACATAAATTTTGATTATTATAGTTCCTTTTCTAATGTTTTAGAAATATAGTTCCGTATAAAATTAGACACAAAAATAAAAATATAGGAGTTTTCACTGCACTCACCAAAAATGTATGGCCTAAAGCTTTATAATTAAATATAATTCTTCACACAAAGCATAACCATATTTCTCTCATACACACATACAAAACATAACCTTACCTCTCTTTTTATCCCTCAGAACACATACACACAAAAGTTCAAGCTTAAATAGTCTCGCTCAATGGCTGTTGGAGAGTTGAGAAGCGGACTTAGAAAAGCTTCGGCCCTTCTCATAGTGATTGACGGGGATAAAGATATAAACATTACTTCTCCTATGGACCCGAAGGGTCATTCTGTTTCTTAGATGAGTCTGACCTCTAAATCAATGGAAACCCTAGGGCCATTTCTTTATTTTTATTTTTATAAGCAAGCCTATTTCATTAAAAACAAAACTCGTTATTAAATACCAAACTAGATTTTAATCCGTACAATGCGGATATTCTTGTATTTTATAAATGTATTAGATATTATTAAAAATGTTATAAATATATAATTTCTATTTTAGTATTATATATTGTGTAAATCTATAATATTATTTCTTATTTAATATTATAATATATAGTGATTTGTTTAAAACATTTCTCTTTGTTATTATTTTTTATTACTTACTAATATATTTTCGAGTTATGTACAATAAATAACCATATGAAATAATCAAATAGAGACCCTTTTCCATAATTTTTTTTTTAATTTATACATTTTGCATACAATATATTTTAAATTTTATTTATATTATATAAAAGAAATATATTTAATACCATTTCTTTTTACATGTTGTGTATAAGAAAATATACATTAACATATATCATTTTAGTATTTTACGAGATTTATAAGTAAAACACTATTTTGTTTAAATAATATAGCCTTATTTTTTTAGTAAATTTTATACATAACAGTATCTATCATATTATTTTAGTAAATTTTATTGATATAGGATATTTTTTAGATGTTATGATATGAAGCTTTAATTTTTTTATATTAAGAGTTCAAAATATTAAATTCCTTTAATTTTGTACAACATATATAAATAGTTTTTTCGTGGTACATTTCAAAAGTTATTTTTTTATTATATATGATTTTATATTTTGTACAATTTTCAATATTATGATTTTGACTTTAAATATTTATTTTCAAAATTTTAATTTTGTCAAGAAAACTTTGCAAAATTACACAACTATTTTTGAGTTTGGAACATTAAATGAATTTTGAAATTTGGTTTCGTGAGTACATCTAATCTATTATTTTATAAATAAAATATTTGAATTTTTGTTAATATTTAAGAAAAAAATCTCAATAGATTTTGTTAGAATTAAAATAAAAATAAATTTAAAATTAAAATTGTATTTATCTTTAATATTTTAAATGAATGATTAAATTTTATAATTTTCTAATAACATATTTTGAAGTAGTATATGAACTAAAGTTTAATTATATACTATTATATTTTTGTATACAAACATTTTTAAAGAATATATTGTTGAGAGTTTCAAAATAAATAAAAATTGTAGATATATATATGTTTAGCCTATGCTAATACATTTATATTTATAAAAATATTATATAGTTTACGAATTTTAACCCTTTTTAATGATGAGTGATAATTTATTTAAATGAAAATTTAGAAATTCAAAAATTGTTAAATTACCTAGAATAGAATCCGCGCCATACGCGGTTAAATTTAATTTTGATAGTTAAACATTTATTTTACTTTATAAATCGTTTAAGTTTGTTGTTTTTACCTTCTAAAAGAATCGTATGTCATCACAGAGCTCTGAATACTTAATATAAGTATTTGTATATTAAGTAACAGCGAGAATTCTAAACCAACTCTAACTTTAAATGTGTCACTTTGACCTACTAACCTTAACCTTCATTTTTTATCTAGTTTCATATAATTTGAGATCTTTTAGAAATTAATTTTTATATGATTTATTTTTAATGTGTTTTTACGTTTTTAATTGAATATATTAGTGAATATATGATATGTTAAAAATTAGCTTTTAATTTTTTCAGAAGTTTTATAGAGGTTTGGAGAACAAGATACAAATACAAAACTAGATTTGAGATATGAAAAGGGCTATGGAAAAGGAGAAAAAATCATGTTAGTATTTAAAGGTGCAAAGTAAATTTTAAAATATTGTCATTGTTATAAACCATTTGATGTGGATGCAATAACCATTGGTTTTGTGTTTTCCTTTTTCTTGTTGGATTAGGAATTGTTATCTTTCCATTTATCTTATGACGGTCTATTTGTAACCCCTATATAAATGGAACCCCTATTTTATTATCAATAAAAATATACAATTTCCCATTACTTTTACAACACGTTATCAGCACGATTTGTCTCTCTAAAACCCTAAGCTAAATCCGAAAATCATAAACTCTAAAACCTAGCCGTCGACGAACCCTATCCCTAATCTCGTGATCAAGCAATCCAAGCTTCTGCAACAAAAAGCATCCAGCTCGCGATCCTCCCATTCTCGGTGGTCCATTCAACCCGACTAGAGGTTCACAGCAAAACCCTAAACCTAATTTACCAAATCCAAAACTAGATCTTTGCTAGGTTTCTGGATAAAGATAGCGAACATAACCCTGATCATATAGGACTCACATCCATTGATTGTTTGCTTGTTTAAATATAATCACATATAAACCGGGTGCTAGGTTGTTTATCTACATATGCTTTAAACCCTAAACAAAACTAAACCACATGGATGCAAACCGCATGCCATCAAGATTCAAAACCCTAAATCTAAAATTGAATCTTTGATTGATCTTATTGTTTTGGAAAAGTTAAGATTTTTGCTAGATTGATTGTCCATTAAAATCGATTGCTTGATCACCTAGAAACTACTTGTTAAGATTTTTAATGAAATCAATTTCTTGAATGCTTGATTGCTTGATAACATAGAAACCGGTTGATAGGTTTAAAATTGATTTGACCACATGGACCGATAGGTTGATAGACATGGTCCGATAATTTGATAAACTTGATCCGATAGGTTGCTAGATCAATCCGACCACATGACTTGTTAGGTTGATAGATTGCATGATCCGTTAGGTTGTTATTATGATTGTTTTGAATTGAGGTTTGTTGCATCATCCATAACCGAATTGAACATTGTCTTGATTGCAATTACACTTAGAGAACAATTATGCTAGGTTGATAAAAACCTGTTTGGCCGAGAGGCTTCATTGCATATTTGCTTAGTTTATACTGATTGCATCATGAATGGATTGATTGCATATAGAAACCGTCTGATATAGGATGTTCATACTCTTGGTCGTGCGGCTTGTTAACATATCATGCATAATCGTTTGAACTAATTGTCTTGTATGAACATGAACACTTTTGAAATCTAAAATCATATAATCTCAGATGTCGAAAATCAATAACTTAGAATATGCTGCCATAAATCTCTCTGGAGATAATTACCTTCAATGGGCACTTGATACCAAGATCATCCTAAAATCTAAAGGACTCGGTGAAAGTATCATCGAGGACAATAATGTTAGTGAGAAAGATTGGTACATAGCCATCTTAATAATTCACCATCATTTGGTGGAGAGACTCAAAGACCAATACCTGACGATTGAAAATCCTCTAGACCTTTGGAAAGAGCTGACAAGCATATATGATCACAAAAGAACGGTGACCTTACCAAAGGCTCTATACGATTGGAGAAACCTCAGGATCCAGGACTATAAGTTCGTGGACGAATATAATTCAACATTGTTTAAGATTGTTTCAAAATTGAAACTGTGTGGTGAGACCATTTCGGATAAAGATATGCTTGAGAAAACCTTTTCTACTTTCCACACAAGCAATGTGTTATTACAACAACAGTATCGTGAGAAAGGCTTCACGACTTATGCTAATCTTATCTCTTGTTTGCTACTTGCTGAACAAAACAATGAGTTATTAATGAGAAACAGTGAGATGAGACCTCCAGGATCTACACCATTACCTTAATCACATGCAGCCACTGAAGCCTATAAAGAGGCTAATCACATCCAATCTAATGGCCAACACGGCCGCAGTCGTGGAAAATGGCATGGACGTGGCCGCGGTCGAGGTTTGTTTGGCCGCGGGCGAGGAAACCATTATGCTCGAGATAGCCGAGACCATTATGGTCGAGACATGCCGAGTTACGGTCGTGGTCGAGGTAGAGACTGTGGTATCATTTCTAAACCACATGGTCCGACCACAAGCAACAAATCAATGTGCCATAGGTGTGGGATGAGTAACCATTGGGGAAAGACTTGTAGAACTCCTAAACATCTTTGTGATCTCTATCAAGAGAGTTTGAAGGGAAAGAACCATGAAGCCCATATGGTCTACAAAGATAGTGAAGATGATTTCGACCATGACAAAGATGATCTATTAGAATATGAAACATCTGATTGTTTAAAAGAGTCCAATTGATTTTGACATCATAAACCTTAATGTGTTATTTGCTTGTTATTTGCTTTGATATTTGATTTGGTGTTTTTCATTTCTATGATTGTCATTTCTTTAAACTTGTTTTTGTTAAAACTTAATAATAAATGAATGATCGAGGCCAATATTTAATAAAACAGCCATCGATAATTTCACTCTATGGCACGACCGGCTTGGCCATCCCGGTTCGACCATGATGTGTAAACTGATCTCAAAAACTAGAGGCCATACACTTAAAGAAAAACAAATCATCCCTAAACACTTAACGTGTGCATCTTGTTCACAAGGGAAACTAATCGTTAGGCCATCACCAGCTAAGGTGACAAAGGAATCAATAAACTTTCTGGAAAAGATTCATGGCGACATTTGTGGACCGATTCACCCACCTTGTGGGACATTTCGATATTTCATGGTCCTTATAGATGCGTCGAACAGATGGTCGCATGTATGCCTACTGTCGACCCGTAACTTGGCATTTGCAAGATTGCTCGCTCAGATAATAAGATTACGAGCTCATTTTCCAGATTTTCCTTTGAAGACTATACGTCTAGATAATGCTGGTGAATTTAGTTCTCAAGCGTTCAATGATTAATGTATGTCCATGGGAGTGAAAGTGGAACACTCCGTGGCACATGTACATACACATAACAGTTTAGCCGAATCATTTATAAAACGCATACAGCTCATAGCCCGACCATTACTCATGAGGTCGAGGTTGCTGGTTTCAGCATGGGGACACGCGGTCTTTCATGCGGCCGAGCTTATACGCATCAGACCATCTAGTGAACAAAAGTATTCCCCATCACAATTACTAACGGGTCGAGAGCCAGACATTTCCCATATCAAAACATTTGGTTGTTCTGTTTATGTTCCAATTGCTCCACCACAAAGAACACAGATGGGACCTCAAAGGAGGATGGGGATATATTTTGGATTTGATTCTCCCACGTATATAAAATTCCTTGAGCCAACTACGGGTGATTTATTTAAGGCAAGGTATGTGGATTGTCATTTCAATGAATCCGATCGAAAACATGCTAAACCCATCGAACGATTATAGCCGTAAAGCATCAATCGATTTTGTCCATACACTGTTGACCGACGATAGATTTGAGAAGAACGATGAAATAATCATTCCAATAGATATCAACTTCAGTAGTAATCTTTCAATCCCAAATAATGACTCTCCCGGAGGTAGAAGTTTAAGTCGAGGGTGTGTTCCCTGAACACCATTGATAGACCTTGGTATGCAGATACACTTAACTATATTGCGGCCGAAGTAGAATCCAAACTCTTCAAAGATTATCATAAGAAGATTTTTTGAGAGAAATCCGGAGATATCACTAGGACGAACCCTATATTTATAAACATTGTTCTGACAACATATACAGACGATGTGTTTCTGAAAGCGAAACTCTAGAAATTTTGTATCATTGTCATGGATCCGATTATGCCGGACATTTCGCTAGTTTTAAGACATTGTCAAAAAAAAATCTACAAGCAGGCTTTTGGTGGCCAAATATGTTTCGAGATGCTCAAGCCTACGTAGCGAAATGCGACCCCTACCAAAGAAGAGGAAAAATTAACAAGAGACACGAGATGGAACAAAGTTTCATACTTGAAGTTGAAGTGTTTGATTGCTGGGGCATCGATTTCATGGGCCCTTTCCCTTATTCGCACGTAAATAAATACATATTGGTCGCTGTAGACTATGTATCTAAATGGGTGAAAGCGATAGCAACTCCGAAAACCGATGCTCTGTAGTCGTTAAACTCTTTAAGAGTATTATCTTTCCCAGATTTGGAGTTCCGCGAATCATAATAAGCGATGGAGGTACCCACTTCATTAACAAAGTGTTCGAAAAACTACTAAAGAAACATGGAGTTCACCATCGAGTAGCTACACCCGATCATTCTCATACCAGCGGACAAGTAGAAGTATCCAACCGTCAGATCAAAGAAATCTTAGAAAAGACAGTAGGATCAACCCGTAAAGATTGGTCTTTGAAGTTAGACGATGCACTTTGGACATACCGAACAGCGTTTAAAACACAATTAGGAACTACCCCATTTCACCTAATCTATGGAAAAACATGCCATCTCCCTATAAAACTAGCGCATAAAGCAGAATAGGCCATGAAAAAAATTAACTTTTATGCTAAACCCGCAGCCAAAGAGAGATTAATTCAGCTGAATGAGCTAGAAGAAATTAGGTATCGCACCTACGAGAACTCAAAATTGTACAAAGAGAGAATGAAAGCCTATCACGACAAAAAAAATACTTCACGGCATGCCAAACCGAACGATCAGGTACTCCTGTACAACTCTCGGTTGACTTTCTTTCCCGGAAAACTACGTTCTCGTTGGTCTGGACCCTTCACCATTAAAGAAGTTACGTCTTACGGTACAATTGTCCTATTTAATCCTAAAGGAGAGGATTTCATGGTGAATCAGAGGAGAGTGAAACATTACTGGGCTGAAACTGAAATTCCGCATACTCAGACCATGCATCTAGAGGTGCGTGACCCCCAATGATAAACTCATTTTTCGTCAAACTAACGACTTTAAACAAACGCTGACTAGGAGGAAACCCACTAAATTAATATTAATATACAAAAAAAGAAAAAAGAATATATATAATAAATATACATATATATATATATATAATAACAATAATTAATTAATTAACAACAAATATATACCTAAATATTTATCAATTATTTACGCATTAACGAATTTATTAAGTGAAAAGGGAGTCACAGAACAGACCATCAATCGACGCCCTTACAGGACCGTCGATCGACGGTCGAGTATGTTAACTCGACACGACCCCAATTCATAAATCACTTTCCTTTAAACCGCCAAAAACACCTACGAGTAAACACTCGATTTCTCTCTTGAATTTTGGCCGATTTTGCTCGTTCTTGAGCCTAAGTCACACGATTTTCACCCTTTCTACCTGTTCAGTTCACTAAATAAACCAATCATCAAGGTATGTTCTCTAAATCTCTTAGATTAGGGAACGTTTTAGGGTTTGAAAAAAAATCGAATGTTTTGTGGTTTAGCTCGGAATTTAGGACGATGTAGGGTAATGGAGTACTAGATTATGAACTATCTACCATTTGCACGATTTGAGTTTGTTCTTTTGTAATTTTTTACCCATGGTTCGCGATGAACCATCGATCGATGGGCATGAGATGCTATCGATCGATGCCCATGAGGTAACATCGATCGATTGTTGTTCTTTTTATCTCGACATTGATTCTGATTCTCGGCTTTATTTATTAAAAGTAGATGGACGAGAGGCGAACAAAAGCACGATACGAGACCGGTAGCTCCAGTTCTCCACCACGGGGTCCTCCATGCTGAGACCCTTGGCCAAAGGACGAAGAGAGCTTACTTGTGACATTCAAGGACTACCCTAACCCTCGAAAGGCTGTAGCATCGAGAGAATGCACCCATTGTCCAGTGCGCGAGGAGTGGGACGATTTTGACAGCCTTTACTACAACGCTTGGCAAATCATTTCTATCGAGCCCACCAAGTTCGTCGACAAACGCACTTTGAAGAAGCTGGGCCTCTTTGTAGACTTCAGGCAGATGGTGCTGGAGCTAGGACTGGGCACCATGGCTACTAATCCATATCCTCTCTACCCTGACCTGGTCCGACAGTGCATCACCACGGCTCATGTGCTCTACAAGAGCCCTCGGGTAAAGGTGGCGAATGAGGCTACCTTGACTTTTCTCATCAGATGCATCAGGTACCGGATTACCATTTCACAACTCTGTGAGATCTATGGGTTCGACGTTGGTACTCTCGCATGTACAGTCGCTCCTTTCACTGGTCAGCCTACCTTCTGGGGCCTCATCGCGAAAGGCCACTTCGACTCCGGCTCGGCTACTCAGATTGACGTCCGTCACCCCACCCTGCGCTACTTCCGGAAGGTCCTTGCCAACACTCTTTTGTACAAGATGGCGCCCAACAAGGTTAGGGTTCAGGAGCTCACACTGTTGTACTACTCCGTTAGAGACTTGGTTGGGCTCGACGATGAGGTCTTCCCACCACCACTGAGGGATCAGCGGGTGAAATTGGTGGCAATTGACATGGGTGTGTTTATTGTTCTAGCAGGGTATAAATATCCTAAACAATCAACTATCAAATTAACCCTTAATCCTAACACACAAAACAATACTCTTGCCAAGAGAGATCAGATGTAGTACATAGGGATCGAATCCACAGAGAACAATGGAAAACAATAGATTTCTTATTTCTAAAGGTTAAGCTAGGTGATTATATATATTGGTAACAAGTAATAAGTCTAATGAAGTATTCCTTATTGTAAGGTGTAGATGCAATATGGAAATATGCTAATAATGTAATTATGGAATTATGATAATAATGTAAATATGAAAATATGCTACTAAACTAACTAGATGTAAATGTAAATATGCTAGATCTAGGGTTTCAAGCTCAATGAATTATAGGGAATAAGAAGCACGGATATCTAAATATTCTAAAACTCAAATATTAACTATTCTGATCATTTTAACTCCAATTCTCCAATGCGAGCAAAAGGAAAGACCATCAGATACGCCCTAGGTCGAGCTGCTGTCCCTGAATTCACTTAAGGACGGTATGGGGATAATCCTAAGCCTCTTGGTCACATGTAGACACAGCAAAATGTATTTAAAACCCAATGCCTGATGCTAGCAACGATTCAAAGAAGATAGGCGGTGGAACCTGCGAATAATGATTAGTGTAGAACCAATGAAGAGTCTAAGAACTCGAAACCTGAACTATTTATACACTTCACAACACACTTTGGTTATAGAATGGTCACACAAGAGTTTGCGGAATAACCCTTGATACACCGGTTTGATTTTTAGATACTACACACTAAGAAATCGAAATGTTCCAAAGGAACAAGGAGACTCACTCTCAAACAAAACAAGTTTTTAATCAAAATAGTCTGATTATTTCGTGGATATTAAGCCTATTTTTATAGTCTTACAAGTTGTAGAAACTGAAAAGACTTAGCTAAAAACAAGACATAGAAAAATGCAAACAAAGACTTGACTAGATTATTGTTGCGACTGAAACTTGGACTGCCCCTTGGCCTCCCACGACCTTGACTTCTCCTGGAGCTCTCTTGGTCTTCTCTTGATGAAAAATGGTCTTATGAATAACTTTTGTAAGGCCTGGTCGAAATCCATTTCCAGAAAAACAAAGCAACTTCTTTTGGATCCTTATTTCGACCCAAACCAAATCACAAAAGGCCAACTGATCCAAAACATGGTCCTAACATTATATGAGTAGTTTGGCCCATGAATATGTATTAGAACCTTCAAGAGATGGGATTGGTTCATCAAAAATGGAGTTGGTCGATTGTAGCTTCTCGGGTGGTCGAACAACTCGGAAGATGGAACCAGCTCGCTCAGCTCGTCCAAGTGAGTGTCAGTCCAGCTCACTTGAGTATTCAGATCATCCAGCTCACCAAGATCTTCTACACTCACTTCAGCTGGTCTCAGCTTGTCCTCGGTGTCATCTGCTGGTCTTAGCTCGTCCAAGGTTGCATAGCTGATCAGGGTCGCATCATCCCTTCCTCCTTTAAAAAGATTTGTCCTCAAATCTGTATCTCCTACATCAGAGGGAAACAAATCAGATATTAAGCAAATGATCAAATAAGAGAGTATGTAAGCAGAGTAGATTTTCAGAATAAAACTTCCTTGGACTATTGAAGTTGTTTTCCTCAAGTACTTCCAGTTCCAAGTTCCTGATACATAAGTCCTTTGTCGACCTCCTGTGCTTGCTCCCCTTGGAAATTGATCATGCTTATCCTGTGATTTCAAAACAACTAGCCAAACCACATCAAATCTGCGAAAGAAATAATCAAAGAGTTTCTTTATCCTTAAGACATCACAAAACATGATTCAAGCTCTTAGGAAAATCATCAAGCACGTGTGTAAACATCAAGCAAGTAAACTGAGTGCCAAAAATTGGTTTATTTGTTTTAAAATCAAGAAAAGCTGTAAAACTGTTAGGAAAAGAATGAGAAAGTGCCAACTTCGAAAACTTCTTAATATGAACGAAATAAAATTGATTATCTGGTCTAAGCAGTTTCAGTTCATGCTTTTTCCCACTCCAAATTTCTTTCAATGCATAGCTCAATGAAAACAAGTCATGGAATGATATATGCTCAAACAAAACGTTTTTCAACCAAGTAAAGACATGTTCTTGCAGAAAAAAATTCTTTATCAAAACGTTTTCATGAGGAGCAGAGACAATCAACTCATGATCCTTACAGTGCTTTTGGCTTTGACATGAGATTGACTGAGGAATCGCCCTTGGTTCAGTGCTGGCTGATTGCTCCAACAGTTTCCCTGGTGTTGAACTCTTTCGTTCTTCTTCTGTTGGGTTTTCTTTCAATCCCTGTGACAAAGAAACAAGACTACTCGGCTGTACCGGTTCAAGATGGTTAAGTTCATCACAAGTTTTTTTATTTTCAAGCACAACATCAGAAGGAGAAGAGGGAAGTAAACACTTAGATTTCAAGGAGTTTCTGAGAAAGGTTAGTGGCTTCACGGTTTTACTATCATCATGATCTTTCTTTTGGATCAAATGTTGCTGATCTTGTTGAGCTTCCAATGGAGACAAAGGAACTAATTTGATGTTCTTACCTTTGAACAGGAAAGAGAACCGGTTGGTGAGTCCATTATAAGTAACTTGGCGATCAAACTGCCATGGCCTTCCTAGAAGAATGTGAATGGCTTCCATTGGCAAAACATCACAAAGAACTTCATCTTCATAGCGCCCAACGGAAAAGGATACCAACACCTGTCATTACTCCATTATCAGTCAACCATTGAAAATGGTAAGGCTGTGGATGCTTCTTAGTTTCTAAACCAAGCTTCTTCACCAATGTCGAACTCACCACATTTGCACAGCTTCCTCCATCAATGATCATACTGCACACTTTGTTCTGAACCAAATCTCTAGTCTGGAACAAGTTCTCACGTTGCTCACTACTTCCTTCATTGCTGTCCTTAGGAACCATGGCCTCGTCCTTTGCAATCTGTTTCCTGCCATGACACTTAACAAATTCATCAGCACAAATAAACTTAGAAGTTTTGGCAGTACCTCTGGTTCCTTGGCTACGTGGTGAAAGAGGTTCTGTTTTTGTCTGTAGTCTAGCCGACTTCTCCTTCGAATAACTTGGCCTTTGGCTCACTGCTTCATCTCGTATGGATTTGGACGTGGTTGTACTCTTTCAATGGCTCTCCGCCACGGCCTTAGGTGCTGGGAACAACCTTTTCTCACAGTCATCATAGTGCTGGTTTCTACTGAACTGATCATCGAGTTTTCTAGATCTGTGGTAACTTCTTTGATCATCACGCCAATGTTCATGAACTGCTTCATCCCTGGAGGGTCTAGGCTGCTCTTTGTTTCTGCTATTAAGCCTCTCCAGTGATCTCCTTGGTTGTCTACTTTCCTTCATAGAATAAAAATGTTATAAGCATTTGTGTAATCCGACTTCAAAACCGTTTGCTTCTTTTCCAACAAATAAGATGAATTTCTCTTGCTGGATCTGCTCCTGTCTGCTTCTTATGTTAAAGTTCAACATCTTGTTCCTGTAAATACTTAAAAAACGATTTAAAGGTATCAAGATCTCTCAAGGTGTTTCTCTTAAAGTGTTTGTCTCTCTCACAAGTGATTCTCTAGTGAATATCTGCAAGTTCCAAGGGAACTAACAATCAATCTCAGTGCCAACCCAAATATTCAAATGGTAAAATCAAGAGAAGAAGAAGATAGACAGATTGCAAGATTTTTTTTTGGAAACTGAAATTACCAAGCTTGAGACCGGATTTCTCCTCAGTCTGATCGGATTTCTCTTCGATCCCTTTTTCTTTTTCTTTGCTCTTTTTTTTTGATTTTTCTTTTGCTTTTTTTAAAAGGTAACCAAACTGGCTCAGTCTCCTTACAACAGATAGAAAGAGAAGAATTGTTTGTGAAAAGATGAGAAGATGGATAGAAATAGATACTGAAACCTCAAGTGGCTATGATACCACTTGATACGCCCTACGTCGAGCTGCTGTCCCTGAATTCACTTACGGATGGTATGGGGATAATCTTAAGCCTCTTGGTCACGTGTAGACCCAACAAAAGGTATATTAAACCCAATGCCTGATGCTAGCAACGAGTCAAAGAAGATAGGCGGTGGAACCTCCAAATGATAATTAGTGTAGAACCAATGAAGAGTGTAAGAACTCGACACCTGAACTATTTATACACTTCACAGAGAACTTTGGTGATAGAATGCTACCATCGATCGAAGACACACCGTTTGCGTCGACCTATGTTACACGACCAAGATCAGCCGATGTTATACGACCAAGATCGATCGGTGTTGCACATCTGCCAT
>CAJHQQ010000403.1:0-203872 GCA_905132885.1 Moricandia moricandioides
ATTAAAAGTTATCAGGATTAACCCATTTAATTTCCATGGATGCAAAAAAAAATGTTTGTATACTAATTTTAACCAAAAAATTATATTTTTAACAACTTAAAATATGATCATATAAATGGAAAAAAAAAATATAAAATCGAATTTTTTCGCCAAAACCTCAAAATCAATTTTTTCCATCAAACCGCAAAATCGAGTTTTTCTAGCTAAAACCGAAAAAATCGAGTTTTTCTACCAAAATCACAAAATCAAGTTTTTCCACCAAAACCGTGAAATCGCATTTTCTCATCCAAACTGCAAAATTGCATTTTTCCGCCAAAATCGTAAAATCACATTTTCTCGTCAAAACCGCAAAAACGTGTTTTCTCACCAAACCCACAAAAACGTATTTTCCCACCAAAACCGTAAAATTATGTTTTCCCATCAAAACCGCAAAATCGAGTTTTCCCGCCAAAATGGCAAAATCGAGTTCTCCCGCCAAAACTGTAAAATCGAGTTTCTCCACCAAAACCGCAAAATCGCGTTTTCCCGCCAAAATCATAAAATCGTGTTTTCCCGCAAAAACCGTAAAATCGCGTTTTTCCGCCAAAACCGTAAAATCGCGTTTTCTTGCCAAAACCGAAAATCGCGTTTTCCCGCCAAAACCGAAAATTATGTTTTCCCGCCAAAACTGCAAAATTGTGTTTTCCCGCCAAAACCGAAAAATCGCGTTTTCTCACCAAAATTGTCTAATCACAAATCATGTTTACCCACTAAAACCACAAAGGCGTAAAAAAAAATTTTGATTTTGGCGAAAAAACTCGATTACATAATTTTGGTGAGAAAACTCGATTTTTTCATTTTCTAAGGTTTTGCCGAAAAACTTTGTTTAGCATTATCAAACAAATTTAAAATTTTAATAAATATTTAAATAGTATATAATAATTGTGTAAATCAAAATAAATAGGCTACAATATAAACCCTATACATTATAGAACTAATTTTTTAGAGAAAATTGCCAAAAATGGACAAAATAATTATACTATTGTCCCCTTAGAACAAAATCAATTTTTGGCATGTTTGGACCTTCACTACCCTTTTTGTCTTTGAAAATTCATATTATTATTTTTTACAAGGTAAGAAATTATGGAAAAATAGTAAACTTGATGTAGATAAACATGTTCATATAAGAAAAATATTTTTGTTTATAAAATATCTTTAAATTGTAAATTTAAAAATGGAGTAAATGTGTTAGTATCTACGATCTACCATCTACGGAGATGTAGAATATGTAATCTAACAGAAAGACAGCGTTCTAAACGGCTTAAGATGCGCAATATATCAAAAACATATATAACTACGAGTTCAGAATATATAATCTACCGAAGTCTCTGTAATCTACGGTTTTGGTTGACTGTAAGTCGTAGAGATAAACATTTATCTAGCTCGGTAGGAAGTGGATTCTTGACATTGTTTTTCTATCTACAATCGTCGTATACCATATCCTAGTTCTTCGTCTACCTTCTATAGTGGTAGAATGTAAGTTCTGAAAAAAAATAAACAAGATCCGAAAATCTAGCCAAAAACGGTTAAGTAATATTCTGTAAATCTTTTTAATATTTTAATTTCTTTTTTTAAGTTTTCTTCCAAAAAAAAAATTGAAAACCTCCTCTTCTCACACGATTTAGGGATTCATCGTGTGTGTTTTTCATCTTTTATTCTTCTTTCAATTATTTAAATTAAAAAAGTCTTTTTGGATAAATGTTTTTGTTCTTTTTTTTTGCAGTTTTGATGTTCATCAAGAAGAGTTAGAGTCAACAAAACCTCCAAAAGTCAAACTGCAGTTAATTTAAATGTCTCTGGAATTGCTTTGTCACTAAACTCAAAAAACATCTCATTTATTCAGATGAAACAAACACAAAACCATTAATCCATGTGACTCATTCATAATCATAACCAACCTCTTTCTCTCACTCCCTACCTCTATGTATGTGCAGAGGAGACGTTCTCTAGGTGGGTAAAGTAATGGTCCTTTCTCACAGAAAAACAGGAGCCATGACAAGAGTTATAGTCGTGAGCATTTTGATGAGCACGTGAATAGAGGGACCAGCTGTGTCCTTGAACGGATCTCCCACACTGCAATTTTTAAATCAATACTAATGAGAAAATCACGTTTAGGAATAGAGAGCTTTGATTTGAGTTTTTTTTGAATAAAAACTAAATGCTTACGTATCACCAGTCACTGCTGCTTTGTGAGCTTCACTTCCTTTGCCACCTAGTGCACCGGTCTCTATGTATTTCTTCGCATTGTCCCAAGCACCACCCGCAGTGTTTAGGAAAATATTTATTTAAAAAATATTTACAAAATAATTAACATTTTAATTAGGAAAATTTCAATAGAATAAGGACAAAAGGGGTATTCATTATTATTTGTACTATAAGGACAAAGATCCTAAATTTTGTTCTAAAGGGACAATAATATACCTATTTCATTCTTTTTTGGCAATTTTCCCAATTTTTTAAGTCATGTTTAAAACTAAGGGTTATGGTTAGTTTTACAAACCAACCATGTACGGGTGTCAGCCATCTTCACCGACACTCGAGCTTTTACGATATTTGGGCCTTTTAAATATCAGTGGGCCTACCTTAAGGCCTATATAATGACTCGGCCTGTTAAGTTTATAACTTTTAACGGTCTTCTTCGGCGCACATTCGTCAACTATATTACGCACGACCAAATGCATGTCCATTTATTACCATCAACTAAGTGCTAAGAGCAAAGCATTCGAACCTTCTCACCAGGGTGTTTGTTCTCTTCTTGTCGCCTTTGAAACACTGGGATTCCATTTTTGTTTCTACCAAAAAAAACAAGAGAGTTGGACTTATGTGTTATTATCATCTTCGGCTTGAATTACAATCTAAGACATTAATAAAACAAACAAAAACCTAAGACATAAACACTAAATTAAAAAAAGTTTTTTTTTTGAGGGACGAAGAATATAGAGAAATAGATACATGCACCCTCCCTATGCGGTTGCTTTTGCATTCTCGCAAAACCCAAACAATTAAATCTATTTGCTGAAGATGTGAAAAACGAAAAACAAAAACGAACTCCTAAAACCGAATGTCTTTACCTATTTGAACCGAACCAAACTGCATTAAACCAATCCTAACCATGCAGCTCAAGAGTTGTGAGCCCCTTTTCTTTACTGTACACTTTCTGGCTTCTCAGAGCCAGTGGCCGTTCCCAGACCAGAGATGTCTAGATGATGATGGTCCACCGTGTTCGCTCATGCTTCCTCCCATTCTAAAGAAATTTCTTCTACTTCTAACTGGCCGTAACGGACCCGACCTGTTTTGTAGAAACAGGCCTCCTTCTCTAGGAAGGCTAGAGGCTGAGTGAGGCCGGTTTTCCATCTCCTCAAGTGGTCCTGAGCTATAATCCATGGTTATGAACGTAGAGGCTTGACCATACCTTAACCGAGGTGTCAAATTCCACCAGCTACTATCTGAGGGAGCTAGATCGGCTTTGAAGTCTGCAGAGTCTTGCACTGATGACTCCTTTTGGCTGCAATAGTCCCCACCACATGTCTCATCTGCATCATTGTATATAAGTTTCAGTGCCTGCACCACTTCACCCATGAACGGTCTGTGCGAGACTTCTTGGTGGACGCACATGGAGGCAATCGCAGCCACTTTCGCCATGTCATCAAAGTCGTAGGTTCCAGCCAATGTGGGGTCCACCAGCTGCTCCAGCCCCTCTCGGTTGGCTAATAAAGGTCTTGCCCACGTCACAAGGTTTTCTTCTCCCGAAGGTTGTGACATGTCTACCGGTCTTCTACCAGTGAGAAGCTCGAGTAGAACCACACCGTAACTATAGACATCGCTTTTCACAAGGAGATGCCCCGTCATTGCATACTCAGGTGCCACGTACCTGCAATTTATTTCCATTGTAAGGCCAACATTAACTAGAATACTTGTATTCATCATATAAGCATTAGATTGGTTACTCAAAGCAAGAAAAGCTGAGAGAAGCTTTACCCAAAGGTCCCCATGACTCGAGTGGAAACATGTTGACTTCCTTCGGTGGCTTCTCTCGCCAGTCCGAAGTCTGAGACCTTTGGGGTAAAGTCATCTTCTAGGAGAACATTGCTGGCCTTGAAATCCCGGTGGATTACTCGAGGATTTGAATCTTCATGGAGATAGGCCAATCCTCTCGCTGCTCCAAGTGCAATCTTCAACCGCGCATCCCAATCAAGCGTTCCTTCTGTTTTGTTAGTACCGGGAATACCAGGCTTTAGAAGGTGATAAACGGAGAAGCATGTTGGGAAATATGGTTACTAAAAAGTGCAGAGGATAGAGAGTATGTCACCGTGCAAGTGGGACTCGACACTCCCATTGTGTACGAGCTCGTAAATCAAGCAACGTGTACGGCCTTCAATGCATATTCCAATCAGTTTTACAAGATTGCGGTGGTGCAAACGGCTTAGCATCTCGACTTCTGCAATAAACTCACGGTCTCGATTCAGATTGTCCCTAGTTAGCAGTTTAACTGCAATCTCGGTTCCATCTTCCATGCTGCCCTGATAAACACGACCAAATCCTCCCTCGCCCAATACCCTCTTGGCACTGAATTTATCAGTTGCCTTCTGGAGCTCGGAAAGTGTAAAGGTCTTAACCGACAAAGCACATGTAGCCATGGAAGACATCAAAGAATCTGATCCCGAGCTTCTGGCGCTAATGGAAAACATAGACCCAGCACCTGCAAGGTGTTTAAAATGTCAGGAACAGATTCATGCATGAAATGTGCCATGTTGTTTAAAGCTACAGAAGCAAGCATCTGTTATAAAGTCAAAGGGAGAAACTTACCAGGCTTTTTCTTCATCGATGAAGCCCATACTGCTGGAACAGCAGTAGATGACATCCCAACTTTGTTCCATTGCATGACTATAAATATAGCGCCAGCTAAAACCAGGGCGAGCACGAAACCTGAGAGGACAATGATTGCAATCGTTCTAAAATCTATTCCCTGGCTTTTGTTGGCAAAGTTTGCAGTGAGTGGAAGCCCTCGAATACTTGCACTTGGAGCATCCTCCACAATGTCTCCATATGGTGAAGAAGAAGGAATTCCTGAAGCGAAGCTAACAAGTTCAAAAAGAAAGGGTAGAAACTAGTGTTACAGAGAAAACAGTTTACCTGGATAACTTATGTGTGTAACCTCATAATCACCAAAAACAGACTCATTTAGAGGCAATTTCTTGTGCCTGAACCGCTGATAAATAAGTGTCGCCGTAGTATTGTCGAATTTTTCCCCAAGTGGAACAAGGTTAATATCCACCACTGTTCTCCCTTGATTTTCACTGTCGGCACTGGCACCCATTATTTTGACTTGGCTTTGTTCCAAGTATGTTCCAGAAGCAACCTCAATTTCTAACTCACTGGTCACAGGGAAAATAGAAAAAGGAGCGACACTTAGCAGAAGCTGAACTTTCATGGGGAAAACGCAACCACAAGGTGAACCAAAGGGAGATGAAGTAAGAGGCTCCACGCATGCCTGTTGACAGTCTATCGAAAAAGACAACACAGAAATGAGTAGTTACTACTTTGATAATGAACAAGTAGCAAAAGAAGTACCATGTGAGGAAGGTGAAGGAGCTGAAGTCACATTGCGTGTTAAATGCCAAAGACGATTGTGGTGATGACCTTTGTTTCTTGGTGTGGGAATGATGCTTGGGTTTGGGGCCAAAGCTGAAAATGAAAATAAAATGACCATTAAATACACCTTGGCAGAAAAAATAGTTACACTGTCTAGACAATGTGATTAGGACTGTATGACTAAAAGCATCCTCTTGCTGACCTGGTGAAGGTGCAGGAGCAACAGAAGGATGAAAAAACCGCATTTGATGCGATATTGATCGGGTAAATGGAAAGCTCATAGGAAACAGCCTAGCTGCAAAAGATAAGAGTAAGCTGATAAGTCATCCACAGAAAATATCTTTCTATACATGTCAAAGTGTTCATAGCGGCAAATACTAAAAGACACAAAAATACTTAAAAATGAAAGAACCAAGACTACACTGTTCACCAAGAGAATGTCGTAGGGTGGCAAAAGGTTTGAAATAATCGTCACTCTCACGCTTCACCATAATAGATACCAAAGTTAATGAATCAGAGATCTTGAAACTAAAACCATTTTTGCTTAGTTTATACATACTTACTAATAATAAAGTAAGCTTGTAAATAAACAATTCTAAATATAGCTCATCTTCAGCTGTCAGGCAAGCACGAGAAAAAGGAAAAAAAAACTTAGCAATCCTTTCTCAATCGCTTCCTAATATTTTGTTTTAACCAACAAAGACATTGAAAGGGGAAAGTTCTGTATACCTAAGCATAGGGGAAAGGAGGCGAGAGAATGAATAAGGAGCAGAAGCATCGCAAAGTTTCGCATCTTTATCGATACTCTTAAACCACCATTCGTCACCAAACCTCCGCGTCCTCGCCGGAAACCCTCCGAAAATTCGAAGAGTGGAAACGAATCCTATCGTCCAGAATCAGACGTCTAACCATAACTTTCTCAAAGAGCTTCGCAGATATTGATCTTTTTCCCCAACACAAAACCCTAGGGTCGATCCACGAAATGCGGCTGCACAGAGCGGGAAGCAGAGTCGAATGTTGAGAAAGAGAGAAGGAAGGAGAGCTTCTCCGGCGAAGGTTACTGAGTGAGTGATGAGAGTGTAAAGTAATTTCGGAGTGAGAGTGCTTTCGGAGTAAAGCGAAAAAAGAAGAGAAGCGATGATGATCCATCAGCAATAACCTAACGCGCGCGCGTGGTCTCTATGCTCCTTGAAACGACAAAACTGGTGGCCGTTTGCCACCGTCACTTCTACGAAACCGTTTCCTATTTTTGGCGACTCCCACCTTTATTGGGCTCATTTTTATCCATGGGCTTTACTTTCCTAACTCAGTTTTTAATAAACTCTATAAACTAGTGTGTAGCCCCGCGCAAGTTGACTTAATGATGTCTCCATGAACGTTAGGTGCAAGGTTTTAAAAATTGGTGTAAGTGTTTAGAGCATGATTAAACCTGAATTCTTTAGGGGTTCTTTTTTTTTTTCATTTTTTTAAAAAAAAATTAAAAATAAACTAATCTCGAGCCACCTCGTGTTAGTTGAGCCCGTAAACAGTGCAAACAACCAGGGAAAATCGATGCTTATTTTGCATTTTAGGAGTTGGTGCTTAAGTTTTTTGTGAGACCCACTTAGTATCTTAATTTTTTTGTTAAGCACCCTCTCTTAAGCACCTTGGTTAATCATGCTCTTAGGCTTCGCCTAGGTGACAATTCAGTCTATTCGAAACATCTTTTTTTTTTAAATTCGATTTATATGATTCAAACTATTTGAAATCAGTTAAAATCAATTTAAATTAATCTAAATATGTTAATTTAATCAATAATATTAGTATAGATCCACAAATTTGTCTATTTCTTTTTGTTTTACATATCTAATTTTGATTATTTATTACAATGATTTTATATTTCTATTTAAAAACTAAAATAGTTCATAAAATTATCATATATATATATATATATAATAAATCAATAATTCGTTAATGTTTAGATCTCGCATAGGTTCTGAATAATCCTTTTAGTCGCTAATTTTCTATAACATGTCTGGTTACTACCTAGCAATTTTTTTAATATTGGTTGAAGCGTGATGGTGATATGAGTTTTTGTCCGTTTTAGATGCGGTCTGGTGTTGTACTTTATTTGAAAGGAAGAGATGGTGAGGTGTGCCTTGTTGTTTTTGTAACGTAAGTGTAAAAGTTTAAAAGACATTTAATTTGCAGTGCTTTGGCGTTAATATATCTATAGTCTTACATATAAATTGAACTCTTTTGGTGTTTAATATTTCTATTTGAGATTTAAAATGTACAATGGTTTTAAAAAATTAGAACCGCCGGTAAACTTATTAGGATAACAACACTTAAAAAAAAACTATTGCTAAGAAGAAGAATAAAAATTTAATTATTTATGCACTCAAACGACTCTACATCCCTGAATGATTATTGACATGATCTGGTTTTTGGGTAAAGGTTTATATCGTTCATGTCTGTTTACAGACTGTTTCAATTTTGATATTTTATTTCTCCAACCCGTCAATTTTATTAGGCTTGAGACATAGATTTCAAAGTATAATACATATTAGAATTTGATCTGCGCCCCTGCGCAGATATCTAATTTAACTTGTGTTAAACGTAAAATTATAAACTACTAGTTTTATAAAAAATCTTATATATATTTTTTATATTTTGTAATTTATATATAGAATAAAATATATTATATTATAATATAGATGTTTGATAATATTTTTTCCATTTGTATATAATATTATATTAAAATTTTATAAATGCAGTTTGATGTAATTGTACTATTCATATATTAACATGTTGTCTTTGTTAATTTATTTTAAAATGAAACAACATACTAAAAATTTTAATGGTCAATATATGAATATCGATTTGGTTAAATAAATTTTGGAATTATAATTTTTTAATTTAAATTTAAATTTATTTTAAATGCAGTGGTATAATCTATAAATAAAAAGAAATACAAAAATGAATTACTTAATTTATTGTAAATACAATGCTAAATTTGTAAATAAAAAGAAATATTTTTTATATTGTTATTCATGTTTCCAAACAACTCTTATTTATAATGTTATCTATGTTTCCAAACAGTACCATAATTTACTTTAGTTTTAATAATCTTCTTTATTAAAAGAGAAGTATCTTCTCTATTAAAAGAGAAGTACAATTTTTATCTACTGTTAAAAAGTCATACTAGGTCCATTTCATCAATTATATTTATTTTATTAATTACATAATCTATTAAATAAAAAATATTTTAAAAAAACTTAATAATTAAAAAGATATTATTAATAAATCAATTTGACTATTTTTCATACACATATAACAAAATCTGTTGAGAAAATCTAACAAAATCGTTCTAAAATTTAAAAATATTTTTTTAAAATTAGTGAATTGATTAATTTCGTGATTAATAATTTAATGTTAAACATTTTTTATTCTTTGTTATCATATTAAAAACAAAATTTTATTATAAAATTAAAAAAAAATTGTTTTTTTAATATTTTTTATAAACATATAACAAAATCTGTTGAGAAAAATCTAAGAAAATCTTACTAAAATTTAAAAATATTAAAAAACAAAATTTTATTATAAATTTTTTAATTTTATAATAAAATATTTTTTTAGTATTTTTTATTATAATCTATATCATATTAAAGTTATACATTTATAAAATAAAAAGTTACCCGCACGGATGTGCGGGTGAAAATCTAGTATAGAATATGGAAGGTGTGCGTGAACCAGACCTCATAGTGATTAAACCGGAAAGGGTTGTGTATTTATTTTCAAAATGATGTGAGAGTGTTTTTATTTTCGTTAGTTATAAAATCATTAGGGTCCGTATGATTTCAGCCATCCATATTAGTTTCTACTCTATTAAAATAGAGTTCTAAATTTATCTACCATAAAAGTTATCATTAACTTTTGGACTCTTTCAAGTTTGTTAGAAAAGTGCATAATTTATGGACCGTTTAGTTTAATACATTCTAGTCTAATTATTGGATATATCTCGGTTCTTTTACAAATGAAACCGGCCAATTTGAATTAAACCAACATCTAGTCTCTTATAAGTAAACTAAATTAAATTAATTACATAATAACTCTCATTGAACCGTACAAAGATATTTGGCGACTTTAATACTCTTTTCTTCTAATTTAGTTGATTATGATCTCTTACAAACATCATCATCATACAAATAACATCAATATGTCTTATACGCTATGTTTCTATCATTAGATTATCATCAAACCATTATTACGTACATGTATTGTGTTTATCATAAAAAGTTAAAAAATAATTAAACTACAAATTGTTGCGATTTTTAGTTTTTATCCGTTGCGATTTTCTCAAATTCATCAATGGTGATGCTCTCTTTAACGCCAAGGGTGAGTTGTCGACCGCTTTGTAAAGCTACGACATTGCAATGGCTCCTGGGGTTAACGTCTGTTTTACCAGGTAAGAATCCGTCCTCTCTCCTGATGGACATATCTTGCTCAAAACTTGGTTGTCTATTCTCTTAATTTGTTCGCTCAGAATTTCAAAAATTTGTTTCATCTCTGAGTATATCAGATCTAACTTCTCATTGAGGTCGGCGGCAATTCTACGGTTTCCTGTGAAGACTTGGTTCATTTTTGACTTAAACTTCTTTCGTATCTGTTCATAGTTGTGTCGTAGTTGCTTGTGAAATTTCCAGCGCTTTCCTTAAATCGTTGATCGTTCAGGTTCATCACATCAGAGAACTCAACTCATTTTTCGAAGTTGTAAGGGGCAGCATTGTCCTCAACATAATGTTGAGATAAGTTATTTCCGTCCAGAAAGGCCGCAACTGATGCGAGAGTTTTTCTAACTCGGATCAAGTGTTTCTACTCTGTGAAAAATGGTGGTTCCTTCCTTTCGGTGTCTCTCTTTTGGAAAGCGCTACCTAAATCTATGTTCTCTAGGATGGTTTGATTGTCTAGGTTTAGTCCTCTATAGAAAGTGTTGATGAATTGGGGTTATGAGAATCCATGGTGTTGGCACGAAAGTTGGTAGCTCTTGAACCTTGTCCAAAAGTTTAAAAAAGATTTGCGGCTACCTTGTATGAATGTGGATATTTCTCTCCTTGCTTCCCAGTCTCTGTCCTCTTCAAAGAAGTGGTTGATGAAAGCACTTCTAATATCTGCCCAACAAGTAAGGGATCCTGGTGGTAGCTAGTTCAGCCACCTCCTGGCGTCACCTTCTAGGGAGAAAGGAAAAAGTTTGCAGCGATTGAAATCGTCATTCACCATGTCTTCTAGAATCTCGATGTGATCGTTTGGGTGTTCAGTAGGAAAACCATTGAACTAATTTTTGCGCGCCATAATTAGGAAGTCGATATCAAGCTCAGAGCTTCCAGCATGGTTATCGGATTATCGAATCGCGGACCTATTGGAATAGGTTCTTCTGGGGTTTAGGTATTCGAGCATTGGTAATTCATGCTTTACCTCATTTTTTGGAGATCTAGTGATTTGATTGGGATTGCAACTCCCTGATAATTAATTAGTTGGCTTGCTTCGTTAATTTTATTGTTCATTGGTTCCATCAAGACTACTTTCTTATTATCAGAATCAGTAAAGGTGTACTTACCTGCTTCCGGCTGATTGGTGTCGATCGATGGCAATGGAAGGGTGTCGCCCGACAACAGTGGACTAATGTCGATCGATTCTAGATTACCTCCGTCGATCGATGGATGTTGTCCTAAATCCATATTCTCTCCTTTAAGTACCTGTGTCATACGGTTTAGGGAAAGAATAAATTAGCAGAAAGTAAAGTAATAATTAAGACACTATTCTAAACGAAATCTAATGGCAATAAGAAAGAGTCCCCGACAACGGAGCCAAATTTGATGTGGTATTTTTATTTTACTTTCAAATTAACCCTATTTCCCACTTTAATCTCTCAAATAAGAGGTTCAGTATAGTACATAGGGATTAAATCCACAGAGACTCTAGGATTGCATAATAGACTTATTGTTTTCGAATGAAAACTAGATGAACTATAACAATAATAATAAAAGCGATTTCAAAATTGATTTGGTTTGTGAGGATTAAATTAAGAGATTACATTTAGAGAAATCTCAGGCAGGTTTAGATAATGCAGACTAATAGATTGCTAGGGTTTTATTAAGCATCGCTCTGAACTCAAATCTTAGGGTTTAGGAGATCGCTCTCGCGCATCTCAACTGAGCATCAATCGATGACAATAAGATGGCATCAATCGATGCTCATTCTAAACAATATTGGTTTCATGGTTTGATGGGTTCTCTAAACTTCTAATTCAACTCTCATTTGTTACTAGTTATTTAGATTGTTTAAGATAGATTCCAGGTTATAACCAGGCTCTCGCTTGCTCTATAAAACCATAATTTCTAAGATTGAATTGATCAAGTTCAACTTAGCATTAAGACCAACTTAAAAAATGAACCAAAAAGATTACCCTAACAATTCTAAAAAGTCAACAATACATTATTACCATTGAATAACCCTAATTCTAATAGAGAACTACTCAAACATAGCAATAAAGAACATGAATAAATTCTGAACAAATTGCATATAATAAACTGAGTAAAAAGATAAGGAGTTCAAGATCTTCTTTGTAATGATGATCAGATCTTTCTCTCCAATTGAAGTAGCAATGTGTTTCAAATCTAAACTCTAAAACTCTGGTGTAACTTTGAAGAAAACTCTCTCTTAGGTCTTCTAGGCTGAGGTCAAAACAAAGATAGAAAACGCTAATAAATAGTCTAAATTTCGGTCAGGGACTTTTCTTGCAATTAATAAAACTTCTGGGTAAAACTTGTAATTTTTCAAGCCTTCACCAATCTTGCTGTCGACTTGACCGTCGATCGATGCACAGTGTGTGACGTCGATCGATGCACAGTGTGTGACGTCGATCGATGGTCTATTCATAAATCTGGATCCGACTCTGAGTTTCTTCTGAGCAAGCCTGAATGCTCCAAAATAGTTCAAAAGCTCCAATTGCTTTCAATGAGTACATAGACCTGTTAATATTCTAAAACAGAACCAAATGCATATAAAAGACTCTAAGAACACTCTATATATCATAGGTAAAATATGTAAAATCCATGGTATATCAACCAGCCAGCATGTGATCAAGAGGATTTTCAATTTAACCAACTTACCATATCTGGAGGCAATCAGATTTGAAGGGATTAATGACAAAACGGCTATATCTCCACGACCAGAGCCTTTTGAGGATATTTCTGATCAACCTAGACGTGCCAAGACTTCATCATTTCTTGCCCAATCTTTCAAGATTCAAGGAGCCATCAAATCCCCTTCATTTAGCTTTTTTCTTCTTTAATGCTCCAACAGCTCTATTGTCATTTAATTCAACAATTTTCTTTCATGTTCCTAGCCTTGGACGAGCCTATATAAGCTCATAGAATGCTTCTGTAAAAACAACCTTTCTATCAACCAAGTTTATAAAAATATTCAGTTTTTATCAAAGAATGGCTTTGAATAAAAATATGTTCTTTAGAGTTCTAAGTTTGGGAAGCATTAAATATCTATTGAGATCGTGGTCATATAGGTTGTTGATATAGCCTATTTATTACCAGTTTTAGACCATGTTGTAGACTCTATTTAGGATCTGTTATGTGTGTCTAGGCTATGTTTTGAGGTCTTTATAGGTCCAAGTACGTTTTAGAGATATATGGAGATACTTGGAGCTTTTGGAGCATTTGGAGAGGAATAATACGTAGCTGATCATTGAAGAGAATTGAAGTACGAGATTACCATCGATCGACGATACAACTTAGGCGTCGACCGATGTTACATGACCAAGATTGATCGATGTTGCACATCTTCCATCGATCGATGTCCAGTTTGCAGACAACCGACTTTCAAGCCCAAATTAGAGACATGACACAAGATTACAAGATTACCCTTGGATGAGTTTTGACCTAGAATTTAGGGTTCTATATTTGTTCTTTATGTATTGCACTAGAAAAGGGGGCGGGGAAAGAGTTTGTGTGTGTGTGCCAGTGTTAGGGTGCTAAGTGTTCTTTAAAACCATATTTTATCTATGCATTTTATTCAGATTATTATTCTTACTTTAATTATGCCTGAGTAGTTATCAACTAGGTTTAGGGTTTACCAACGGTACTGATGGATTAGCCAAACAATAAAATTGTTAAGGTCATTATTAGTTTGTGTTTATTGCTTGTGTTCTAGAAAAGCTAACTAGAACCCTGAATAATAGGATAGTTAGGCGCAAGCGAGAGCATGGTCTACTACCGGAATCTATTCTATTGAGCTAGGTTGCTAAAAACAAACGAGAGTTGATTTAGTCAATCTAGTAAACTTATCGAATTAGGTCATAACGCTTGACTCAAGAAACCATCGATCGACGGTCATTCCGTGTCAACAAGCGAGAGCTGAGACATTAGACTTAGTCAATAGATTAGGTGCGCATGCGAGAGCTGGTGTCTTTTACATTAGATTTTGAGTTCCATGATTAAATACCTTTAACTTCTATCTACTATAATCCACTTGCCTCAAACCCTAGATCTAGCATATTTCCATATTTACATTACTAGCATATTCCATATTTACATTATTAGCATATTTCCATATTGCATCTATATCTTCTAATAAGGAATATTTCTTTGACCTGATTACTTGCTACCAATATATATAGTTACCTAGCTTAGCCTTTAGAAATAAAAAATCTATTGTGTGCCATCGTTCTTTGTGGATTCGATCCCTAAGTACTACACCTGATCTCTCTTGACAAGAGTATTATTGTTTCGTGTGTTAGGATTAAGGGTTAATTTGACGGTTGTTTATTTATGATATTATTACCCTATTAAAACATAAAAACACACCCACGTCAAATTTGGTGCCGTTGCCAGGGAACATCGATCGCCATTAGATTTATTTTCTACGACTTAGTCTACGTTTGTTACTTTTAAGGTTACTGATTTTTCTTTTTCCTTATTTTTCAGGTCCACGCAAAAGAGTACCAGGAGCAACAAAGGACAACACTTATTGTTTTCTGACCCACATCAACTTGAATGCACGATCCGCAAAGAGAGACGACAAGCATCGATCGACGGCATACTTTCAGCATCGACCGATACCTCTTTACGGATAACATCGACCGACATCAGAACTCAACCATTGGCTGATACCAGATCTCTAGCATTGACCGATATTGATCATATAGCATCGATCGAGAACACCTCATCCGCATCGATCGACGACAGTAGACGAGTTCAGATGGTTGCGCCTATAATTGTTGTTCATAATGAGAATGTAGACTTCCATGACCTCAACGGTCTTCGGCATAATGCAGCAGGTCAAAGGATACACAATCAGGGGGATATAATCCCATAAGCAAAAGCAAACGCTGCAATAGCTCAACCTGAAGCTAACGCCCAAGCTGCTCAAAGAACGCTGGCTGACTACAACCGTCAAGACCAGTACTACGCCAACAGATCTGCCATTCGTCCTCCAGCTTTTCAGAGAAACGATTTTGAGATCAAGCCCGCTTACTTCAGACTTGTAGCACATACGCCTTACCATGGGTTGCGACATGAGCACCCTATGGATCTTCTGGAGCCATTTGAGGATCTAGTGACTGCTATTAAAGCCATTGGAGTCCCTGAGGACTATCTTTTCTGTAAGATCTTCAAGTACTCACTTGCTGGAGAAGCTTCATATTGGCTTAAGCAGCCACCACCATGATCTCTGACATCCTGGACTGACATTAAAAACGTTTTTTTGCGTAACTTCTTTGATGACGCAAGAGCAGAAGATCTAAGGAGCAAGACTGCTACTTTTTCACAAGAGCCTTCAGAGTCTTTCAGAAACTCATGGATCAGATTCAAGTCATACGAGAGAGACTATCCAAATCATGGGTTCAACGAAGTGCAACTTCCTAGCACTTCTTCAGAGGTATTGGACTGCAATATCAGATGGCCTTGAAGAAGATACAAGATTGATTGTGAATCTGACATCTAGTAGCAGTGTCAAGAACACTGATTTTGAGAGGAAGAAATCAACTCCAACAATAAGCAAGGAGCAGATTGAAGAGGTAAAAGAAAAGCTGGATAGTGTCCAGAAATTTTTCAGAAAACAAGTTACTTTTGCAGATGTAGAAGCGATAGAGTCTGGAGACGATGAGAATGAAGAAGAGGATGTGAACTACATTGATGGGAATGGTTTCCAAAGACAAGGGAATCCAGGTTTCAGCAGGAATTCCTATGGTACTGGTCAAAGGAGTAACTTTAATCCGAATTCACAGCGAAGACCCTCCAACAACGACAGGACATATGGATCTTCCTACTACCAAAATCCTCCTCCAGAAACCCAGGAAAGCAAGATTGAAGCAATGGTTGATAGAGTCTTAGAGGGACAGCAGAAGATGACTGTGGATTTCAACGGAAAGATAGATGATCTGTACCTCAACCTCAACACAAAGTTCGAAAACCTCAACACCCATGTGAAGAAGTTGGAGAATCAAGTGATGCAAACAAGTGACACCAGTAGGAGACATGAGAGCCTGATTAAGGAGAAGATGGAGACTGGGCAACGACACCACGTAAATGCATTAATTGATGAGTATTTCTGGCAGGAAATGAAACCCCAAGACAGAAACTTTCGTGTGGAAAACTCTATATCACTCGGCAATCCCCATCCGCATCGATCGACGCAAGAAAACGAGCATCGACCGACGGTGAAACCTGCAGAATCGATAGCCTCATGCGAATCAACTAATATCGATCGACACCATGCTCACGATCTCGATCGACATAGAGACGAAGGAATCGATCGACAGTCCATGCCTGTCATCGATCGACATCGTGGAAACCTAGTCCGATTACCCAACCTTAACGCAAGTCTGATTGTGCGTCCAACAACAACAATTTCATAACAGAATACAAACACGTCTGAATCTACGGATCTTAATAGAGATGACGAGGGCACTCAAAGAGGAGGCAAAAGATCCCAAAACATCAACGCAGAGAAGCCAATGAAAAGAAGATGGATGGCTTTGCTAAAAGAGTTTTTAAAATTCCTTTAGATATGTCTTTTGATGAAGCTTACTATACTCACAGATTGTGGAAGTTTTTCAGGGAAACAAGGGAAACAAATGATGGCATAGAAACCATGTTCAATCACCTTAGAGAGAAGATGAAACAGACAACCTGTTTGAAAAAGAAAAGGGATCCTGGGAAGTTTTTGATTCCATGCTTAATCAAAGGAAACAAATACCCTAACGCCCTCTGCGACACCGGATCTTCAGTGAGCATAATGCCAAAATATATGGCAGAGGAGCTGAATCTGAGAGTGGAACCCTCCAATGATTCGTTTACATTTGTAGACTACTCAAGAGTGAACTCAGGAGGGATGGTAAAAGATGTTCCAGTGCAGATTAACAACACCCTAGTCCCAGTAGACTTTCATGTAATGGACATCATGATAGATTGGAACTCTTCGTTACTACTTGGGAGAACATTCATGGCTACTGTGGGAGATATATGCGACATACAGTTAAACATGTTGTATCTATCTCTAATTGATAGAAATATCTTTGATGAACCTGTTAAAAATAAGAACAAGCTACCCTGATCGAATTGTATAATGATGCAGAGCTTGTGGCCACATGTTTATGCGATTACGAATGTAATGAGGAATCGGTAGATGGAGCATCGATCGATACCCAACCCCTAGAATCGATCGACAATATTCCACATCAGCAATCGACGATACCCACCCTTCAACATCGATCAATACCCATACCCTAGAAACGATCCACACCCACCATGCTGATTATGATTACAACCCAACCTACCTTGAATACGATAAAAACTACAGAGAATAAGAGCTGATCGAGTACCAAGGGCTTACTATGGGGGAGGATGGAGTTTTTCATGTTTCCCATGAACCGGGGAAATCGACATCGATCGACGGCAACCTTACGCCATCGATCGATACTTAGCACAAAGCAGAAACCGAACATGATTCAGCAGAAGAACACGACAGAAAAGTTGGTTATCTACAGCCAGATGAGTTTGGTATTATGAGAGATCCATATGGTCACGCAAGAGCTATGGATGGAAGAATTCTAAACGTCACGAAGGAGGATGTAGCAGATATACTTGCAATGGCCAACAGAGCTGGAAACCTTTTTGGGCACCAGTCTGATTATCGAGAATCGATCGACAGTAACCATAGACCATCGATAGACACCAATTGGGCATGCCAAGGATACAGTGAAGCCTACGAGAGTCTGACTCAGATTATGATGAGGATTAACCTGGCTGGATAATGGATGCGAGAGTAGGCAATCCAACATCAACAATTGGCCTATCTTGGCCATCAAACGACATAAAACGTAAACCAGACCCTTCACTTGGACCAGAAGAAACAAAATCTGGTTATCTCAGACCCGATGAGTTTGGAATTTTCAGAGATTTAGAAGGAAGTGCACGAGGTCTTTATGGGATAATTCTAACTCTACCGAAGAAAGATGTAGCAGACGCCCTTCTCATGGCTGAACGAGCAGGAAATTTTTTTTTGGACAATCGCAACAGCCATTGATCGACGCACATGTACCAACATTGATCGACAACACGGAGCAGAAGCAGGAGACATACAACAGATCAGATATTGATGATATTGTGCATGCAATATACCAAGCTCAGAAGATGTCAACGGATGATTTGTATATGAGGCTTGATGACATTTACTACCTTATAGATAAATGCCTCACAGATTTGACTAAACGCATGGATGAGATGAAGCAAGGCATGGATACTTTTCAGAGACAGCATGCGAGTAGACCGGATGGAGTGACATCGATCGACGCCAACCTTACGCCATCGATCGATACTAAGTTCAACAGACAGAAGTTCGCAGCAGAACACTACTTAGAAGAAAGATTCTCTGATATTGCTTTTTCTCAGTGCCTGATGAAGGAAGATGTTTCTCAGCAACTAGAGGAAATGTCATAAACTACAGCTGCCAGACTTAGAATGCTCCAGCGAAGTATTGAAAATCTACAAAGAAGAATGCATTCACTAGAGGTTACTAAGGACATCATAAAGAATTAGAAAATCAGAGGAGATGAGGCAATCATAAACTTCATTGGTACATGGTTTCAGAAAAGCAACGAAGATGTCGCCACTTGTTTTCCAAGTGTTGATTAACCTCCTTTCTAAGCATTCACAATGTCGAGCTTAAGACTCTAACCAAGCGTTGAGTAGGAGGCAACCCACTGTTTAGTAATTTTTCATTAGTTTTTATTTTTCATTTATTACTAATTTTCGTATTTATTTATTTAAAAAAAAATAATACGAGGAAGACAATATGCATAGAGCATCGACCGACACTTGATCACTGCCAATCGACGGAGTAACCATCGCATCAATCGATAGGCACTTAACTGTGTCGATTGACGGTCACCATCATCAAGCAGGTGTATCACTTTTTCCTTGTTAAAATTGGTCCTTATGATTTATTTCTTCCCCAATCTCAGATTGTATAACACTGATGATAGTGTTGTTTAAGTCTAGGGCAGGTATTACTAATATTGTGTTTATTTTGAGTTTTATAAGAAATAGGAACTTACAGGTCTAGCATCGATCGACACCCATATCCGACCATCGATCGACACTCTCTTACAGAGAGAGGTATCGAGTTTTATACTTAAGATAATTACTTATGATTTATTTTTTTCTAACCAATCCGGGGCGGATTACACTGGGTGCACTGTAATTTAAGTCTGGGGGAGGTTCGCTAATGCTATTTGATTGGTTTTGAGTGTTATTTTTATCTAGAAGTTTTTTCAAAAAAAAATTATTGAGTCAAGAAGAGGACTATAATCAACATTTATTATTGACTAAGCATGCTATAAGCACCATTCTTAGAAGGTTGTTTGCAGAGATTACTAGAGATACCAAAGTGGATCATCCTGCCACTATATCACACTTGCTTAGAAAGTTTGGAGGAACCGAAGATGATTTCCAATACTAATCCTGACATTATTTGCTTGCTTTGTGTTCTAGAGTAGCTAACTAGAACCCTGATAATAGGATAGTTAAGCGCAAGCGAGAGCATTGTCTACTACCGGAATCTATTCTGTTGAGCTTGGTTGCTAGAAACAAACGCGAGTTGATTTAGTCAATCTAGTGAACGTATCGAATTAGGTCATAACGCTTGTCTCAAGAAACCATTGATCGACGCAGGATCATTGCCATCGATCGTCGGTCATTCTTGTCAACAAGCGAGAGCTGAGACATTGGACTTAGTCAATAGATTAAGCGCGCATGCGAGAGCTGGTGTCTTTTACATTAGATATCGAGTTCCATAACTTCTATCTACTATAATCCACTTGCCTAAAACCCTAGATCTAACATATTTCCATATATACATTACTAGCATATTTCCATATTTACATTACTAGCATATTTCCATATTTACATTATTAGCATATTTCCATATTGCATCTATACCTTTTAATAAAGAATATTTCCTTGACCTCATTACTTGCTACCAAGATATATAGTTACCTAGCTTAGTTTTTATAAATAAGAAATATATTGTGTGCCATTGTTCTCTGTGGATTCGATCTCTAAGTACTATACCTGATCTCTCTTGACAAGAGTATTATCTTTTTTGCGTGTTAGGATTAAGGGTTAATTTGACAGTTGTTTTTTAGGATATTATTACCCTATTAAAACATATAAAAACACCCACGTCAGTTATTTGTGAGATTCTGCAGCCTTAAAGAACTCGGATTAAGAGAGTCAATCAACCCACCAGATTGAGAGAGTCAATCCTTATCCAGCAATATATATTCCATCCATTTACCTTGTCGTAGAGTGTTGAACAACCAGTCGGAAAGATCCCATAAACCATTCAACCATCCATCAGCTTACATCCGACCATATCCATCTTTATCTCTTCATTTCTCTGTTTATTAACATTGGTAGACGTCTCACAAATTTACCTTTGTTTTCGGGTTCATTTCATCATCCGTCCATCGGATTGAAAGAGAGTGTTGAACAACCAACTTTCATTTCTCCACCTTCCGCCAAATCAGTGGGCACCCCCCTGATCTTACAACATCATTCCTAGTTTGATCACTTGTCGTTGGCTATGCAGAAATCTGTATCCTCAAGAAAAGTTGAGAATTCTTTGCTTTCCTCCGTTAACTAAAATCTACAATACGAATTTTGTTTCCCACAGTTTACAGTTTGGTGCTCAAAGAAGTGGGGGGGGGGGGGGGGGGGGGGGGTAGATCTTACTGTCAGCCACAAAGATGCTTGGTCAAACATGACTGGAAACACAAGCGATAATGAGCCACCTCACGAAGATAACATCAACATGGACAACGTTGATAATAATCCAGCACCAAGCGCTTCTGCGGCCAATGCTGATGCACACAGTAAAGCACTCAGTGAAATAAAAAACCTGATTTTGACTCTCGTAAAGAAGTCAGACGACCAGGATAATATCATGGGTTCTCTTCTAAACAGGTTGAAACCTTAACGACGAGAACTAGGGCTCTTTTTCTACGTGGAGCAATGAGAATCCGCATTGGAAGAAGACTCGACTTTGCAAATCCACAAAATGGACCCACTAACACACAGAAAAATCCGTCGGGTCAAAATCCCGATGAAGTCAATCCTGTCTTACTGCAGCAAAACATGGAAAATCCCCACCTCTCAATCGAGAAACAAAAGAAAACGAGATTCAATTTGGACACTAGCGATCAGACCAACTCTTCAGAAGAAGACAGTAATGTACATCGAATAAGAACAAGAAGCCGAAATACTCGGCAAAAATCATTGTTCTAAAAACCCATGAAAAAGAAGAGGAAAACATCTTCTGTATAGAACAAGAAAAACTCGCCGAGGAACAAGAACAAAGCACATGCAGCAATTGCCGACAAGCTTAAAAAACTACTGGCGATGACCTTGATGAGATGCATGATCTCCGCGAATACATCACAAAAAGGGCTGCAGAAGTAAAAGCTGTGGAACCACCGATTCACCACACTACCAGTGCAACACCTGAGATCGACAAAGTCCTCGAAGAGGCCCAAAAAACGTCTTTCACCTCCTGTATCACGGGGACGATAATATCAGATCCTAGAAAGATTAGGATCCCTATGTATAACAGGACCATTGGTCCCAAAGTGCATCTGCAATCCTTACAGATCGCAATGGGAAGAGCCAAAATTAGGCAGCGCGAAAGAGATGCACGCTATTTCCTCTTCTTCGATGAAAATCTACAAGGAGCAGCAATCGAATGATTTTCTCGCCTAAAGCAAAATTTCATTAGGAATTTCCGCCAATACTCCATGGTTATGGATAGAGAAACTTCCGACGTCGACCTCTAGAGCTTAGCTAAAGAGAAGAAGAATCTCTACGAGATTTCAAGAACAGGTTCAAGGCCGTCACATCAAGCATTGGCGGAATCAGCGATAGAGTGGCCTTAGATGCGCTAAACAAATAGCTCGGGTACAGGTATGAGTTTTGAAGCTTGGTCTCTCTCAAAAAACCATGCACGATCCATGACTATCTCCATAAAGTGACGGAATTCATAATCAATGAAGAAGAGATGAAACTCATGCCGCATAAATATAAACCTCCGAAATCACCTACAAAAGACGCTGCATCAGAACAAAAGCCAAAAAAGAAGGCTTCTTGTAATGACAAGTACGTCCATCACGAAGGTGAAGATGTTTAAGGAGCGCATAACTATGCCATCGACTCTGTATCGGAGTAAGGGCGAACCTCGGGAAACACTTACACCCAAAACATATTTTTTTGACGTGAATGCCTTCTGCGAGTTGCATCAAACCAAATACCACTCTACCACAAACTGCAAAGTTCTTGGCGCTAGGCTGACGACAAATTTTCTCGCATGAAAAATCTCGAATGTGACCAGCATAAAGATCTTGTTCGGGATAGTGACCATTCGGAAAAATCTGACCAATCACCATTGATGGTAAATGCGTCTCAAGGAAATTGATCAGGCGAGAACGGATAACATGAATGAAGGCTGGACGACAAAAAGAACGATAATAGTTGACATGGTGTGTTTATTGTTCTAGCAGAGTATAAATATCCTAAGCAATTAGCTGTCAAATTAACCCTAATCCTAACAAACGAAACAAAACTCTTCCAACAGAGATCAAGTGTAGTACTTAGGGATCGAATCCACAACAAGCAATGGCACACAATAGATTTCTTATTTCTAAGGACAACGCTAGGTAGATATATATATATATATATATATATATATATATATATATATATATATATATATATATATCAGTAGTATTTAATCAATTAAAGGAAATATTCCTTACTAGAAGGTATAGATGCAATATGGAAATATGCTAATAACGTGAATATGTAAATATGCTACTAAACTAACTAGATGCAAATCTAAATGTATTATAGGTAATATGAAGCAAGGGAATGTAAATATTCTAGAACTCAAATATTAACTATTCTGACCCTTTTAACTCCAACTCTCGTATGCTATCAAAAGGAAAGACCATCGATCGACGGCTAAGGCCTGATGTCGATCAACGGTGAAATCAAAAGGAAGTGTGAATGAGATTTGATATGTTCACCAAGCTAATTAGACCAGCTCTTGCATGCGCCTAACAACCTAGTTCAATGGAGTCTACTCTCGTAGTCGTCCATGTCCTACTTTCAAGATCCTAGTTAGCTACTCTAGAATGCAAGCATTTAGCACAACTCGATTGATGGATATTAACTTTAACCTAGCAATCTTACTTTTGGGATAATCCATGATTGCTATCATTCAACCCTAAATCTAGTTGATAACTACTCAGACATAATTAGAGTAAGAATAATAATCTGAATATAATGCATAGATAAAATATTGGGGTTCAATACAAGTCTCCCTAAGGAGTTATGAATCTTCTCCCCAAAAATTCTAAAATTATAATAGAGTGCTTGTGCACCCCTTCACACACGCACTCCTCGTTGCACACCTTTTTTGGTGTAATACATAAAGTATAAATAAAAAACCCTAAAATCTTGGTCAAAACTCGTCCAGGGGTAATCTTGTAATCTTGTGTCTTGTTTCTAACTTGGGCATCAGATTGGCTGTTTTCGAACTTGTCATCGATCGATGTCAAGTGTTCAGAATCGATCGTTCTTGGTCTTGTACCATTGGTCGATGACATGGTTGTGTCATCGATCGACGACTATCTTGTACTTCGACTATGTCAATGTTTAGCTACGGATTATTCTCTTCTAAATGCTCCGAAACTCCAAGTATCTCCATATATCTCCAAAACGTACATGGACCTGTAAATATCTCACACCATAGATTAGACACACATAATATAACCTAAGACATGACTTAAAAATGGTAATAGATAGGCTATATCAACTCCCCCAAACTTAACCTTTTGCTTGTCCTCAAGCAAACAAGCCTATGAAAGAGGTTTTGAAAAGCGAAGAATCATATAATGTCTATGTATAACTTTCACCCTACTTTGTTGCAACCATATCCTATCAAGTCAATCAGAGAAACTTTATATACATTATCCTAGTATAGCAACCAAACCCATTCTACCAACAACTTAGCGAATACTAGTCTGACTCGCCTCTCTGCTGATATCATTTCTTTGCATAAAATAAAAGTACAGGCTTTACCTTGGGAGTATCGATCAAAGGATATATTGACTCTTACCTCTGCAAGTATCTGAACACACATGTAGTTTTCTCTGATTCATTTCCTCTCTCTCTTCTCACTTCTTCTTAGTAAATGTCTCTCTTATTTTGAGGGTATCATTTTATTTTTAATTGACTGATATATTTTGACAGGTTTCCATGAATCAAGCCCTAATGATTTTTGCCACCAGATCTTGTTCACTTATTTTTACCTTTACCTCTTTCTATAATCATATGACTAAGGCTTTAATGGTTGTAGCTACCAAATCCTGTGCGATCTTTTTTTATCTAAAGGGGAGAGAGAGGGGAATCAGAAGCACACAGACTTTTACCTTCCAGACTTGCAGAAGGAATACTATCCAGTGTATACCAAATCCCAAAGCAAGCAGATAATGTTAGGATTAGTGTTGGAAATTATTTTCGGTTCCTTCAAACTTTCTAAGCAAGTGTGATATAGTGGCATGATGATTCACTTTGGTGTCTCTAGTAATCTCTACAAACAACCTTCTAAGAATGATGCTAAAGTGTGGTTAGTTAATATTAAATCTTGATCATAGTCCCCTTCTTGACTCAATAATTTTTTTTGAAAACTTATATATATAAAAACTCAAAAACTAATAAATAGCGTTAGCGAACATCCCCCAGACTTAAATTACACTGTTTCCAGTGTAATCCGCCTTGCATTGGTTAGGAAAATCAAATCATAAGTAAATATTCTAAGTAGAAAACTCGATACCTCTATCTGTAAGAGAGCGTTGATCGATGGTCGACGGGTTTGGTCGATCGATGGTCGCGATCCACAGTCGACCGATGGTGCCTCTATGGGGTCGATCGATGGTGGTTTAAATAGTCTGTAGAAATGAAATAAAACTCGAAATAAATAGTAGTGTAAATAAAAACTAAATAAAAACTTACTAAACAGTGGGTTGCCTCCCACTCAGCGCTTAATTATAGTCTTAGGCTCGACGTTTTGAACTTTCTGACTAGAATGGAGGTGGATCAACACTTGGAAAACAAGTGTCTACATATTCTTTGCTCTTCTTAAACAATGTACTGATGAAACTTCTCATTTCCTCATCTCCTCTGGATTTCTCATTCTTCATGATCTCCTTAGCAACTCCCACTTAATGCATTCTCCTTTTTAGATTTTCAATACTGCGCTGTAGGATTCTAATTCTGGCAACTGTAGTTTCTTATCCGCCAATTTCTGAGAAATATCGCCCTTCATCAGGCTTTGAGAAAAAAAACAATATCATCGAATATGTCTTCTAATTGTTCTTTTGCCGTGGACTGCTGTCTGTCTAATTTAGCATCGATCGATGGCATGATGTTTTTGTCTATCGATGTCACTCTGTTTGCTCCAATCGCACGATGTCCTTGAATAGTATCAAAATCTTCTTCATCTCATCCGTGCGTGTAGTCAAAACAGTGAGCCACTTGTCTATAGGATAGTGGACATCATCAAGCCTCTTGTAGAAATCATCCAGTGACATCTCTTGAGCTTTGTAAATCTCATGAACGATATCGTCAATCTCTACTCTGTTGTATGTTTCTTGCTTCTTCATAGACATAGCGATCTTTTCTGCATGTTGAGGTAAGCATATGTGGCTGTGCTCAAACATAGTAGCTCTCTCTAGAACTGCCCTGATATCTTCTTCTTGCACGTTCACAACTCTTCCGTCTGTAGCTCGTGCATTTCCGTTCTCATCTCTGTAGATGACATACTCATATTTCTTTTCCCAATGGAAAATTCTTATGCCATAAGCATCATAAGCTCTTTGTTCATGCTCTACGCGACCGTCTATCAGTAGTGGGTTTATCCTATCGACTGATCGTGGATTTCCTGAACTAAAAATATCAAAGGTACAAAACTGGTTTCCCCTGGAATGGTGTAGATCGATGCATGTCTTCTTGTGTCGATCGATTTTTGATGTTTTGGGATGTACAGATCATCATGGATTGGCACGTTCTTTTGTTCCTCTCTGTCAATCGATTCATGTACTCGAGCGTCGATCGATAGCTGTTGTGCAAATAAAGTTCCTGATCCAGTAGCCATAACAAGGGCATCTGCCACATCCGCTTTTGGTATGTTTAGAATTCTTCCATACAATCACATGCACGTCCTTCTGGGTCTCTGAAAATTGCAAACTCACCTGGTCTGAGATAACCATTATCTGCATCTTCTGTTCTTGGCTGTGGTTATGGGTTGTGTTTGATGTCGTTTGATGGCCAAGATATACCGTTGATCGATGCTCTATTATATTCTTTCGCATTCATTACCCAGCTAGCTTCTTCTAGTGTTAGGCTGCGGGATTCAATCAGCTCTTCCTCTTTGCAATCTGAATTGTATTCTTCGTAAGCTTCATTGCATCCTTGGTATGCCTGGTGGGTGTCGATCGATGCTTCATTATCAGGCTGTTGGCCGAAAATATTCCTAGCTCTATTAGCCATCGCAAGTATATATGCCACATCTTCCTTCGTGACATGTAGAATTCTGCCATCTATAGCTCGTGCGTGTCTATCTGGATCTCTCATAATACCGAACTCATCTGTTCATAGATAACCATATTCATTTTTGCGTTATGCTGCTGAATCTAGGTTGGTCCTTAGGTTACAACCTGTATCGATTGATTGTGAATGGTTACCATTGATTGACGTCTAGTTCCCGAGTTGATGGGAAATACGAAATAAATCAGCCTTGCCATAGTAATCCCTCGGTATTCAATTATTTCTTATTCTCTGTAATCTTCGTCGTACTCGAGGTTGGCTGGGTTGTGGCAAGTGTCGATCGGTTCTGAATGGTGAGTATCAATCGATAATGAGGTTTAGGTGTCGATCGATTGTTGCATTTCCGGCTCGTCGATCGATGGTGTGGGTTGGGTGTCGATCGATGCTCCTTCTTCCGATTCCTCGTTGGATTCATTATCGCAGAAACATGTGGCCACAACCCCTGCATCATTACATAATTCAATCAGAGTGGACTTTCTCTTATTCTTAACAGGTTCATAAAAAAATTCTGATCAATTAGAGATAAATACAACCTGTTTAGCTTCATATAGCAGATAGCTCCCATAGTGGCCATGAATGCTCTACCGAGTAGTAGCCAAGAGTTTATGCCTATCCTGATGTCCATCACATGGAAGTCTACTGGGACTAGGGTGTTGTTGATCTGCACTGGAACATCTTTTACCATCCCTCTTGAGTTTACTCTTGAGCAGTCTATAAAAGTGAATGAATCGTTGGAGGGTTCCACTCGTAATTTCAGCTCCTGTGCCATAGATTTTGGCATAATGCTCACTGATAATCCAGTATAACAGAGGGAATTGGGATATTCGTGGCCTTTGATGAAGCATGGGATCGCGAACTTTCCAAGATCAGTTTTCCTTTTCAGACAAGTCCTCTGCTTCGTCTTCTCTCTGCGATGATTGAACATTATTTCTATATCATCATCTGTCTCCCTTGTTTCCCTGAAAAACATCCACAATCTGTGAGCATAATAATCATCAAAAGAAATATCTAGAGAAATTTTAAAAACTCTTTTCACTAAGCTATCCATCTCCTTTTCATTGGCTTCTCTGCTTTGATGTTTGGGGATATTTTGTCTCCTCTTTGAGTGTACCTCATCTTTTCTATCAAGATCCATTGCTTCAGACGTGTTTGTATTCTGGTCTGAAACTGTCACTGTTGGACACCCAATCAGACTTGCATTGAGTTTCAGCAGCCGAACTGGTTTCCTTATCTGTCGATCGATGTTTTGGTCGCACTATCGATCAATGCGTCGGTCACACCGTCAATCAATGTTAGTCAATTCACATGAAGCCACTGATTCTGTAGGCTTCACCGTCGATCGATGCTTACTGCTTGGTGTGGATCGATGCGAATGAGAAGTGCGTAGCGACATGGAATTTTCCACACGCAAACCCCTATCTTAGAGTCTTTCTCTCTTAACTCCCTGCCAAAAATCATCATCAATCAATGCATTGACGTGGTGCTTCTTTCCAGCCTCTATTTTCTCTTTGATCAAGCTCGCATGCCTCCTAATGGTTTCACTTTTTTGCATCACTTGATTATCCAATTTCTTCACATGGGTGCTGAGGTTTTCGAATTTGGTATTGCGGTTGAGATACATGCCATCTATCTTTCCATTGAAATCCATAGTCATCTTCTGTTGTCCCTCTAAAACTCTGTCAACCATTGCTTCAATCTTGCTTTCCTGAGTTTCTGGAGGAGGATTCTGGTAGTAGGAAGATCCATAAGTCCTATTGTTGTTGAAGGGCTTTCACTGTGAATTCTGATTAAAGTTACTCCTTTGACCATTCCCATAGGAGTTCTTGTTAAAACCTTGATTCCCTTGTCTCTGAAAACCGTTCCCTTTGATGTAGTTCACAACTTCTTCTTCAATCTCATCTTCTCCAGACTCTATCACTTCCACTTCTGCAAAAGTAATTTTCTTCTTGAGAAATTTCTGAACACTATCCAGTTTTGCCTTGACTTCTTCACTCTTCTCCTTGCTCATAGCTGGGGTTGATTTCCTACTTTCAAAATCTGTTTTCTTTGTACTGCTGCTTGATGCCAGATTCTCAATTAATCTAGTAGCTTCTTCAGGGCTCCTGCTGCTGAAATTCCCTTCACTAGCTGTGTCCAAAGCCATCTGATACTGCAATCCAATAACTCTAAAGAAAGTGCTAAGAAGCTGCAATTCGTTAAACCCGTGATGTGGACAGTCTCTCTGGTAGGAATTGAATCTGATCCATGAGTTTTTGAAAGACTTTGAAGGTTCTTGTGAAAAAGTAGCAATCTTGCTCCTCAAATCTTCTGCTCATGCGTCATCTAAGAAGTTATGCAAAAAAAAAACATTTTTGATGTCAGTCCAGAATGTCAGAGATCCTTGTGGTAGCTGCTTAAGCAAATATGAAGCTTCTCCAGCAAGTGAGTACTTGAAGAGTTTACAAAAGAGATAGTCCTCAGTAACTCCATTGGCTTTAATAGCAGTCACTAGATCCTCAAATCGCTCTAGATGATCCATAGGGTGCTCATGTCGCAATCCATTGTAAGGTGTCTACGCTACAAGTCCAAAGAAAGCGGGCTTGATCTCAAAACTGTTTCTCTGAAAAGTTGGGGGAAGAATGGTGGATCTGTTGACGTAGAACTGCTCTGGATGGTTGTAGTCAGCCAGTGTTTGCTGAGCAGCTTGGGAATTTGCTTCAGGTTGAGCTATTGCCGTGTCTGCTTCTGCTTCTATATCAAGGATTACAGCCCCCTGATCGTCTATCTTTTGACCTGCTGCATTACACAGTTAACCGTTGAGATCACACAAGTCTCCATTCTCTTTCTGAACCACTACAATATGCGCAACCATTTGAACTCGTATGTTGTCGTCGATCGATGTGGGTAGGTGTTCGTCGATCGATGCTACTTGGTCGACGTTGGTCTATGCTCGAGTTATAATGTCGGTCGTTGCTATCGGTGAAGAGGTGTCGATCGACGCTGTGTAGATACCGTCGATCGATGCTTGTCGTGTTTCTTTGCAGATTGTACGTTCGAGCTTATGTGGGTCTGAGAATAGTAGTTCTTGTCCTTTATTGGTACTGTTACTCTGTTGCATGTACCTGAGAAACAAAGAAAAGAAAATTTTAGTAACTTAAAAATAAATAACCGAGACTAAATCCTAGAAATTAAATCTAATGGCGGTCAATGCTCCCCGGCAACGGCACCAAATTTGGCATGGTGTGTTTATTGTTCTATCATGGTATAAATATCCTAAAAAATTAACTGTCAAATTAACCCTTAATCGTAACACACAAAACAATACTCTTGGCAAGAGAGGCTAGGTGTAGTACTTAGGGATTGAATCAACAGAGAGCAATGAAACACAATAAATTTCTTTTTTCTAACGACTAAGATAGGTAGGTAGATATATATATATATATATATATATATATATATATATATTGATATATATCAATAGTATTTAATAAATTTAAGGAAATATTACTTATTAGAAGGTGTAGATGCAATATGAAAATATGCTAATAACGTAAATATGGAAATATGCTACTAAACTAACTAGATGCAAATGTAAATGTGCTAGACCTAGGGTTTTAAGCTTAATGGATTGTAGAGAATAGGAAGCCCGAGAATGGAAACATTCTACAACTCAGATATTAACTATTCTCAACTTTTTAACTTCAACTCTCGTATGCAAGCAAAAGGAAAAACCATCGATTGACGACTAAGGCTTTATGTCGATCGATGGTGAAATTAGAAGGAAGTGTGAATGAGATTTGATATGTTCACCAAGGTAATTAGACGAGCTCCCGCATGCGCCTAACAACCTATTTCAATGGACTCTATTCTGGCACATAACCTACTCTCGTAGTCGTCCATGTCATACTTTCGAGATCCTAGTTAGCTACTCTAGAATGCAAGCATTAAGCACAACTCGATTGATGGATATTAACTTTAACCTAGCAATCCTACTTTTGGGCTAATCCATGATTATTATCATTCAACCCTAAATCTAGTTGATAACTACTCAGACACAATTAGAGTAAGAATAATAATCTGGATATAATGCATAGGTAAAATAATTGGGTTCCAATACAAGTCTCCCTAAGGATTTATGAATTTCTCCCTAAAAAATCTAAAACTAAAATGGAATGCTTGTGCACCCTTGCACAAACGCACCACTCGCTGCACACCTTTTTTGGTGTAATACATAAAGTATAAATATAAAATCTTAAAATCTAGGTTAAAACTCGTCCAGGGGTAACATTGTAATCTTGTGTCTTGTTTCTAATTTGGGCTTGGGATTGGTTGACCTTGAGCACGACTTCGAAAACTTATAGTCACCAATTTTCAGCGGAGCCTCGGACTGGTTGACCTTGTCCTCCTCTTGCGGAGCAGAAGGCATAACATCCTTGGATTCAAGGGAATCTGGAATCAGAACCAACCTTCCCCGAATCCTCCCCTAAAATCTGGACAGTAAAGGCTCCAAATAAGCAAACTTGCCCTGACAATCGGTGTTCAGTGCAAGATTTGCATCATATTTGAACTCCTCGGTGATAGGGCCTGATATTTACCATTATTGTGCCATGATATCAGCCCTATTTAGAGTCTATTATATGTATGTGGAGTATGTTTTAGAGTACTTTCAGGTTCTGGTATGTTCTGGAGACCTTTGGTGATTCTAGAGCTTTTAGAGATGTAGAATTTCACAGATGCGTTAGATGTTTAGCTATGGATGGAGACCTTCCCACAGTGAGATTGAGCTGATCTTTTTACAGAAGATATATTTTGAGTTATATTTCCAATGCCACCTTTTTGAGTTCAATAAGGATCCTACAGACAAAGTTATGCCTGTTTTACTGGAGAGTGGTTTGTCTGCCTCGCGAGAGGAAGCTGTCGAGAGATTAATGAGTTTCGATCAACGGCACAGCTTTAGTGTAGATCGACTGTGATCCCAGAAAACAGACCCGACTTGTTTCAAGACCAAATAAAGCCCATAAGTCAACACAAACTACCAGAATGCCGCTGCACAACTTAAAACCCTATTTATGTGTTTATATGCCATTGTTTAGGCAGCAAGCTTTCTTTAATGCATTATTCTAGGGTTAGGAGAAAATGGAGGAACTCCTTCAGATTCCTCCTGGAACTGATTTGGTTTTATATTATATCTATTCTATTCAACTATGATTTATGTGACAAAGATAATGTCTGAGTAGATCTCTTGTTAGGTTTAGGGTTTATTAATGGTATTGATCGATTAGCCAAACAATAGAATTGCTAGGGTGATTATTTAGATCTATCAATAGAATTGTGTTTATTTCTTGTGTTTTAGAGTAGCTAACTAGAACCCTGATCATAGGATAGTTAGGCGCACGCGAGAGCATGGTCTACTACCATAATTAATGATGTTGAGCTAGGTTGCTAAAAACAAAGGAGAGTTGATTTAATTAATTTAGTGAACTTATCAAATTAGGTCATAAAGCTTGACTAAAGAGACCACCGATCGATGCAGGATCTTTGCCATCGATCGACGGTCATTCCATGTCAACAAGCGAGAGCCGAGACATCGGACTTAGTCAATAGATTAGACTCGCAGTGAGAGCTGGTCGTCTTTTACATTATATTGAATTCTATGATTAATACCCTTAGCTTCTATCCTCTATAATATACTTTCCTGAAACCCCACACTTTTGGTCTTTCCTACAGGATCGTAGAAGATATTTTCATCAACATTAGTAAGGCGCATCATATTCTTCTTGAGATCACAAACTGTCCTTACTGTAGCCATAAAGGCTCTTCCAAAGATAAGAGAAGATTCTTGACCTGATTTGCTTCCCAAAACATGAAAGTCCACATGAAGAGTGAATTCACCTATCTCTACTTTAACATTTTTGATCATGCATGCTGAGTTTACCTTGGAGTCATATGTTAAGGTGAAGCTATCTTGAGAAGGTTCCAACTTTAATCCTAACTGTTCGGCATTGTCCTTGGCCCTAATGCTGATTGCAGATCCAGTATCACAGAGGGCGTATGGGGAATTGGTGTCATGTATACAGCAGGGAATCCGAAACTTTCCAGGATCTTGTTCCTTCGTCAGTGTCTTCTTGGATTTATGGCTGACAATATTAAACAGCAACTCAATTTCCTTACCCGTCTCCTTTCTATCTCTGAAGAAATTACCAAGTATGTAGTGGTGATATGCATCCTCGAAAGACATATCCTTAGGGGCCCTCTTCACTCTCTTTTGAAATCCAGCAAATTCAGCCTTATTAGGGTTCTCTAGATCTCACTCTCTTGTTTGGACTCTTTCTTTCACTGCTTGCTTGTCCATGACAGATTCATGTTCGTCCATCTGGTGTCGATCGATATATGGTGTGTACCGTCAATCGATACTGTCAGCGAAAGAGATTTCAGCTGGAGTCAATTGCCCTTGTTCTGGTGCATCAACATCCTGCTGATTGGTGGTCACTGCTGGCCTTTCTGATGAGCGGTGTGCATTATGGCTTGACATGGCGTGTGTCGATCGATGCTCATCTATGTCGTCGATCGTTTGTCGCCCGTTGATGTCGATTGATGTTGTCATGTCGGTGTGGATTGACGGAGTCCGTTTTAACACAATACGGGTTGGGAGGAAGCGGGTGTCGTGTGTCAAAGTCTGAGTGGCTCTGAATTTTCACAGTTCCTAAGTACTCTTCTATGGGTGTCGATCGATGCTCATATGATGGTGTCGATTGACACCAGTGCGAGTTGCCAAAGTTCATAGAAATTTCAACTAGAAAAGCACCTTCGTCAAGCTTCTCATGCTCGATTACTTCCCCAAAGTCATTATCTAAGATGGAATCAACCTGGTGCCTCTTGCTCTCCCCAGCTTTCCCTGCTTCTTGCCTCTTCACAGCTTATGTTGTCTGAGAATTATTGGTGTTTAGCATCCTGGCATGGGTGTTCATGGCTTCTAATTTTCCATTCAGCTCTTTGTGGATAGAATCAACCCTCAGATTTAAGTATGCACTCATCTTCTGCTGAATTTCTATGGCTCATTCCATCATAGATTCCATCCTCTGAATATGGTCCTGAAAATAGATTTCATTTATATGATTCTCGTCCTCTTCTGCACCATGTTCCACCAACGAGACTTCATGTACAAAATCAGTTTTGTCCTCGACCTCAATGATCTTGTCATTATTCGTAACACCTGATTGCATTTTGTGAATATCCATATTCCTAATACTGTTGCTAGACACAAAGTTCTGAATCAGTCTCTTAGCTTCCTCTGGAGTCCTTGCCCTAAAGTTCCTTTCACTTGCCTGATCCAACATTATATGATACTGCAAATCAATACCTTTGGAGAAGAATCCCAACGGTTAAACCTCCGTGAAACCATGATGTGGACAGTCTTTTTGGTACCCCATAAATCTGTCCCAAGAGTATTTAATCCTTCAGTAGGTCCCTGAAAAAATGTCAAAATTTTATCCATTAGCTCTTATGTCTTTGCATCATCAATAAAATTAGTCAGAAATGTAGTCTTGACATCATCTGAGGTAGTGAGAGATCCTTGTGGTAGAAGTTTCAGCCAAACAAGTGCATTCCTAGAGAGAATACTTGAATAACTTGCATAGAAGATAGTCTTTAGTTTCTTCATGCTCCAGGATGCTAGAAACAAAATTCTCTAGTCTTTATATGTAGTCCATGGGATCTTCATGGGGAAGGCCATGAAAGGGGTGCTCGCTCACATGAGTAAAGTATGCAGGTCTTATCTGGCCGTTGACCCCCTGAATTTCTCGAGGTTGAATCGCTGACCTATTAATATAGAATCGAGTAGGCCTGATCAACTCTGCTATCGATCGATTCCCGGGGATTGCAGCCCCATATGCATCTAATTTCTGACATGTTGCATTACACAGATAACCCTCAGGGTCATGCAGGTCTCCATTCCCATCCCTATTCAGAATGAGTGTCGCAACCATCTCTACTCCGGTTACTGTTGATCGATGTTCGTCCAAAAGTAGTGTCGATCGGCGTCGAAGTGTTGTTTTCGATCGATGCTAGATGTTTCTCTCTGCGGATGGTGCGTTCAATAGCTGTTGGGTCTGAGAAAAGTAAGTCTTTTACCTTGTTGCTCCTGGTATTTCTCTGCATGTACCTGAAAGACAACGAAAATTTTATGTAAGTAACTGAAACATAAAATAAAAACCTAGACTAAACCTATTAATCAAGTCTAATGACGATTCTCGCTCCCCGACAACGGCGCCAAATTTGACGTAGCTTTTATTATGCACTCTCCAATTAACCCTATAGGCTACTTTTTACTCTCTTAAATATGAGGTTCAGTTGTAGTACTTAGGGATCGAATCCACAGGGAGCGTGGGCACACAATAGACTATAGATGCTTAGATTAAGCTACGCAAAAAAATTATTAAAGAAGTAATAGTAGACAAGTAAGCAGGTGATTGGTTTGATAACGATAAGATGAAATAGCTAGGTCTAGGGATTTATCAATCAATAGATTCAAAATACAAATCAAGGATGCTAAGGGTTTTATAGATCACATTCTAGAACTCGAATTCAATAAGCAAGTAATCCAGCTCTCGCATGCAATTACTAATCAGATGCCTATGTTCTATGTTCCAGCTCTCGCATGCAAAAAAGGATCAAGCGTCGATCGATACCAATGCTTGGGTATTGATCGATACCAATGCTTGGGTATCAATCAATACTACTTCAGACAAGCATTAACACACATATCGATTATGTTCAACTATATCCTAGACCATCTTTCGTATGTGCCTAGATATCTAATCCACACAGGGCTCAGGTTTCGTTAATTAATTACACTCTCGTGCCTCTCAATTGTCCTATGATTCTAGGTTCAAGCAATCAGTCACACTCTCATGTTATTCCACTACTCTAGATCCTAGTATTACAAGACACCCTGGTGTAGAGATCTATAGATAACCTAGCAATCCTATGACTATCAATTTGACATTAAGAACATGAAATCCCTAAATCTAACAAGATGATTACTCAATCATGGAAGCAATAACACAAATTTTAGTCTGAATAAATAATAGATATAGAAATCAATATAAAAGCTAAGGAGTTTCAATAAATCTCTGAAGTAGAATTGATCTTCTCTCCAAAACTTAAGACAAAGAATAAAATAAAGCTTAGCCGTCAAGAATGGGTTAGAAAACAATATAAATTAGGTCTAAACTCATGCAAGGGTGTTATGGTAACTTGCCATGACATCTGGGCTTAAGTCGGCCATAAAACAAGTCGGTTCTGTCTTCTGGGGTCACCGTCGATCGATGGTAAGGCTGTGCCGTCGATCGACACTCATTCATCCCCTCGACGACTTCCTCTCGCGAGGATGACAGACCACTCTTCATTAAATCGGGCATAACTTTAGATATAACCGTCCGATGAAACTCAAACCGGTGGCATTAGAAAGATAACGCAAATCTATATATCAAAATATCAGCTCAACACCGTGGGAAGGTCTCCATCCATAGCTAAATATCTGACGCATCTGCGCAATTCTACATCTCTAAAAGCTCCAGAATCACCAAAGTTCTCTAGAACGTACATGAACCCAAAAATACTCCAAAACATACTCCAAACACATATAATAAACTCTAAATAGGGATGATATCATGGCACAATAGTGGTAAATATCAGGCCCTATCAATTACCAATGACCCCACTATTCGCCTACAACTTTGCCAAAAAAGCAAAAGAGAAAAGAAAAATAAAAGAAAATAAAATAAGATGAAAATCGAAAAGAAGATGGCACAATGTTTGTGTTAAAAAACATTGATCATTGGATTTGAGATCTAAAAAGATTAAGAGAAGAGAGAAAAGAGGGAAGAAAGGGATCAGAGAAGAGTTTGTGCCTGGTTGTCCAGAACTTTAGGGGTAAGAGTCAATGTGTCCTTTGACCGATACTCCAAGGGTAAAGCCTGCACTTTTATTATATGCAAATATATAAAATCAGTAGAGGGGTGAGTCAGACTAGCATTTGCAAAGTTGTTAGTAGAATGAATTTGGTTGCTATACTAGGATAAGATATATAAAGTTTCTCTGTGATTGACTTGATAGGATGTGGTTGCAACAAAGTAGGGTGACAGTTACACTTAGACATTATGTGATTCCTCGCTTTTCAAACCTCTTTCACATGCTGCCTTGTTTGATTGAGGACAAGCAAAATGTTAAGTCTGGGAGAATTGATAGGGCTTGATATTTACCATTATTGTGCCATGATATCAGCCCTATTTAGAGTCTATTATATGTATTTGTAGTATGTTTTAGAGTATTTTCAGGTTCAGGTACGTTCTGGAGAACTTTGGTGATTCTAGAGCTTTTAGAGATCTAGAATTGCACAGATGCGTCAGATGTTTAGCTATGGATGGAGACCTTATAACGGTGAGATTAAGCTGATCTTCTTACAGACGATATAACTTTGAGTTAGATTTCCAATGCCACCGTTTTGAGTTCAATAAGGATCACACAGACAAAGTTATTCCCGTTTTACTGGAGAGTGGTCTGTCTGCCTTGCGAGAGGAAGCTGTCGAGATATGAATGAGTGTCGATAGACGGCGCAGCCGTAATGTAGATCGACGGTGATCCCTGAAGACAGGCCCGACTTGTTTCAAGACCAACAATAGCCCATAAGTCAACACAAACTACCAGAATGCCCCTACACGACTTAAAATCCTATTTATGTATTTCTATGCCATTGTTTAGGCAGAAAGCTTTCTTTTATTCATTATTCTAGGGTTAGGAGAAAATGGAGGAACTCCTTCAGATTCCTCCTGGAACCTATTTGGTTTTATATTATATCTATTATATTCATCTATGATTTATGTGACAAAGATCATGTCTGATTAGATCTCTTGTTAGGTTTAGGGTTTATTAATGGTATTGATCGATTAGCCAAACAAAAGAATTGCTAGCGTGATTATTAGATCTATCAGTAGAATTGTGTTTATTTCTTGTTTTCTAGAGTAGCTAACTAGAACACTGATCATAATAGTTAGGCGCACGCGAGAGCATGGTCTACTACCATAATTAATCATGTTGAGCTAGGTTGCCAGAAACATAGGAGAGTTGATTTAGTTAATTTAGTGAACTTATCGAATTAGGTAATAAAGCTTGACTTAACAGACCATCGATCGACGCATGATCATTGCCATCGATCGACGCATGATCATTGCCATCGATCGACGCATGATCATTGCCATCGATTGACGGTCATTCCATATCAACAAGCGAGAGCTGAGACATCAGATTTAGTCAATAGATTGGACTCGCAGCAAGAGCTGGTCGTCTTTTACATTAGATATCGAGTTCTATGATTAATACCCTTAGCTTCTATCCTCTATAATTCACTTGCCTAAAAACCTAGATCTAGCTATTTATTATTATTGTTTACTTACCAATCAATCAATTATATGCTCTAATTTATTTACTGCTTATTAATCTATTTGCCTAGCTTAATCGTGACTGTATTGAGTTTATTGTGTGTCCATGCTCTCTGTGGATTGGATCCCTAAATACTACAATTTGATCTCTCTTGGCAACAGTAGTTCGTAGGGTTAATTTAATAGACTTTGCATTGAAATACATACAAACCCTCCTGTCACTTAGTCTCGCTCATGAACATCAAAACACCTGCGGCACCACGTTATTCTCGGAAATCGCCAAAGGTTCCTCGAACTCTACCCATCCCCTCTAAGTCAACAGCAATCTGAATCGAATAGTCCTGATAAATCAAGGCCGCCTCTCGTAGTCCCTGATAATTAGCAAAACGAACTCTGGAGGTGTGCACCCTCTCCAACTTAGCCTTACGCGTGCAACGCTCACTCTTCTCAACTTCAATCTCGTTCTTAAAACGGGCAGCCTCCTTCTTGGAATTTTCGGCTCATAAGAATAACATCCGCACCTACGAATGACTCACCATAAAGGCCTCATTCATCGCATTGTATTCCTGCGAGAAAAATAGTCCAATGGGTTAGAAGGAGATTTAGAAACAAAAAATGAAAGACTTACCCCCGTATAAAAGCAAGAAGCTTCCATGTACTTCTCCGAGCCACCAAGCTCGTTAACAATCGAGGCTGTCCGAAAGGGTACCCAGGCTGCACCATAAAGGCGGCATCAATCCCCAACCCATCGTTCTCAAACGCTAGTGTTCCCTAATTCTCGATCGGGGTGCGAGCGGAACCACTTCTGTTTCCTTGCTCATAGTGAGGACGGAGAGACCATTGAATCTCGGGCAGTGATACCTCGGGAACAAAAACATTGTCCTCCTGGACAGAGACACTAGTGTTCCTAGGAGACCTTTCCCTTTCCCTCTCCCTCTCCAAAAGAATGTTGTACGAGACAAATACCCCAATGATCGATTCTGAGTTTTCGTTAACTAAGGGACTGGATCGGACACGAGACTGATGAAGCAAAACTGCTTTTTGGAATACTTCTGGTGAAGAGTATCCCCAGAAAAAATGGACCGCTAGGGAGAACGTCTCTAATAGCCCCAAGTCTTTTGGAAACAGAGGAATGAGGTGGAAAACTGCAAAAAACAAAGAAAGAAAACGCCAGTTAGACTTTATTGAAATAAAAAGGGTTTTCGTACATGCTACCCTTTCGGCTCCACTTGGTCCTAAACAACGATAAACACTCTTCTGCAACGAAGGCAGTGTCTAAACGAATGTAATAGACGTATTCTCTCCAAATCTTGAGTTTGATGTGAACCCCTTGATTATCGTCATATATTTACTCTGTTTGAAGCAAAAGGATAGACTATTCGTCGTGTTCATCAAGCCTTAAAGGCCCTCTAGGTAATCAGCGTCAAGGGTCATCCCACACTCAAATCTTAGAAACAATATCCGATGAGGTGTTGCAAACTACGAGGAGTGATCTGACTAAGCGACACATTAAAACGGTTCAAAAATTGAACTATGTTCGCTGGGATGGGGAACCACAAACGGAAACGCAAGATATGGGCCTCATAACATGTGAAAAAACATGTCGGATGACTTTTAGCACTCTATCCTTCTTGCGGTATCCAAAACTCCTCATTATCTGGAACCCAAAAAATCTGTGGATGGTCACAAGGAAGGGATAAGCACATCTGCTTGGCCCTTCGGGAAATTTCTCCTTGGTAGGAGGTCTTCTCGGACCCCACGATTCATGGGGAGGCAATGCCTCTTTTGGATCAACGGAATATCCCACAAACTCTACCTTCATAACTACCTCATCACTCGAGTCGCAAACCTCCTATTTAGTAAAACCGACAGGGGGTGCCTCATCGAAGGCATTCTCAAAATTGTGGGCGGAGCATGAGATACTACTTGTTACTCTCCTACCAGTTGACATGAAAAAAGAGAAAAGTGAGAGAGGTTTTCTACCTTAGGAAAATTATTTGGAGAGATGATTGTGAGAAAGTAAGAATGGAAAAACTTATTCCATTCTTATAGAAGAGAAAAGTGGACAATCTACTATAGCTTTCGGAAAAGAGTTGATTACACCAACAAACCATTTAGCCATTTGATTCCACCTAGCATGTCAATCAGTACCTCACGAGAATTACACGTAAATCTAGCGAGTTGGGGGGGGGGGCTAACTGTTGGGGTCAAAATCCGCCACGACGAAATCAACGTCTATAATCTATTGAGAAAATATGCCTTCAACAAATATGAGGCAGAAATATCGAAGAAACTACACCTCACAAGCCAAGCCTATTTTTAAAAGAATATAAGAATAAAGATTCGTGTATTTCATCCTAGACAAGGAATGAAAGAATTTCTATCCAAAAATGAAAAGATCGGAAAATTTTTTTTCATAAAGTTTTTGCGAGAAATGGTGAGTTTTACGAAAGAATCTTCTGTAAAACAAAAAAGGGAAATTTTCCACAGAAGAACCCGATAATAAAACATTTGAGATAATCTTCCGCAAAACAACTTTTGGTAAATATTTACGAAATAATTTGCGTAAAACAAACAAAATAGTTCCAAAAGTATATAGAGCGACAATAGAGTGAATGAGAGCGGAAGAAAGGCATCACCACCCTTCATGCACTCAATGTTCCCAACTCCCTCTCTCCTCATCCAATGTCGCCCAACTCCCTCATTACATGGTCAATGTCACCATTCTCTCTCTCTAACATGCTCATTGTCACCATTTTCTCTCTCTACATGGTAAATTTTTTGATGCTCTCTCACTCCCTAAATGGTCAATGTCGCCATTCTCTCTCTAACATGGTTAATGTCGCCATTCACTTTCTCTAACATGGTCAATATCACCATTATCTCTGTACATGATCAATGTCGCAATTCTCTCTCTCTCTCTACATGGTCAATGTATCCCAACTCCCTCTCTACTTTGTCAATTTCGCCCAACTTCCTCTCTCCTTGGTCAATGTTGCCATTCTCCTCCTCTCATCAAATCAATGCCACCATTCTCTTCTCTCATTAAGTCAATGTTGCCATTCTCTTCTCTCATCAAGTCAATGTTGCCATTCTCCTCCCTCTTCAGGTCAATGTTGCCCTTAATTCTCCCTCATTTCCCAATGCGGGTCTCATCATGTTCCCCTTTGAATCTTATCTGAAATGTCTCTCGTCTCATCGCAATAGGAGTTTTCGTTGAGATTTCACGAAGAAAACAATCAAGATTGTTTTCTCGTAAAAGTTCAAGTCAAATGTCGGGACGATACTGTTAAGCTTAACACCATCATATCCTAAACTAAACAAACTTATTTTCCATCGGTTCGTAAGACAAGCGACATAAAAAACATAGACCAGAAAAATTGGCGGTATTTTTCGAGACCTATTGTAAAGATCGCAACCTCCTTAGGTGGATACAAAATAAAAACATCTCTTTCTTTATTCGCAAATTCATACTTTGTTATTTTTTTCATTCATATTCTGATTATCACTTGTCGTTGTCTTTGCAGAAATCCAGATCCTCAAGGAATGTTTAGAATTATTTGCTTTCCTCCGTTAACTAAAATGCATAGTGCAGATTTTGATTCCTACACAAGTCAAAAAAGACCCCCGTGTCGTTAAAAAGTTGATCACCTTCCATTAGCTTTTGAAAAAAGTTAAGAGTTGTAATAACAACAGCCAAAGTAAGTTTCAATTTACCTCTTTCTTAGGCAAAGCAAAAAAAGTTAAAAGTTGTAAAATCATGTTTTAAAGTTGCTCTCTTAACACTAAAATTGAGTCTCAATATACCTCTTTCTCAGGCAAAGCAGATTTATCTTTTTGTTTCAAAACTCTTTAGTGAGCATCTCATCGAATCAGGCGTGGCATAAGGTAAATTAACTTGTGCTTTCAGTTGACATATTTGTATGAATTTTCAATAAAAAAGATTGAAATCAATTAGTTAAGTTTATTAGTAGACTTATATTGCTATAAATATTGAGGCAAAACAAACGTAGAATAACTTATTTATATTAATGTTCTCTTCACTACTTACTGATTTGATTTTTTTTTTTTGGAGTTTGAAGTTTAATGCCTGTTAATGAAATTCTAAAAGTCCACGAACTGTAAATACTATTTTTCGGGTTATACTAGATAAATCACGGATAAAAAACACATTTATCGCAAGATTAAATATTAGTGAAACACTTCTTAGATTTTTCACTTGGTAAATCTAATGCACACATCATGAAATATCCATGTAATCGCTGTTCTCTAGACAAATCTAAAGCAAGAGAAAATAATGAAGGTGATTTGATTTGTTATGGCTATTAAAGTTCTTAGGCAGGTTAGATATTACATGGAGAAGACATATGTGTCACTGGAAATGCAAGAGTATATTCTGATACTACTCATGTTGAACTAGATCCAATTTTGAATCTCTTGGATGATATTTTTCCAGATATTAGTACGAATATGCATGAAGAACATGGTCATGGGTCATCTGGCAACCTATGGACACTGATAAACTATCACATTCAAGTGGAAATTCCAAAAAAGGAGAAGATGTTGACAAGATGTTTGATGATTATAATCAAAAACTATATCTAAGATGCAAAAAATTCATGAAGTTGTCTTTTATATTGATGTAGTACCATATCAAATGTATGTTTGTGATTAGTGACAAGATGATATTCATGGTATTTGATTTGATGATAGAAGAACTTTCACATGCCAAATTGCGAGATTCATTTGACGGCACGTTTATTCGCAAATTTGAAATGATTTATGAGTAAATTGATGCATGTCCAAATGATTGCATGATATATTGGGAAGACGATGCAGAAAGATAAATTTGCAAAGTCTGTGAAGTATCTCGTTGGAAGATACAAAGAGCACAATTTTTGGATGAGAAAACAAAACAAAAAAATTCTCCTACAAAATATTTGCGCCTAAAGCCACGATGTCATCAAAAACTGCTACCCACATTAGATGACATGCAACTGCGACTAACAATAATGGTAAGCTATGAGATCAAAGAAACAATACGGTTTGGAAGGAACCTGATAAAATAATATCGCTAGATGCGTCCACAAAAAAAAAAAAAAATTTGACATGCGAGTAACCATCATTTGGACAATAAGCAATTTTGGAGTTTAAAGAATTTGTTGGATTGGAATACGTATACAATATCAGTTTATTCAACCTATAACTATGACGACATCATTTACGCCATGAAAAAAATGTTTTATTGGTCAACCTCGTTTTCTTCCTCTACATCTTGGCTTTCGAAAAAATCATATACATTTTAGTGGCAAATTAGAAACTAAATCTCCACCAGTTACATTGACATGTTCCATACTTATTCATCAATTAGAACAAGTTAATGTTAATCTTTATAAAAAAAAGTATTTCAGTGGTAGCTGAAAGAAAAAGAGACATAAATGATGCTAGAAGATCAACTACTGGGCAATGGAAGAAAAAAAGTATACTTTTTTGAATTGTTTTATTGGGAATTTACAATGCTGCAACATAATTTGGATGTCATCATGTATACAGAAAAAAAAATGTGTTTGATAATTTTAGTCTACACATTGTTGGATGGCAAAAATCCAAAGATAATTTGAATGCTAAAAAAGATCTTCCTGAGCTAAAATATACATTCTGACTCATAACCTCATGATAATGAAAAATATTAGTTGCATGTTTTTCCCTTAACAATCATGGGAAACACTTTTAAGTAACAAAGTTAAGTTCTAAAGCAAAATTTACTTTCTTTTTCTATATATTTGGATATGCTATTTTGCTAGTTGGATGTTAAGAGACTTAAATCCAATCAAATATCAAACTATACCATAAAATATTTCCTCCGTTACCAAATAATCTATGTTTTAGAAAAAAAAATAAGTTCTAAACAAATGCATTTTTTTTTATTTTTTCAATGTAACTTTTACTTGGTAATAGTAGTAAATTGAAAATTAAAAAAAAGTAATTGTATTTATTTAACTTTGGTTAAAATTTGAAAAATAGTGAATCAAAAAATAAATATACATTTAAAACTAAGATTTAATAATTTTTATTAATTTCTATAAAAAACCTAAAATATGTAATATTTTGAAACAGATGGAGTACTAATTAATATGTAGACCTAGACTAGTCCAATTAGCACATCTTCCAACATATGACGGATGAAAAAGATAAGAAAAGAATTACTATATTTATCGATTAGTGGTCATTCTATAATCCTTTACCTGATACTTGAAACTTTTTCTCATTCTCCCGTATTTCTACAAAATCAACATGTACATAAATATTCCTTCCGTTTCAAATTATTTGATATTTTAGGAGGTTTATGTTGTTTCAAAATATAAGATGTTTTAAGATTTTAAGGTACTTTTTGAAGTTTTAAGGTTAAATTTAACTTTATTGAAAATTGTTCAACCAATAAAATTTTAAAGTTTTTTTAATAATTGATTGAATGATTTTAAAATTATATTCTTAAAAATACTTTTTAGAGAAATGTAAATTTTTTAATCTTCGTGCGGTAAGCCAAAACTTCATGTATTATAAAACGGAGGGAGTATATTTTTTTAACATATTCCAATTGATATATATATATACACACTCATATTTCATATAAAGTTCCTCTTATCCAAGTACATTTTATGTTATAATAAAATGTAAAAATACAAAGAAAGTTACCAATGATAACGTTTTTAGTTATATCTTTATATAGCTATGCCTTCAGTCTAAACAAAAAACTTTAGATAGCTGTTAATAGTGTCACGCACCATGTCCCTTGTCTACGGCCCATGGGATTGGCTATGAAAGTCGTTGTATCGTACCCATCTTTAATGAAGTCAAAAGTTTCAACTACAATATTTTGTTGCGAGCACACTTTCTTATGCAGTTAAACTTACATTTTTTGGATTTCGATCTTTGAAGTACGTTTCTTACCTATCAAATACTCCAGTTACCAAATGCTCGTTGAATGCATATTCTCTCCCCCGCACTACGAATAAATGGCAAAGCCATATGTATTATTTTGAAAATAGCAAAATTTTAGTCAATTATTTTTTGTTTTGTTTTGAAAAGTAAAGCATATCTTCAGATCGGAACTTGAAATATATTCAGATCGTCCATAAGTTTAAATGAGTGTATGGAACAAGAATATCTACTTCGGAACTTGAATTATGCTCTCGACATACTGCAGGACAATCAAATGGAACAGCTAAATAACTCTATCTCTAGCAACTTGAATTATTAAATGATTATATACGTCTTTTGAATCAACTAAAACTTTAGACCAGATCTTCTAGTAAGATCAATAAACCTGCGATCCGATAATAGTCCTATTTGCTTAGAAAATTTTCTTTTTAGCTAATTTCGAGATTGATTTATTTTTTTTACCTAATTGTGATTGTTTTTATACTCAAGTTTGGTTTGAAATTATAATTTATTCCGTTTGGTTTGAAAATACTAAAAACTTCTTACTTAAAACAGACTAGGTGTTTTCCAGCACAATGTGCAATAATAATTTTTTTTTGAATTTAAGTTACATTTTAAATAAAATTTTATTATCATTTTAGATTTTATCAATATTATAATATATATTTTGATTTAATAGACCATAAAATTAAGATAAAGTAATTTTCTTTGTTTATTTTAAATTATATTCAAGAATAGTTATGTAGATATTCAATTATAATCTTAGATAGGTTTTTATCTATCTCTTTTGGATAAATATTTTAAATCAAATTTATAAAAATTAAGAAAATTGATATAAAATTTGTATAATTATTAGAAAGTAAAACTAAAAATTATTTCCAAAATTTGTAGATAAATAAAAGAAACTAATAATATTACTGTTAAAACTTTTTATGTTTTAAATTTAAAAAAAAATTGAAAATATTTATCAGTAATAAATTGTATAATTATAAAAATAGAAATAAATACTATTACAGAATTTCTAAAATCTTATCATATTTCTATTATTATATTATTTAATGTCATATTTGAATAAATTTACTTTAGTGATGATTTATAATTTACTACAATATTCTAAAAATTTTCACCATAAATATAAATAAGCATTAAATATAATTGTACATGTCACATATAACATAAGTCATGTCATCATTTATAGTATGTCATGTCACATTTATTTAGTGAAAATGATTGCAAAGAAGACATGTGTCAAAATCACTTTGCAAATAATGTCTAGGGGATTTACAATTAATTTCCATGACCACGGGCCTAAAGACTTAATGGGCCTTTGTGACTTTTTGTTTTTGTTCTGAACATCGGGCCTTCGTGGCCTCCTTTTGAAATGCATTTCAGATTTCCATATTCCTCTTTTCTTGAGATTGACTCCTTATTATACTTTCAAAACTCATAGTTTCAAGGAATATACACTGATATGTGACTGGAAGAAGTTTGGGACCCGATACTATAGCGGAGACAGAGATCTTGATTTCTGGAGATCTTTGGATCCCTCTGTCCTTTTTAAAGATTCTAGAGTCGAGAGGATAACCTTTTAGAGTTACTCACATGATGATGCTTCATTGGAGCTCTTAAACTAGGAAATTTGATAGCTTAGAGCTGCAAGGGGGTCTGCTTGCCATGATGACCCGGAGGCCTATAAAATTGATATTCCACTCGGCTAATAATTGTTTTTCTGAAGGGACGTATTTCAGCTCTACACCTTTCGAGGACCTGGAGTTTCTTAGGTACTTTAGAGTGTATCTCTTAAACGAGGGATTTCGGTTTGCTTCCAAGTAACCTTGAGGTTATTCGGTGAAGCTTGAAGGTGCTAAGCCCTTATCTTGGTTGACCTTAAACCCAACGATTCTCAAGTTTTAAATTATGGATTAGTAGATTCTTGAACCCGAAGGTTTCATCTTTAATATTATATTCCGCCTCCTTTAGGTAGGCTAATATTGATAAGGATATTGAAAATCCGTAGATTTAGATGTCAGACCCGGAGGTAGTCATTTTAGTATCGCGTTCTACCCCCTAGGAAATCTACTATCGATATCAGAATTATAAACCCATAGGTTTGTGTTTTAAACCCGGAGGTTATTTTCATCGAGATCGTATTCCACCTCCCATAGGTTGGCTCCTGCTGATTTTGGTTTAGACATCGCTATTTGCCACTCAGAAGTATGCCAATATCGATGTCTTGTGATGCTGCCCTCTGCTTCATGCAGGAAAGCCACTTTTAGACTTTTATATGGCGCTGGTTGAGTTTGACCCTGAAAAGGGTTAGGCAATCGCTAGTCTTATCTATCAGTGCTGGTGCGAATCTACATGGGGTGGTGATGCAAGCGCCAGTCTTACTGCTTTCCATGTCTGGATAAACATGGTTTTTTTGTGTGTGCTCTTGTAGTTCAGAATTTTCACTTTTTTGCTTCCGTATCAACTCTTGAGTTTGTTTACAGTACTTTTGCAAATGTACTTTGTGCATCATGCATTCTTGTTTAGCACTTAGCATTTTATTGAGGAAGGTGCAGATTCATATTGGAGGTCATGGAATGTGTTTTGGCTCGTGGCCTTTATGCAGGAACCATGTATTTTTGACAGCATACTCAGGCTTGAGTATGCTATTCCTGCTTAAGTCGTATACCCTCGATTTTATCATTGTTGACGTGCCCACTAAGGTGAAGGGTTTGTCAGCATCGGAAGTCAGCTTGGACTTGATCCAACTCGTTTCCCCCTTTATGTATGTTGGTGTTGCTGCTGTTCCTTTAGAAGAAACAAATATTTTATTAAATAAGATTAGTCCGGAGATATTGAGGATAACTAGGAGTAGGAAACCAAAATGCCTAAATAATATTAGTAAAGCAATAGAAAGCGTGATCCTGAGATCGTATTTAGAAGTGATAGGTTTTGAGGTGCAGGGCGTTCCAGCAGTTTGGTTGGGGTTTGCCGTTGTTTTCTTGCAGCATGTAGGCCCCTACTCCCAATACCTCGATTACCTTATATGGCCCTTCCCATCCGGGGGAGAACTTTCTTGCTGATATCTCTTTTTTATTTTCAAACACTCGTTGAAGAACCCCACCCCCTTGCTAAGAGGTCTTGGTTCTGACTCTTTTATTGCAGCTCTTGGCTATATCTTGCTGGTTGGACAAGTTTTTCATTCTTGCCGCCTCTCTCTTTTCGTCGGGCATGTCGAGGCTTATAGCCATCAGTTATTCGTTTTCTTCTGGAGATAGGGGCTCTCATACGGCTGTTTTGACAAGCACTTTGGTAGGAAATACCGCTTCTGTACCGTAGTCCAGAGAATAAGGAGTTTCTTGGGTGGCCGTCTTAGAGGTGGTTTGGTAAGCCCATAGGACTCCGTGTAGCACTTTTGACCCATCTCCCTTGGGAATCCTCTAGGCGCTTCATGAGCATGTTGATCGCCGTTTTCGTGGTGTATTCTGGTTGTCCTTTGGATTGAGGATGTTGCGGTATGGCAAAGGTGAGCTTTATGCCCCGGTTCCTGCAGAATTCCTTGAAGTTATGGCTGGTGAACTGGGGTCCGTTATCGGTGACGATCTCCTAGGCACTCCAAACCTGTAGATCATGTAAGTCCAAAGGAATTTATTGATTTGGACGTCTGTTTTCCTGCTTAATGCCTCTTCTTTCACCCATTTGGAGAAGTAGTCGGTTACTACAAGGAGGATGACTTTTTGCCTCGGTGCCATTTTCAACTTCTCTACTATGTCCAAGCCCCATTTCCTGAAGGGCCATGTGGAACTGATGGACTTCAGGTTTTCAGGAGGGAGTTTGGAGACTTGGGCGTGTCTCTAGGATTGGTCAAAGTATTTTGCTTGTTTATTTGCATCTTCCACCATCGTTGACTAGTAGTATCCTGCTCTTCTGGACCGGATTACCATGCTGCGACAGCTAAAATTGGATCCAATATCTCCCTCATGAAGCTCATCGAGTATCATCTTAGCCTATCTCGGCATGATTAATTGCAGGTAAGGGCCGGATAATATTTTCTCAATAGCTTTCCTCGGGATAGGCAATATTTGACTGCTTGTTTCTTGATCCTCCTGCTCTCATTGTGATCGTGAGGGAGGATATACTTTCTAGGTATTTAATGATAGGAATCATCCAGGTTATTTCGATGGCTGAGATTCCCACAGGCGCGATGTAATCATCCTTTGCAGGCCACTAGAGCACTAGCAAGGGGATACTCATTAGGACCTTTGTTTCTAGGGCGGACCCCAGGTTGGCCAAACTGCCAGCCTGAGAATTCTGTTCTCGGGAGATTTGAGTGAGCTTGCAGCTTTGGAACTTCTTGATCAGATGCTTGGCTATAGCAAGGTATTTGATCATGCTGGCGTCCTTTTCTTGATATTCCCCTTGGATATGATTAATGATCAGCTGGGAGTTGCTGAAAACCTAGATGCTTTGTGCTTCCATTTTTAGGGCGAGTGTAAGTCCATCTATCAGGGCTTCATACTCGCTTTCGTTGTTGGTTGCTTTGAAGTTGCATCTTACGTCTCTCGAGGAAGTATCTCTTTCTAGGATGTTATCACTATGCCTATTCCTCCCCCTCTTATATTACTGGATTGTCTATGAGTAAGATCCATTCTCATGTTTCATTATCTCCGTTCCGGTTGTTTGTCTCTTGCTCCAGAGCCGGAAGCATTACTTGAGAGAATTTTGCTACAAAGTCTTCTAGTACCTAGGATATATTGGTGGTGACCAGTTTGAACACCACACCGTACTATCCTAGCTCTACTACCCATTTATCTAGGCATTCAAATACCTCAGGCTTGTTAAGTATGGTTTTGATGGGGATTGAGGTTACCACCAAGATTTTATGAGCTTGGAAATATGGGTGTAGTTTTCGAGCTGCGACTACTAGGGCTAGAGCTAATTTCTCGAGATGGCTGTAGCGCTTCTCCGCATCATGGAGGTATTTTTTGACGTAGTAAACTGAGAGCTGCTTGCTTCCTCCCACTCTTACCAGGACGACACTTACAACATGCTTTGATACCAGCAGGTACAGTAGTAGCATTTCTTCGACCAATGGCTTCAATAGAAGAGGGGGTGTGGTGAGATATGCTTTGAGCGCTATGGCAGATTCACATTTTTGCTCCATTTAAAGTCTTTCGGATTTTTGAGAGCCTCTATGAAGGCATGAGACTAATCTGATAGCCTGGAGATGAACCTGCTTAGGTCTACCATTCTTCCAGTAAGATTTTGTACCTCTCTTACGCTTCTTGTCAAGGGGATTGCATGTATGGCTCCTATTTGCTACGGGTTGGCTTCGTTACCTCAGTGTGTCATAATGTAACCCAAGAAATTCCCCGAACTGACGCCAAAGGAGCATTTGGCAGGATTAAGCTTCATACTATATTTCCTGAGGGTGGAGAAGGCCTGTTGTAGATGTGGTATATGATCTTCAGCTTCCAAGAATTTGACTAGCATATCGTCTATATACCTCCACGGTCTGGCCAATTTGCTCGACGAACATTATGTTCACCAATATTTGGTAGGTAGAGCTGGCATTTTTCAAAGGGAAGGGCATAAGTTTACAATAGTAGAAGCCCCTAGACGTCATGAAGAAGGTCTTCTCCTCATCTTCTAGATGCATGAGTATCTGGTTATAGTCGGAGAAGGCACCCATAAAGCTCATCAGCTGGTGCCGTTCTGTGGCGTCAACAAGCTTATCAATGTGAGGAATGGGGAAAAGATCCTCCAGGAATGATTTATTGAGATCCGTAAAATATATACAGACTCGCCATTTCCCATTGTTTTTTGGACTACAAGAACATTGGCAAGCCATTCTGGATACTGCACTTCCTTGATAAATATGGCACCTAGCAGATTTTTGACTTCCTCGTTGATGATTACGTCCCTCTCGGGAGTAAAATTTCTCATTTTCTGCCTAATGGGCTGATGTGCAGGGTTGACTTGCAGCTTGTATATAGTTATCTAAGGGTTGATTGTCATATCCACATGGGACCATGCAAAAAAGTCAAAGTTGGACCGGATAAAGTATATTAACCTCTACCTCAATCATGCAGTGAGCTTGGAGCCTACCTTGAAATTATGGGTCGAATCTGCTTCGACTAATGGCATCTCATTCATTTCTTCTACCTCTATCTCTTCCGTATTAAAAGTTGGAGGCTCCTTCTGTAATTACTATTAGGCTTTGGTTTTTCCCTTCAAGGTAGTCAGATAGCAGGACCAAGAGTTTTCTTGATCTCCTTTGATTCCCTTTATGCCCCACGGGGTAGGGAATTTGACTTTCTGGTAGAGCGTCAAAGGGACAGCTCCCATATCATGAATCTAGGGGCGTCCAAGTATCATAGTGTAAGATGATTTACAGTCGACAACTAGGAACTTATTTGACATGTTGATTCCTTCAGCGTATACTAGGAATGTAAATTCCCCAGTGGTTTGGTTGACCTCTCCGCCGAATCCTATGAGCGGCGTATCTTTTCGCCTCAGGTCATCCTCCTCTATCCCAAGATCGTTGTAGGCGGTTAGGAAGACGATATTGGTGGTGCTCCCGTTGTCTACCAATAACCTTTTTATATTTTGCTACAGTGAGCGATATAACCAGGGCGTAGTGATGGGGGTGTGGGGGGGTATGGGGGAGGGGCTAGGACTTGCTCCTGCTCCTTGGAAGTAAAAATGATTTCATCTATTCCCAGGATCAGGTGCTTAAATATTTTGGCTTCTAGACCGTTCTTGGCATTCCTGGTGCTCTTCTTTGTGGCTGCGTGGATTATGCCGCTAACTTCAGAGTCTCCATTAATTACGTAAATTACCCTATCATGTCGAGGTGGCGAGGCAGGGACAGCTCCAGTGGGCTGGTTAGTTTCCTCCTTATTGATGAAACTTTTGGCCATTTCCAATAAGAATTCCCTGAGGTGTCCTTTCTTTTCCAGTTCATTAACCTCCATCTTTAGTACGACGCAATCTTCTGTCTTGTGACCATGGTCATTTTGGAAGTCACACAACCAATTCGGATTCCAGAAGGAATATGGCGCTTTCATCTTCCGAGGCCAATAATTCCGGCTTTGAGATGGAGAAGTGGGAGATATTTGGCAACGTGGAACTGTCATCCCTTTGGATTTTTCCATGGGCCCGTTTTGGTACATGCTCTGGTTCCTGCTTGCTGCCTCTTTTCCAGGCTTCTGATAAGGTTTATCGTTTTGATCATTTCTGGTCCCCTTCTGGTCCTGCTTCTGAAGGACCTTGGAGAAACTCGCGACATCCTCTTCCCACTTTACGTGAGCCCATGCTCGAGATACGAAATCTTCCATTGTTTTGCACTGGTATTTGGTGAACTCCTTGTATAGGTGTCCGTCTGGTAGTAGGCCTCTCTTCAAGGATAAGATTGCGGTGGAGTAATTGCATCCGGGGATGGCAACCTTTTCTCTATATAGCTGTGCAGGGGTTCAGCTCGATGCTGGAGGATCTCATAGAGGTCGTCAACCGTCTTCTCGAGGCTCTTGCTACTTGTGAATTTCTCAACAGACTTGACCGTCAATGTTGGGAAGGAGCGTATCGACCCATTGGGCAGGTTGATATACCATTGTAAGGCAGGTCCTGTCAAATTTGAACTTGAACATGGTAGCTTCTTATTTCATCTACTCCTAGGAGCAGGCACTAAAATCTTTCGGCTTCTAGACCGTTTTTGGCATTCCTGGTGCTCTTCTTTGCGGCTGCGTGGATTATGCCGCTAAATTCTGAGCCACCAGAGATTACGTTGATTACCCTAACCTGTCGAGGTGGCGAGATAGGGAAAGCTCCAGTGGGTTGGTTAGTTGCCTCCTTATTGAGGAAAATTTTGGCTCTGTCGAAGAGGAATTCCCGGAGGTATCCTTTGTTTAGCAGTTCATTAACCTCCATATTTAGCACGATGCAATCTTCTATCTTGTTACCGTGGTCATTTTGGAGGTCACACAACTGGTTCGGATTCTGAAAAGAATCAAGTGCTTTCATCTTCTGAGGCCACTTGACTTGTGGGCCCATCTTCCTCAGAACGTTGAATAATTTTGGCTTTGAGATGGAGAGGTGGTAGATATTTGGCCATGTGGAAACTGTCATCCATTTGTCTTTTTCCAGGGGCTGGTTTTGGTACCTACTCTCGTTCTTCCTTGCTGCCTCCTTTCCAGACTTCTGATAGGGTTTCTTGTTTTGATCATTTATGGCCCCCTTCTGGTCCTGCTTCTGAAGGACCTTGGAGTGACTCGCGATGTCCGCTTCCCACTTTACCTGAGCCCATGCTCGGGATAAGACACATTCCATGGTTTTGCACTGGTAATTGTTGAGCTTCTTGTGTAGGTCTTTGTTTGGTAGTAAGCCTCTCTTAAAGGCTGAGATTGCGGTGGAAGCGTTGCATCTAGGGATGGAAACCTTTTCTCTAGATAGCTGCATAGGGGCTCAGCTCGATGCTGGAGGATCTCATAGAGTTCATCAGAGATCTTCTCGAGGCTCTTGTTTCTTTTTAATTGCTTTACGAACTTGACCGCCATTGGGAAGGTTGATATACCATTTTAAGTCAAGTCCTATCAAAGTTGACCCAAAACCCTTGCACATGGTAGTTTCTCTTAGCTCTTTTTGGATTGCTACAGTGACCATCAGTTTCTTGTATTGGGCCACATGATTATCCGGTTCGTTGGTGCCGTTGTACATCCTCATGTTGGGGAAGGAGAACTTTCTTGGCATCTCTGCCGATGTGATCTTGTCTGCAAAGGGGGTATCGACGTACGATTGGGATCGCTTCTACGGATTGGAGTTGCCACTCACGGGAATCTTTACACTAAGTATTGGATGGCATAAAAAATTATAGAGAACACCCGCTCTAGGTAGGCAGTCGCAGAGGACTTCATTGCCGTTACCCCTTCTCGTATCTCTTCGTCAGTTTCCATATTGGAATCGGCGTCTTCAATGAAATCGGTTCAATTTATCCCTGCAGCAACAGTTCCCGCATTAGTATCTCCATTTAGTGGTGGAGGCTGCCGAGTATCGTTGCCTTTGGTAGTCGGAGTTTGTAGAGTTGTATAGGTCGAACCTGGGTTAGAAACCGACATCGCTTGTTGCCCGTTATGTGGAGTGTTTGATTCTCTCCCCGAAGAACGAGGTTCTATGCTTTGAGCTGTGAGAGTTTCTCTGCACTTTGATCCATCAGCTTGGAGTATTCTCCTAGCGTGTTCTTCAAGGCTTGAACTTCTGAGAAAAGCTCGGGGTTGTCTACTGATAGGGCCTGATATTTACCACTTTCAGGCTATGATATCATCCCTTTTTAGAGTATATTATATGTTTTTGGAGTATGTTGTACAATATTTTCAGGTTCAGGTACGTTCTGGAGAACTTTGGTAATTCTGGAGCTTTTAGAGATGCAGAACTGCGCAGACGCGTCAGATGTTTAGCTATGGATGGAGACCTTAATACGGTGCGATTGAGCTAATATTTTGAAAAAGATAGAGCTTTGACTTAGATTTCCAATTCCACCGGTTTGAGGTCAACCAGAATCCTACATCCAAAGTTATGCATGTTTTACTAGACAATGGTCTGTCTGCCTCGCGAGAGGAAGCTGTGGAAGGGATGAATGAGTGTAGATATACGGCATAGCATTACCATCGATCGAAGGTGATCCCAGAAGACATGACCGACTTATTTTATGGCCAACTTAAGCCCATATGTCATGGCAAGATACCAGAATACCTCTGCACAAGTTTAGACCTAATTTATATAGTTTTCTAAGTCATTATTGACAACAAAGCTTTATTTTATTCAATATCTTAAGTTTTAGGGAGAAAACCAATTCTCCTTCAAGAGATTGATTGGAACTCTTTTGGTTTCATATTTATTTCTATCTATTACTTATTTAAACTATGATTTGTGTCATTGCTTTCCTGTCTGAGTAATCATCTTGTTAAGTTTAGGGATTTAATGTTCTTAATGTCAAAATGATAGTCATAGAATTGGTAGGTTACCTATAGATCTCTACACCAAGGTGGCTTGTAATAATAGGATCTAGAGTAGTGAAATAATATGAGAGTGTGACTGATTGCTTGAACCTAGAATCATAGGACAATTGAGAGGCACAAGAGTGCAATTAAATAATGAAACCCGAGCCCTATGTGGATTAGATATCTAGGCGCACACGAGAGTTGATCTAGGATCTATTTGAACATCATCGATATGTGTGTTAATGCTTGTCTGAGGTAGCTTCGATCGATACCCAAGCATTGGTATCGATCGACGCTCGATCCTTGTTTGCATGTGAGAGCTGAAACATAAAACTTAGGCATCTAATTAGTAATTGCATGCGAGAGCTGGATTACTTGCTTATTAAATTTGAGTTCTAGAATTTGATCTATAACACCCTTAGGATCCTTGATTTGTGTTTTGAATCTAATGATTGATAAATCTCTAGACCTAGCTATTTCATCTTATTGTTATCAAACCAATCACCTTCTTACTTGTCTACTATTGCTTCTTAAATAAATTGTTTACCTAGCTTAATGTAAACATCTATAGTCTATTGTGTGCCCACGCTCCCTATGGATTCGATCCCTAATTACTACGACTGAACCTCTTATTTGAGAGAGTAAAAAGTAGCTTATAGGGTTAATTTGAGAGCGCATAATAAAAACTACATCAAATTTGGCGTCGTTGCCGGAGAGCGAGTATCGCCATTAGACTTGATTAATAGGTTTAAGCTAGGTTTTTATTTTCTGTTTTAGTTACTTACATAATTGTTTTTCTTATCTTTTGAGGTGAATGCAGAGCAGTACGAGGAGCAACAAGGAAAATGACTTACTTTTCACTGACCCAACAACTATTGAACTCACCATACACAGAGAGAAACATCTAGCATCGATCGAAAACAACACTCCTCCGTTGATCGACACCACTCTTGGATGAACATCGATCGACACTCCTACTCTACAATCGTTCGACAGTAACCTGCGAGTGGAGATGGTTTCGGAACTTATTCTGACTATGGATGGGAATGGAGACCTGCATCACTCTGAGGGTCATCTGTATAATGCAGCAGGTCAGAAATTAGATGCATAGGGGGCTGTAATCCAAGAGCATCGTTCGATAGCAGAATTGAACAGGCCTACTCAACTCTATGTTAACAGGTCTGCAATTCAACCTAGAGAAATTCAGAGGATCGATGGCCAGATAAGACCTGCATACTTTAATCATGTGGGCAAGCACCCTTTTCATGGCTTTCCCGATGAAGATCCCATGGACCACCTTGAAACACTAGAGGATTTTTTTAGCATCCCGGAGCATGAAGGAACTACAGACTATCTCCTCTACAAGTTATTTATGTATTCTCTCTCTGGGAATGTAGTTGTTTGGCTGAAAATTCTACCACCAGGATCTCTCACTACCTGGAACGATGTCAAAACTGCGTTTCTGACTATTTTTTTGATGATGTAAAGACCGAAGAGCTAAGGGTATGATTTTGACATTCACTCAAGGATCTACTGAAGGGTTCAGAAGTTGTTGCGACATATTTAAGGGGTACCAAAAAGACTGTCCACATCATGGTTTCATGGAGGTTCAACTGCTGGGATTCTTATACAAGGGTATTAATGTGCAGTATCATATGATGTTGGATCAGGCAAGCGAAGGGAACTTTGAAACCAGGACTCCAGAGGAAGCTAAGAGACTGATTCAGAACTTTGTGTCTAGCAACATTATCAGTAATATGGATACTCACGGGATGCAATCAGGTGTTATGAATGATGACAAGATCATTGAGGTCGAGGCCAAAACTGATTATGTACATGAAGTCACGTTGGTGGAAAAGGCTGCAGAAGAGGACGAGAATCATATATATTAGAGGATGGACTATTATGGAACGAGTCATAGAAATTCAGCAGATGACAAATGCATACTTAAATTTGAGGTTGGATTTTATCCACAAAGAGCTGAATGGAAAATTTGAATCCTTGGACGCCCATGTCATGAGGCTAGACACCCAGGTTTTTCAGACAACGGAAACTAGGAAGAAGCAAGCAGTTCTGGTAAAAGAGAAAGCTGAGGAGAGCACGAGGCATCAGGTTGATGGCATCTTAGATAATAACTTTGGGGAAGTAATTGAGCATGAGAAGCTTGAAGAAGTTGCTTTTCTAGTCGAAAATTCTATATTCTTTGGCAGCTTGCACTGATATATGTCGACACCACCACCTTAGTATCGATCGACACCTATTGAAGAGTGCGTAGGAAAAGTAAGATTCAGAGCCACTCAGACTCCGCCACACGACACCCGCATCCTTCCAGCCTGTACTGTGTTAAAACGCACGCTGTCGATTGACACCAACAGGACAACATCGGTCAATATCAACGGGCGACCAACGATCGACAACAGGAGCCGAGCATTGATCGACACCCGCCTAGGTCAAGGCCAAATGCACACCACTCATAAGAAAGGCCAACAGTGATCATGTCTTTTTATTGTTCTAGCAGGGTATAAATATCATAAATAATTAACTATCAAAATAGCCCTTAATCCTAACACACAAAACTATACATTTGCCAAGAGAGATCAGGTGTAATACTTAGGGATCAAATCCACAGAGAACAATGAAACACAATAGATTTCTTATTTCTAAACACTAATCTAGGTGATTATATATATATATTGGGAACCAGTAATTGGTTTAAGGAAATATTCATTATTAGAAGGTGTAGATGCAATATGAAAATATGCCAGTATTGTAAATATGGAAATATGCTAACTACTATAAATATGGAAATATGCTAATAATCTAAGTAGATTTATATGTAAATTTAAATATGTTAGATCTAGGGTTTCAATCTTCATGAATTATAGGGGATAAGATGCACAAATATGTAAATATTCTAGAACTCAAATATCAACTATTCTAACCCTTTTAACTCCAACTCTCGTATGCGAGCAAAAGGAAAGACCATCGATCGACGGCTAAGGCCTTATGTCGATCGACGGTGAAATAAGAAGGAAGTGTGAACGAGATTTGATATGTTCACCAAGCTAATTAGACCAGCTCTCGCATGCGCCTAACAACCTATTTCAATGGAGTTTATTCTGGCACATGACCTACTCTCGTAGTCGTCCATGTCCTACTTTCGAGATCCTAGTTAGCTACTCTAGAATGTAAGCATTAAGCACGACTCAATTTATGGATATTAACTTAACCTAGGAATCCTACTTTTGGGCTAATCCATGATTACTATGATTCAATCCTAAATCTAATTGGTAACTACTCAGACATAATCAAAGTAAGAATAATAATCTGAATTTTGGGGTTCCAATACAAATCTCCCTAAGAAGTTATGAATCTTATCCGTAAAGAAATCCTAAAACTATCATGGAGATCTGGCACACACACACACACTTTGCCACAAACCTAGGAACCCATCACCCACACACAACACACACTTTCTGGTGCAATACATAAAGTGTAAATATAAAACCCTAAAGTCTTGGTCAACTCGTCCACGGTAATCTTGTAATCTTGTGTCATGTCTCTAACTTGGGCTTGAAATCGGTTGTCTGTGAATTGGTCATCGATCGATGTAAGATGTGCAACATCGATCGATCTTGGTCATGTAACATCGGTAGACGCCAATGTTGTGTCATCGATCGACGACAGTCTTGTACTTCGACTCTCGCAATGATCAGCTATGGATTATTCTCCTCTAAATGCTTCAAAACCTCCAAGTATCTCCATATATCTCCAAATCGTGCATGGACCTGTAAAGATCTGAAAACATAGCCAAGACACACATAATACCCTAAATAGAGCCTACAACATGGCCTGAAACTTGTAATAAATAGGCTAATATCAACTCCCCCAGACTTAATCTTTTGTTTGTCCTCAAGCAAACAAGCCTGTGAAAGAGATTATGAAAAGAGAAGACTCACATAATATCTAAGTATAACTGTCACCTTACTTTGTTGAAGCCATTCCTATCAAGTCAATCACAGAGAAACTTTATATACCATAGCCTAGTATAGGAACCAATTCCATTCTACCAACTATTTAGCGAATACTAGTTTGACTCGCCCCTCTACTGATTTAATTTCTTTGCATAAAATAAAAATGCATGATTTACCTTGGGAGTATCGATCAACGGATATATGGAGTCTTACCTCTGCAAGTATCTGAATACACATGTAGTCTTCTCTGATTCATTTCCTCTCTCTCTTCTCACCTCTTCTCAGTCAATGTATCCCTTGTTTTTGAGGGTATCATTTTATTTTTTTGATTGACTGAGATATTTGGATAGGCTTCCATGAATCAAGCCCCAAATGGTTGTTGCCACCAGATCCTATTAACTTCTTTTTGACCTTTATCTCTTTCTAGGATCATATGAATCAAGATTTAATGTTTGTAGCCACCAATTTCTGTTCAACTCCTTTTTAAGTATGAAGGGGAGAGAGGGGAATCAGAAGCACATAGACTTTTACCTTCCTTCAATCTCATCTTCTCCAGACTCAATTGCTCCCACTTCTGCGAAAGTAACCTATTTCTTGAAAAATCTATGAACACTATCTAGTTTTACCTTGACCTCGTTGAACCCGAGATGTGGATAGTCTCTCTGGTATGACATGAAGCTGATCCACGAGTTTCTACAAGATTTTGAAAAATCTTGTGAAAAAGTAGCAATCTTGCTCCTCAGATCTTCTGCTCAAGTGGCATCAAAGAAGTTACTCAAGAAAGCGTTTTTGATGTCAGTCCAGGAAGTCAGGGATTCTGGTTTTAGTTTCTTAAGCCAATATGAAGCCTCTCTAGTAAGTGATTACTTGAAGAGCTTACTAAAAAGATAGTCCTCATGGACTCCATTGGCTTTAATAGCAGTCCGTAGATGCTCAAATCGCTCCAGATGTTCCATAGGGTGCTCATGTCGCAACCCATGGTAAGGTGTCTGCACTACAAGTCTGAAGAAAGAGGGCATAATCTCAAAATCGTTTCTTTGAAATGCTGGAGGACGAATGGCGGATTTTTTGGCGTAGAACTGGTTTGGACGGTTGTAGTCATCTAGCGTTCTCTGAGCAGCTTGGGCGTTAGCTTCAGGTTGAGCTATTTCAGCGTTTGCTTCTTCTGCTTTTGAATCAGGGATTACAGCCCCTTGATCGTCTATCTTTTGACCTTCTGCATTACGCAGATGACCGTTGAGGTCATGCAATTCTCCATTCTCATTCTGAACCACTATTATAGGAGAAACCATCTGAACTCGTATGTTGTCGTCGATTGATGGGCCTGAGATGCTGTCTATCGATGCTAAGTGATCAATGTCGGTCGATGCTAGAGTTCTGATGTCGGTCTATACTGTCCATAAATAAGTGTCGGTTGATGCTGAGTAGGTGCCGTCGATCGATGCTTATCGTCTTTCTTTGCGGATCGTACACTCGAATTGCTGTGGGTCTGAGAATTGTAATTCTTGTTCTTTGTTACTCTTGGTACTCTTCTGCGTGCACATGAAAAACAAAGAAAAAGAAATATCAGTAACTTGAAAGTAACAACAAACCTAGACTAAATCATAGAAATTAAATCTAATGGCGATCAATGTTCCCCGACAACCGCGCCAAATTTGTCATTATGTGTTATTATTGTTCCAGCAGGGTATAAATATCCTAAACAATTAACTATCAAATTAACCCTTAATCTTAACACACAAAACAATACTCTTGCCAAGAGAGATCATGTGTAGTACTTAGGGATCGAATCCACAAAGAACAATGATACACAATAGATTTCTTATTTCTAAAGACTAAGCTAGGTGATTATATATATATTGGCAACAAGTAATTGGTTTAAGGAAATATTCCTTCTTAGAAGGTGTAGATGCAATATGGAAATATGCTAGTAATGTAAATATGGAAATATGCTAATTAATGAAAATATGGAAATATGCTAATAATCTAACTAGATGTAAATGTAAATGTAAATATGTTAGATCTAAGATTTCAAGCTTCATGAATTATAGGGGATAAGATGCACAAATATGTAAATTTTTAGAACTCAAATATTAACTATTATGATCCTATTAACTAAAACTCTCGTATGCGAGCAAAAGGAAAGACCATCGATCGACGGCTAAGGCCTTATGTCGATCCACGGTGAAATCAGAAGGAAGTTTGAACGAGATTTGATATGTTCACCAAGCTAATTAGACCAGCTCTCGCATGCGCCAAACAACCTAGCTTAATGGAGTCTATTATGGCATAGAACCTAATCTCGTAGTCTTCCATGTCCTACTTTCGAGATCCTTGTTAGCTACTCTAGAATGCAAGCATTAAGCACAACTCAATTTATGCAATACATAAAGTATAAATATAAAATACGGTGCTGGTGGAAACACACATCTTGTGATCTTGTGTCATGTCTCTAACTTGGGCTTGAAATCGGATGTCGGTGAATTGGTCATCGATCGATGTCAGATGTGCAACATCGATCGATCTTGGTCATGTAACATCGATGACGCCAGGGTTGTGTCGTCAATTGCCGACAGTCTTGTACTTCGACTCTCACAATGATCAGCTACGGATTATTCTCCTCTAAATGCTCCAAAAGTTCCAAGTATCTCCATGTATCTGTAAAACGTGCATGGACCTGTAAAGACCATAAAACATAGCCTACACACACATAATAGACCCTAAATAGAGCCTATAACATGGCCTGAAACTGGTAATAAATAGGCTATATCAAACACCAATCAGCAGGATGTCGATGCACCAGAACAAGGGTAATTGATCCCAGCTAAAACTTCTTTGGTTGACAGTATTGATCGACGGTACACACCATATATCGATCGAAACCAGCTGGACGAACATGAATCTTTCATGGACAAGCAGGCAGCAGAAGAAAGAATTCCAAAGAAGAGAGTGAAATCTAGAGAACCTTATGTTCCCAAACACCTAAGGAGAGAAGCTAACAAGGCTTCAAAAGAGCATGAAGAGGGTTCATAAGGATATGTATTTCGAGGATGCATATCACGAGTACATACTTAGAGAGAGAAAGGAGACAAATAAGAACATTGAGCTTCTGTTTAATATGGTCAGCTGTCAATCCAAGAAGACAATGAAGAAGGAACAAGATCCTGGGAAGTTTATGATTCCCTGTTGTATACATGACACCAATTTCCCGTACGCCCTTTGTGATACTGGATCTGCAGTCAACATCATGGCCAAAGACACTGCCGAACTGTTAGGATTAAAGGTAGAACCTTCTCAAGATAGTTTCACCTTCGTGGTTAACTCCAAGGTAAACTCAGCAGGCATGATCAAGAATGTTAAAGTAGAGATAGGGGAATGCACTACCCCTGTGGACTTTCATGTTTCTCTCTTAAGCTATTTAATTATAATTTGGTTTTTTTTAACCAATCCGGGATGGGTAACACTAGGGACGGTGTAATTTAAGTATGGAGGAGGTTCGCTGATGCTATTTGATTTGTTTTGAGTCTTATTTACTATATATATATATATATATATATATATATAAGTTTTTCAAGAAGTTTTATTGAGTCAAGAAGGGGACTATGATTAAGATTTATAATTAACTAACCACAATTTAGCACCAAAGTGGTTACTAGATCAAAGGGCTGTCTAAAGAGATTACTAGAGATACCAAAGTGGATCATCTTGCCAATATATCACACTTGCTCAGAAAGTTTGAAGGAACCAAAGCTGGTTTATATATATTTAATGTTCTTACATGGTTATATCTATATATATATACTTTTTTTTTCTTCTAATCTCATATGTATGTGGTGCTTTACTTGCAAGTGAAAACAGATTATGTGTTGTAACTGTTACGCACTGTTAGTTTGATTACAAATATGTTACTAGATCAAAGGGCTGTTTGCATAGATTACTAAAGATACCAAAGTGGATCTCCTGCCAATATATCACACTTGCTCAGAAACTTTGAAGGAATCACACTTTAGCACCAAAGTGGTTACTAGATCAAAGGGCTGTTTGCAGAGATTACTAGAGATACCAAAGTGGATCATCCTGCCAATATATCACAGTTGCTCAGAAATTTTGAAGGAACCGAAGCTGGTTTATATATATTTAATGTTCTTACATGGTTATATATATATATATATATATATTTATATATACTCTTTTTTATATAATCTCATATGTATGTGGTTCTTTACTTGCAGGTGAAAACAGATTATGTGTTGTAACTGTTACGCATTGTTAGTTTGATTACAAATATATTTTAAATGTTATTTTTTTTAAAATTAAATGGGATTTCGAAATGGGAGGTTCAATGAAAATGGCATATTGTGTAAATATTTTAATAAAAGAAGGTGAGTTAATTATTTAGGCTGGGAAACATTGCTTGACTGCCACCTCAGCATAGAATGAATGTAAATAATTATCAAATTAAAAGTTATTTTTTAAAATGTTTCTTTATTAATAAGTTAATTCATTTTCTATGACTTCATAAGAAGTCTACTATGTAGACTTATTTTGTAATCTACATTGTGATTTGATCTAAAAAATTAATTTTTTTTTATAAAAATAGTTTTGTGAACTTTTTAATTAATCATCAATATAAGGTAATATAAAGTTTATAAACTAAAATTTTATATAATTGAAAAATTTAAAAGAATATATTTTATTGATAATCATTTGTTAGACAAGGTTTATGGTTTGTCAACAAAAAGTTCTAACATATTATGTCATTAAGGGTTAAATTTTAGATTGTGATTTTTTCTTTATTTGACTTGAATTTGCATATTAATTTTGAATCGTTTATATTTTAAATACTTTGATATTTGATACAATAATTAAGACTTTTTTTTATTATAAAGCAAACATTTAGGGTTTGAAATTTGTGGTTTAGAGTATAGTAGACCTACAATAAAGTTTATTGCATTTTAGGATTAATAAGAAGTGTGCAGTATCGTAAATTTTAACCTGGTTACAATTTGTGTCTGCCTATATAAATGACATTTACACAATCTCTCTCAAAAATGGAAAAAAAAGTTTCTAATATTCTCTCACTTCTCTCTAAAACTCTGTCACTTCTCTCTAACACTCTCTTATCTCTCCATTTTCTCTAAACTCTCTCACGTCTTTCTTACAATATTATCTTGTTATTTTAGGTATTATGATTCATGGTTTTCATCTTCTTTTTTTAAAATGTAAGTTTTAGATGTATAGATTTTAAATGTGTATTTGTATGTTATGTCTTTCTTACAATATTATCTTGTTTTTATAGGTATTATCATTCATAGTTTTCATATTCTTCTCTAAAAAATGTAAGTTTTAGATCTAAAGTTTTAATTGTGTATTTATGTGTTTATATTCAAATAAAGTTATAGATTCAAACTCTGTGCATTTAGTTTTCTATTATTTGATCTTATAAATTATATTTTGAAGTATGTTGAGATTTAAAACTATTTTAACATGTCAAATTGTACATAAACTTACAGATCTGAAAATTATCAAATAGTGTAGACTTATAATGAAGTTTACTCCCAAATATGACATGTTAGTTTTGCATTTGAGCGAAATAAAATAGTATACTTCATATGCAGTCTAAGTTTTTTTCTAAGATTTGTAGACTAAATATGAAGTATACACTTTTTTTTGGTCAACTTATAACTTTTTAGTCAAATACAAAACTAACATATTCAACGCAGTCAAAATTTTGGTCAAATGAAAAAAATGACTTTTTGTAGACTTTGAGAAGAGTCTATATAATGTAGACTTTCGATGAAGTGTACTATGAAAAGTAAAAAGTTTCACAAAGTTTGGTCAAAATCTAAAAACTAACCTCTTTTACGTACACTTCTTAGTAAGTCAACTTACCTTTTTGTTTTTGTTTTTAAAGGTTAAGATGAAAAATTCTAGGGAAGTCTTTTCTTTTTTTTAAAAAAATATTTTAGTAAATTGCAAAAGTAACTTATGCATTGAAAAGTAGATTGCATCGTAAGTCTACATATATGCATATACATATAAAACAATTTACTATCCTGACACAGATCTGAAAATGCTGAAAACTATGTAAATAGTTACTTTTTCCGGTGTAAAGCTCATTTCCACCATTTACCACCGTCCTAGCTCAAAATATGAGAAAAATACAAAAGTTTAGCTTATAAAAATTAAAGTTATGGGAGGTTGTTAGATGAAAATGGGGCGGAAATTAGAGAAAATGAAGATTTGTTGGTTTAAAAAGAGAAAAAAGTGGTTACAAATTGAATTCTTAAGCTTTTAAGCTCAAAAATGTTGGTTCATGGTGGTTGGGAAATTGATGATAATGGCATTGTAGTAAACAAGATGAAATGTTTAAGGTGTAATAGTTTTTTCCATTTTCGAAAATATAAATAATTAATTAATAATGACAAATTTGTAAGCATTTCAAAAAGATAATGAGGGCTTGAAACTTTCAAAGGTAAATAGTAAGGAACAAAAAAAAAAGGTTAGTTTCAGGGTTGACTTGAAGTTTTAGGTTGGTTTTGAAAAAACTCATATTTTATACTATTAATATACTATGTACATTCATATACCATGAATAATGGTCATCAATTATATCAGTGTATAAGGTTAGGATTCACGCCTTGCGTGAGATAAACATTTTATATACAAATTATATTTATGTATTATTCTTTATTTTATGTTTTTCACATATTAAAAAATAGTAAAATAATAAATACACATTCAATAATTAAGAAATAAGTAATTATTATGTATATAATTAAATTTGCACGCGCATGTAAATCAAACGATCACTTTTGTTTATTAACGATCATTTAATGATAAATAAATCGAAACATCAGTTTTATTTATTGTATATGATATATAATTTAATTTAAATGATATTAACATTGATATAACTATTTATTAAATAAAGTTCCTAATCATATGGTTTTATGATTATTAGCATTTTTATAACAATATTTGATGCCATTTATAAACGAGAAAAAGGTCAAAAAAAGCCTGAACTTTCAAATTTATGCCAAAAACAACTTGAACTTATGTTTCAGCCAAAAAAACTTTCAATTATTTTAAAATTGCCTTTTTAAATCTTATATTTTGTTGACTAGGCCAAATTAGAAACCAGATTAAATCAACAGTTAACTCTTTTAACGTCTGTTAACTAGCAAAACGACGTCGTTTTGAAAATTGATTTACAATTAACAAAACGACGTCGTTTTGTATCTCATCCTTTTTTTTTAATTTCTTCTTCTTCTCTTCCGCGACCAACCATAAACAAAAATTAAAAACCCTAATCTCTCAAATCTCTCTCTAATCTCTAGAGATTAGGGTTTTTAATTTTTGTTTCTGGTTTGTCGCGAAAGAGAAGAAGAAGAAATTAAAAAAAAGGATGAGATACAAAACGACGTCTTTTTGTTAATTGTGAATCAATTTTCAAAACGACGTCGTTTTGCTAGTTAACAGACGTTTGAAGAGTTAACTGTTGACTTAATCGGGTTTCTAATTTGACCTAGTCAACAAAATATGAGATTTAAAAAGGCAATTTTAAAATAATTGGAAGTTTTTTTGGCTCAAACATAAGTTCAAGCTTTTTTTGGCATAAATTTGAAAGTTCAGGTTTTTTTTGACCTTTTTCTCATTTATAAACTTTTTAATGTGGGATATTTAATAATTTTAGTAATTTATAATCATTTTAAAAAATTCAATAAAAATTTTAAAATTAAGATATTAGGTTCTCAATATTTGTTCAATGCATATATCAAAAATATAAATATGTATTTTTATATGGTATATAATTTAATTTAAATGAAATATATATATATATATATATATATATATATATATATATATATATATATATATATATATATATTTATATATACACATCTATGATATACGACTTCTTACTCATGTGGTTTTATAATCATTTGTATCTTATTTTAATAAAAAATTCAAATCATTTATCATAAAAGTTTATGTGAGACTTATAACAGTTTAGTAATTTATACTCATTTTTCAAAATTCAAAATACAACATATACAAAAAAACTATTTTTTTATTATATAGTTAATGTAATCGTGTAATTTATTTTAATAACAAAGATTTAAACAAAAATGATATTGGGTATTCAAATTGTTAGCAAATCTTTATTATTGAAATTTATCAATTGTCATATATATGTTAATCACATTAGGTAATTCCGTAACTTTTATTTAAGGAAATAATGGAGAATAACCAATAAGATATTTCATGGTTAGTTTAATGAAAACTATAATTTATATTTAGAAAGACCAACTTATTTTCTAAGGACTCTCAAGAATCATTTTCATGACGACTCGTGTCATGCTTCACATATTGTAATGTTTCTCTTTTAATATATAAGTTATATAATAGCACATACATGTTATATAAGGGATATAATTCATATTAAGATATATTTTTTGCAGTACATGTTTTCAATTGATACACTAAAATTGGATCTTTGCTAATATTAAGCTAACAGTGTTGTTGCAATATTTTTAGATTCAATTCTAGATGACTAGTTTACACTTTATCCTTGTAGATTCAATATCAAGTTAAAACAATATGGTGGTTTTAAACTAAAGAAAACGTAGCAAGCAAGTAACATGTTGTTTTAGGGATTTCAGATGATAAAAGAGCTAGCCTAGGGTTACTTTATCGGGTGTTACAATGCCAACCAAACAACTATTCAAGTTTGATTTAGACCAGTCTAGAAGTCAGATTTTGTAATATAGAACATCCCACTCTCGTGGAGCTGCTCCTTTTGCTGATCGATCTTGATGCCTAAGATTTTGCTTGGATCAACGCCCGACAACAAGAATTAAAGTTCAGTTCTGATTAGTACACAAAGCACCATAATATCTACTTTTTCTTATTAGAGATGCACTACTCGTTCATAGCGGATCCAACAACCTAGCTTATGGTTAATGAGTAGATTTAACTTAGGTTCTAACATTAAGTGATCAGGTTAATGAAGGCGGTTAGAACAACTATGAACGAAGACAATTGATAGGTACTTATCTATCTTCAGTTCACGAAATCAACACCCTAGAACCCTAGACTAACAGGCCGACTACTCAGCCATGGTGCAAATAAACACATAAGTCAACGCTGAATAACACATGATGCAATAAAATAAAGTAAAAGATAAGGTTCATGATGATCTTCTCTAGAACGAGATAGATGGAGCCGTCTCCCTTACAAAGTAACAAAACTCAAATCGAAAGACTGGTTTCTTGCCAAAAACTGGTGTGCAAAATAAAGATGAATAGAGAGAGTTCTTATAAAGAGGTTCCACCAACTCAGGTTTGAAAAGGGGGAAAATAGGCTAAATCTCGAGAGTATCTTGGTTTCCTTAATTATCGAGAACATCCTCAGGGATGATCCAATCTGCTTGGGAGCACCCATCAGGTTGCTCAGTTCGGTCTTTGATATACCTTGTTATTTACAGTTTTAGACCATCATTTGGACTCTATTTGGAGTCTATTATTTGTGTTTGGACTGCGTTTTGGAGTCTTTACAGGTCCATGTACATTTTAGAGCATTATGGAAATCATGGAGCTTTTTACAGTATTAAGAAAAGATATCCAGTTGTTGTTCACATTCAGCTAAGTACGATTTGAATTCAAGCATGACCATCGATCGACAGAGCATCCTTGCTGTCGATCAACGGCCCACTCGCATAGTATTGGCCGACTTCAAGCCTAAGTCAAAACAAATTATGAGAATGCCCCTGGACGAGTTTTGACCTAGTTTATGTGGGGTATGGCATTGTTTAGGCAGAAGAGAGACCCATATTTTATTTTACAGCATTTAGTTTTCTTGCATTGAGCTTTTTAGTAGTTTAGGGGAGAAGATTTGAACTTCTTTAGAGATTTGTATTGGAATCCCATTTATTATCCTATGCATTATATTATTCATTTCACCATGTTTTCTTTGATCATGTCTGAGTAATCACCTGTTAGATTTAGGGTTCACAATGGTACTAATGATTTAGCCCCCAAATAAGATTGCTAGGATAAAGTAGTATCCATAAGTCATGTTGTTATTGACAGGCTTTCGCTGTGAACCCTGATTAAAGTTACTCCATTGACCACTCCCATAGGAGTTCCTTTTGAAACATGGATTTCCTTGTCTCTGGAAACCATTACCATCTATGTAGTTCACATCCCCTTCTTTAATCTCATCATCTTCAGACTCTATTGCTTCTACTTCTGCAAAAGTAACCTACTTCTTGAGAAATTTCTGAACACTATCTAGATTTGCCTTGACCTCTTCAATCTTCTCCTTTCTCACACCTGGAGTTGATTTTCTCCTCTCAAAATTTGTGTTCTTGGTACTGATGCTGGATAATAGGTTCTCAATCAATCTCGTAGCTTCTTCAAGACTCATAGTTCTGAAATTTCCCTCATTAGTTGTGTCCAAAGTTACTCCTTTGACCACTCCCATAGGAGTTCCTGTTGAAACCTGGATTTCCTTGTCTCTGGAAACCATTCCCATCTATGTAGTTCACATCCCCTTCTTCAATCTCATCATCTCCAGACTCTATTGCTTCTACTTCTTCACCTACTTCTTGAGAAATTTCTGAACACTAACCAGATTTTCCTTGACCTCTTCAATTTGCTCCTTTCTCACAGCTGGAGTTGATTTCCACCTCTCAATATTTGTGTTCTTGGTACTGCTGCTGGATGCCAGGTTCTCAATCAATCTCGTAGCTTCTTCAGGACTCATAGTGCTGAAATTTCCCTCATTAGCTGTAAACCCATATGATATTGTAATCCAATACCTCTGAAGAACGTTGTAAGAAGCTACACTTCGTTGAACCCGTGATGTGGACAATCTCCCTGGTATGACTTGAATTTGATCCATGAGTTTCTGAAATACTCTGAAGGTTCTTGTGAAAAAGTAGCAATCTTGCTCCTTAGATCTTCTGCTCTCGCGTCATCAAAGAATTTACGCAAGAAAGCGTTCTAGATCTCAGTCCAGGATTTCAGAGATCCTTGTGGTAGCTGCTTAAGCCAATATGAAGCTTCTCCAGCAATTGAGTACCTGAAGAGCTTACAGAAGAGATAGTCCTCATGGACTCCACTGGCTTTAATAGAAGTCAGTAGATTCTCAAATCACTCTAGATGATCCATAGGGTGCTCATGTCGCAACCCATGGTAAGGTGTAATAACCCTCACGACCGGATTGGAATTTGGTCGAGAAAAATCTCGCTCGACCAGTTTGGAGTTGGTACGACCATAATTAAAATAAAATCAACCCGGTGAATTAATGTCTCGACATGACTGGCTGAGACCTTCCCTTGACAGTTTTGATCAAGTGTTCATTATTATGGTCGAGTTATATATAAGCTGGATGAGTTATCCAAAATCAGGACGAGAACCAATGGACGGAAAACATTTGATCGAAAGCTGGTTTGGGATACTCTCACCTGGTTGCGAGTCATGTGCATTTCATGTACTGCCTGGCTGCTTGCTTCCTTCCTGACCTGAAAATGTGACTTGCACCTTCCTACTTGCTTGAGTCTGTAGTAAATGACACATGACAATTACAAGCTACTTGCTTACCTGCTTGCAGCTTTCTTCATGGGAAGGAAAAGTTCAGCTGCTTGTGATGAAGCATGTCTCCAGCTGTCAACTCTCAGCCTTGCCTTGTGTTGAGTAAACCCTCAGATGAAGAAGCGATTTTCTTGTTTAAAATACCTCCTTCTCTCCTCTTGGGAGTCCTGTAACAGAAGCAAAAACCTGAGAGAAGCACAGAAAAATCAGAGAGAGAGAAGAGAAAATCTGGCAGAAAAATTCAGAGAAATATTCTGGAAAATCAGTGACTAACCTGGAGCATGGCTAACCCTTCTTAACCTCCCCTGTCTTGAATCAGTGAAGTATGTTGTATGTAAGATCTGAAGGTTATTTGTGACTTCATCTTGGAGTTGAGAGCACCCATGTGTTCAGCCTTTGATTTTAATCGGTAAGGAATTGTGATTTTGATCAGATCAGTTTTGGTAAAGCCCAGTGTCTGGATTAAAACCTAAGCTCTGTTCTGATCATGAACCAATCATGGGTTTCTCTTGTCTAATGGTTAATGCATGAGCATCCTGAAGAAAGAGTGGAACCGAATTCATTTAGTTTGAGTAAAACTGGTAAGTCTTAGAAACATGTTGGTGAATCAGTTTTTGGTTAGAACAGACTGGCTGTGTTGCTGAGCTTCATGTCATGATCAGTTTCTCTTATCCACTGTTAATTTTAGCTCTTTCTTAGCTGGTGGTCGAGTTTTTCTCCAAGCTGTTCATTTGATCTAATTCTCCTTGGTCTGAAATGATGGATGAATCTTTGTGTTCAACCGGTTCTTTTTTAGGTCAAAAGCTCATCTCAGCTGATTCCGTGTGATTTCTAGCTCTCTTGGTAAGGTTTTGGTTATGGAATGATCATTCTCTTGTGAACCGATCTCATAGATGAAATTTTCCAAGATCATAACCAATTGGATTAACATGTATCCTCATGTTCTGTTTTGTTCAGTTGGCTGTAAAGTTTGTAGAGCCAGTCCGGAGTACCCTTGTTCCCTTTTTCCTTTTCTGTTTGAGTTTAGATGGTCGACTTCAGTGGCAGGACCAGCTGAATCAGGCCTTGTCCTCATTCTGTTTTGGGAGTGATCAGCAATTGGAGAACGTTTAGCTTGAGCTCGAGTCTAGTCTTCCTTAGCCAATATCATGGATTCAAAGGTGAGTCTAGATAGATGTTAATGAGTTATGAATGAGCATAGTATGATTGTGTACTAAGAATGGTTGATTGATTAAGTATTGTCTCTTTATCTATATTTAATTACGAAGTGTTTTCCTTGTGTAAACACTAAAGAATTACTAAGAATAATTCTTTGAGGTTTTCCCGACCCTTAGTACTTGTTCTCAAGTACTAATATTTATAAGTATATAATTAAATAGGTAAGTAAGAATCAATTGAATTCTTATCATATTCACTCACCCTAAAGTCCCCGCATTACCGTGACTTGGTTCTGCGAATGAAACAAGGTTATGAAGACACGATGATGGGTAGCACCCTGGAGGTGAATGTACATAAGGGCGTTCGAGGATGATGGTAATGGTAACTCAATAGGCTCAGTTAGCCTTTGTGGTTCATAGGGTCTAGTATATATATTGTATTTATATATGAGTGAATGGCGGGTAACATGGAGGTGATGTTTAAGATAGGATTCACATCGATGGAATGATAGGCCTTATATATATACAATAATTAAGGAATATATTTCCTCTGTATTCAAATGGTGTTGACAGCTCGGGATACTATTAATATGTATTGGGGTGCGGGATTAGACTCACTGAGTAAACTAGTTACTCATGAGTCATTTTTGATGCAGGTAACCAGTAGGCGGGAGACCTTTACTCTAGGATGGGAAGGAACAGCATTAGCCAGCAGTAGTTTTATTATCTTGCATAGTAGGTTTGATATACCTTATGTGTAAAGTTTGTTGACCAAAAACCTCGAGGTTAATTTATAACATTTTGTAAGATGCTTTTGAAAGAATATTATATAATGTATTAAAGAATGTTTCTTTAAGTACGAGTTCCATATGATATTAGTCATTGTTCGTACGAACGAACTATTGGGTATTACTCAGTTGGGTTGGAAAGCCTCGGGTTGTACCTAATAGGATATGTGTACTTAGGCGATTGGCCTAAGGTACCTTGATCTGTTCCGGAAACTTCGGGTTAATCATTGAGGTACACATTGTGGTCTCTCGGTTTGGTTTAAGTTACTAGTGATTGGCTGTGCATGTTCTTGTTTGATTGTTGCACGGCTGGTCGAGTCAACTTGTACTTAGACCAGATCGGAGGTGTCACATAAGGTGTCGGCGATATAAGTCCGAAGAGAGTGGGCTTGATCTCAAAATATTTTCTCTAGAAATCTGGAGGTTGAATGGCGGATCCGTTGGCGTATAACTGGTTTGGACAGTTGTAGTCAGCCAGTGTTCTCTGAGCAGCTTGGTCATTAGCTTCAGATTGAGCTACTGCAGCATCTGCTTCTGTATCAGGGGACTACAATCCCCTGATCGTCTATCTTCTGACCTGCTGCATTACGCATATGACCATTGAGGTCATGCAAATCTCCATTCTCATCCTGAACCAATTCTAAAGTCGCAACCATCTGAACTCGTCCGCTACTGTCGATCGATGCCGGTAAGTTCCTATCGATCGATGTTGTGTGATCAATATCGGTCGATTCTCGAGTTCTGATGTCGCTCGATGCGGTCTGTAAAAAAGTGTCGGTCCACACTCGTTAGGTGCTATTGATCAATGGTTGTCGTCTTTCTTTGCGGATCATATGTTCGAGTTTCTCTAGGTCTGAGAATAGTATTTATTGTCCTTTATTGTGCCTAGTACTCTTTTGCATGTACATGAAAAAACAAAGGAAAAGAAAAATTTAGTAACTTGAAAGTAAAAACAAACCTAGACTAAATCTTAGAAATTAAATCCAATGGCGATCAATGCTCCCCAGCAACGGCGCCAAATTTAACATGGTGTGTTTATTGTTCTAGCATGGTATGAATATCCTAAATAATTAACTATCAAATTAACCCTGATCTAAACACACAAATAATACTCTTGCCAAGAGAGATAAGGTGTAGTACTTAAGGATCAAATCCACAGAGAGCAATGACACAAAATAGATTTCTTATTTCTAAAGACTAAGCTAAGTAAATATATATATATTAGTAGCAAACAATCAGTTTAATGAAATATTCCTTATTATGAGGTATAAATTCAATATGGAAATATGATAATAATGTAAATATGGAAATATGCTCTTAAACTAACTAAATGCAAATGTAAGTATGCTAGACCTAGGGTTTCAAGCTTAATGGATTATAGGGGATAAGAAACACGGAAATGTAAATATTCTAGAGCTCAAATATTAAGTATTCAGACCCTTTTAACTCCAACTCTTGTATGCGAGCAAAAGGGAAGACCATAGATCGACGGCTAAGGCCTGCTGTCAATCGACGGTGAAATCAGAAGGAAGTGTGAATGAGATTTGATAAGTTCACCATGCTAATTAGACCTGATATCGCATGCGCCTAAAAACCTAGTTCAGTTAAGTCTATTTTGGCACATAACGTACTCTTGTAGTCGTCCATGTCCTACTTTCGAGATCCTAGTTAGCTACTCTAGAATACAAGCATTAATCACAACTCAATTTATGGATATTAACTTAACCTAGCAATCCTACTTTTGGGACAATCCATGATTGCTATCATTCAACCCTAAATCTAGTTGATAACTACTCAAACATAATCAAAGCAAGAACAATAATTTGAATATAATGCATAGATAAAATATTGAGGTTACAATACAAATCGCCCTTAAGAAGTTATGAATCTTCTCCCCTAAAGCTATAATGGAAAATTAAACTCTCTCTTCCAGCTCTCCCTTTCTTTCTGTTTTCTGTAAAGCATAAATATAAAACACTAAAATCTAGGTCAAAACTCATCCAGGGCATCTTTGTCATTTGTCTTTAACTTGGGCTTAAGATCGGCTGTCTGTGATTTGTCTGTCAATCGATGGCAAGTGTGCAGCATTGATCGACCTTGGTCCTGTAACATCAGTCGACGCCAAGGTAGTGTTGTCGATCGACGACTATCTTGTAGTTCGACTCTCTAACTGATCAGCTACGGATTATTCTCCCCTAAATGCTCCAAAGCTCCAAGTATCTCCATATATCTCCAAAACGTACTTGGACCTGTAAAGACCCTAAAACATAGTCTATACACACATAATAGACCCAAAACAGAGCCTATGCCATGACCTAAAACTGGCAATAAAAAGGCTATATCATTTACCTTTTCTCAAGACGATGAAGGATAATATCTACCAGAGATTGGATGATATTTTAGAGCCCATAGATGCCAGGCTTAACGTGCTGATGGGATGCATTCAAACACTCCAGGAAAGGATGAGTACAATAGAGACTACACAGATAAGGATGGACAACTAGAGAACCAAAGGAGAAGAAGCTGTGAGGAGATTCATCAATGCATGGTTTCAGACGAACATAGAGTATGTTGATACATGCCTTCCACATTGGTTCGATGAACCACCTTACTAGTCCAGAAGTCCAAACAACGAGCTTAAGACTATAACCAAGCGCTGAGTGGGAGGCAAACCACTTTTTAATAAGTTTTAATTTGTTTTTTCACTATTTAGTTATTAATTACGGTTTTTATTTAATTACTTTAGGGTTTCAAGGAAGAAGTCAAAAGGTTTGAAACCACCACCGGTCGACATCAACACTTCACCATCGGTCGACGGCTTGGATGGTTTACCATCGGTCGACACTCCTTACGGAGTTTGGTAACTTCAACTTTGTCTACCTTTTACTTATGATTTAGTTTTCCCTTCACCAAACTGGACGGGATAACACTAGGGAGAATGTTATTTAAGTCTGGGGAAGGTTTGCTGATGATTTTATTTTTTATTTTGAGCTTTTATTTGTTATATTTACTTTTTTTTTTCAAAAAAACTATTGAGTCAAGAAGGGTATTATGATCAGAACTTATTTATTGACTAACCACACTATAGCACCTCTCTTAGAAATGTTGATTGCAGAGATTACTAATGATACCAAAGTGGATCATTTTGCCATTAGATCGCACTTACTAAGAAAGTATGAAGGAACCAAAGCTTATCTCCAACCTAATACTGGCTAGTTTTCTTTCTTTGGAGCTTGGCATACATCGGATCAGATTCCTTCTGCAAGTTTGTAAGGTACTAGTCTGTGTATTTATGATTCCCTTCTCTCTCTCTCTCTCTCTCCAACATCTATAAAAAGAAAAAATTGAGATGATTTCCTCAGATGCAGAGGGGTAGGTACATTACCGATGACCCCACTATTCTAAATCAAAGGAGTGATCACACATTGTTCCAAGCGAGGGGTAGGTACATTACCTATGACACCATATTCGCCTACAACTTTTCCCAAAAAAAAAGAGAAAGAAAAGAAGAAATCGAAAATAAGATGGAAAGATGGACTTATCAGCATCATTTTCCATTGAGTTTGAGATTTAAAAAGATTCAGAGAAGAGATAAAAGAGGAAAGAAAAGGATCAGAAAAGACTTTATACCTGTTTATTCATATTTGCAGGAGTTGAGCCCATGTGTCATTTGATCGATTCTCCTAGGTAAAACCTGCACTTTATTTTTATGCAAAGAAATGACATCAGTGGAGGGGTGAGTCAAATTAGTATTTGTTGAGTTGTTGAAAAAATGAATTTGGTTGCTATACTAGGATAGGAAATATAAAGTTTCTCTTTGGTAAGCATTATTTGATGTGGTTTCAAATCTCTTTCACAGACTACCTTTGTTTTGCTTGAGGACAAGCAAAAGATTAAGTCTGGGGAAGTTTATATACCTTGTTATTTACCAGTTTTGGACCATCATTTGAACCCTATTTGGAGTATATTATGTGTGTCTGGACTGTGTTTTAGAGTCTTTACAGGTCCAGGTACGTTTCGGAGCATTATGGAGATCATGGAGCTTGATAGAGTATTCAGAAGAGATATGTAGTAGCTGTTCACATTCCGCTAAGTACGAGTCAAAGTCAAGCATACCATCGATCGACAGAGTATCTTTGTTGTCGATCGACGGTCCACTCACAGAGTATTGACCGATTTCAAGTCCAAGTCAAGACTAATTACGAGAATGCTCCTAGACAAGTTTTGACTATTTTATATGGGCTATGCCATTGTTTAGGCAGAAGAGAGACCCACATTTTATTTTACAGCTTTTAGTTTTATTGCATTTAGGCTTTTAGAAGTTTAGGGGAGAAGATCTCAAATTCTTCAGATATTTGTACTGTAAAACCCTATTTATTATTGATGTGGAGTTTTTTTTTCACTTTCAGATTAACCCTATTCCCCACTTTTTCTCTCAAATAAGAGGTTCAATGTAGTACTTAGGGATCAAATCCACAGAGTCTCTAGGATTGCACAATACACTTATTGTTTTCGAATTAAAGCTAGATGAATTAAAACAATAACAATAAAAGCGATTTCAATATTGATTTGGTTTGTCAGGATTAAATTAAGAGATTGGACTTAGAGGAAATTCTTAGGTAAGATTAGATACTACAGATTAATAGATTGCTAGGGTTTCATTAAGCATCATTCTGAACTCAAACCTTATGGTTTAGGAGATCACTCTCGCACATTTCAACTGAGTAACGATCGATGCCAACAAGGTGGTGTCGATCGATGCTCATTCTAAACAGTATTGGTTTCGCGGTTTGATGGGTTCTCTAATGGTTCAATTTTGACTCTCGTTTGTTACTGGTTATTTAGATTGTTTAAGATAGATTCGAGGTTATAACCAAACTCTCGCTTACGCTATAGAATCTTAATTTCTAAGGTTGAGGTGATCAAGTTCAACTTAGCATTAAGAGTAACTTAAAAAAAGAACCAAGAGGATTACCCTAACAGTTCTACAAAATCAGCAATACATTATTACCATTGAATAAACCTAAATCTAACAGTGAACTACTCAGACATAGCAATAAAGAACATGAATTAATTCTGAAGAAATAGAATACACGGAGTAAAAAGATAAAGAGTTCAATATCTTCTATGTATTGATGATTATATCTTTCTCTCCAATAGATGTAGCAATGTGTTACAACTCTCAATTCTTAAACTCTTCGGTAACTTAGACGACAACTCTTTCTTAGGTCCCCTAGGCTTAGGTAAAAACTAAGATAGTAAACCCTAATAAATAGTTTAAATTTTCACTAGTGACTTGTCTTGCAATTAATGAAACGTCTAGGTAAAACTTGTAATATCTCAAGCCTTCACCAATCTTGACTTGACTGTCGATCGACGCACAGTGTGTGGCGTCGATCGATAGTTCACTCATAAATCTAGATCCGACTCTGAGTTTCTGCTGAGCATCCTAAATGCTCCAAAATATCCTAAAAGCTCCAATTGCTTCCAAAGAGTACCTGAACCTGTAAATACTCTAAAACAGTACCAAATACATATAAACGACTCTAAAAATACTCTATATATCATAGGTAAAATACATGGTATATCAACTCCTCCAGACTTAACATTTTGCTTTTCCTCAAGCAAACAAAGCCTATGAAAGAGGTTTTAAAAATGGAGACTCACATAATGTCTAAGTATAACGGTCACCCTACTTTGTTGCAACCACATCCTATCAAGTCAATCACAGAGAAACTTTATATACCATATTCTAGTATAGCAACCAAATCCATTTTACCAACAACTTAGCGAATACTAGTCTGACTCGGCCCTCAACTGATTTCATTTCTTTGCATAAAATAAAAGTGCAGGCTTTACTTGGGAGTATTGATAAAATGATATATGGACTCTTACCCTTGCAAGTATCTGAGAACATATGTAGTCTACTTTGATCCCTTTCCTCTCCCTCTTCTCACTTCTCTTAGTCAATGTTTCCCTTCCTCTGAGGGTATAATTTTTTTTTAAATGACTGAGATATTTGGAAAGGTTTCCATGAATCAAGCCCTAATGGTTTTTGCCACCATATCCCTTTCACTTCTTTTCGACCTTTATCTCTTTCTAGAATCATATGAATCAAGCCTTAATTGCTGTAGCCACCAAATCCTGTTCGATTCCTTTTTTTTCTGAATGGGATAGTGAGGGGAATCAGATGCACACAGACTTTTACCTTCCAGACTTGCAGAAGGAATACGATCCAGTGTATACCAAGTCCCAAAGCAAGCAAATAATTTCAGAATTAGTATTGGAGATCAACTTCGGTTCCTTCAAACTTTATAAGCAAGTGTGATATAGCGGCAGGATGATCCATTTTGATATCTCTAGTAATCTCTGCAAATAACCTTTTAATGATGGTGCTAAATTGTGATTAGTCAATAATAAATCTTGATCATAGTCTCCTTCTTGACTCAATAAAACGTTTTTGAAAAAATTATATAGTTATAGAAAAAAACTCGAAAATGAATAAATATCGTTAGCGAACCTCTCCCAGACTTAAATTACACTGTCCCCAGTGTAATCCGTCCCAGATTGGTTAGGGAAAATCAATTCATAAGTAAACAGTTTAAGTGTAAAACTCGATACCTCCCTTTGTAAGAGCGTGTCGATCGATGGTAGGCTTGTGTGGTCGATCGATGGTCGCGATCCATTGTCGCCCGATGATGCCTCTATGGTGTCTATCGATGGTGAACTTAAACAGTTTGTTGACACAAATTAAAACTCGAAATAAATAGTAGTATAAGTAAAAACTAAATAAAAACTTACTAAACAGTGGGTTGCCTCCCACTCAGCGCTTGGTTATAGTCTTAAGCTCGACGTTTGAACTCTCTTTCTAGAATGGAGGTGGATCAACACTTGGAAAAAAAGTGCCTACATCTTCTTTGCCATTCTGAAACCATGTACTAACGAAGCTTCTCATTACCTCATCTTCTTTGGCTTTCTCATTCTTCATGATCTCCTTATCGACCTCCACTGAATGCATTTGCCTTTGTAGATTCTCAATACTGCGTTGTAGCATTCTAAGTCTCGTTTTTGCTCGATGCTTGTACTCGTGCGTCGATCGATGGTTGTTGTCCAAATAAATTTCCTGATCCAGTAGCCATAACAAGGGCATTTGCTACATCCTCCTTAGGTATGTTTAGAATTTTTCCATAGAGAGCTCGTGCACGTCCTTCTGTATCTCTGAAAATTCCAAACTCATCTGGTCTGATATAACCAATATATGTATCTTCTGCTCTAAATTCTTGTTCTGGTTTGCATCTGATGTTGTTCGATGGCAAAGATATGCCATCGATCGATGCTCTATTATCCAATTATACATTCATTACCCAGCCAGCTTCTTCTAGTGCTAGGCTGCGAGACTCAGTCAGCTCTTCATCCTTGTAATGTGAATCTTATTCTTCGTAAGCTTGACCATATCCTTTGTATGCCTGATGGGTGTCGATCGATGGCATATGGTGATCGTCGATCGAGGCTCGATGATCAGACTGGTTGTCGAAAATATTTCCAGGTTTAGAAATCACAAGTATATGTGCCACATCATCTCTCGTGACATGCAGAATTCTGCCATCCATAGCTCTTGCGTGACCGTCTGGTTCTCTCATAATGCCGAACTCATCTGGTTGTGAATAACCATATTCCCTTTCGCGTTTTGCAGCTGAATCCAATTCGGACTCTGAATTAAGGCCAGTATCGATCGATGGTGAATGGCTACCATCGATCGATGTTGAGTTCCCGAGTTCATGGGAAACATGAAAAACACCAGCCTCTTCCATAGCAGTACCTCGGTATTCGGTTATTTCTTCTTCTCTGTAATCTTCATCGTGCTTGAGTTTTCTACTTAAACTATTTACTTATGATTTAATTTTTTCTAACCAATCCTGGGCGTATTACCCTGGAACAGTGTAATTTGAGTTTGGGGGAGGTTCGCTAGTGCTATTTATTTGTTTTTGACTCTTTTTTTATTACATATATATATATATATATATATATATATATATAAGTTTTTAAAATAAAATTATTCAGTTAAGAAGGGGACTATGATCAAGATTTATGGTTGACCAACCATGCTATAAGCACCATCCTTTAAAAGGTTGTTTGCAAAGATTACTAGAGATACCAAAGTGGATCATCCTACAACTATATCACACTTGCTTAGAAAGTTTGAAAGAACTGAAGCTGATTTCCAACAATAATATTGACATTAATTACTTGCCTTGGGATTGGTATACTCTGGATCGGATTCCTTCTGCAAGTATGGAAGGTAAAAGTCTGTGTGCTTCTGATTCCTCTCTCTCTCCCCTTCAGATTAAAAATGGAGTCGAACAGGATTTGGTGGCTACAACCATTAAGCTTGATTCGTATGATTCTATAAAGAGATAAATGTCAAAATGAAGTGAACAAGATCTGGTGGCTAAAACCATTAGAGCTTGATTCATGGAAGTATGTCCAAATATCTCCGTCAATTAAAAATAAAATAAAATGATACCCTAAAAAAAAGTGAGACATTGGCTGAGAGAAGCGAGAAGAGAGAGAGGAAAGGGATCAGAGAAGACTACCTTTGTGCTTAGATACTTACAGGGGTAAGAGTCCATATGTCCTTTGATCGAGACTCCCAAGGTAAAGCTTGCACTTTTATTTTATGCAAAGAAATAAAATTAGTAGATGGGTGAGTCAGACTAGTATTCGCTAATTTGTTGGTAAAATGAATTTGGTTACTATACTAGGATAGGGTATATAAAGTTTCTCTGTGATTGACTTAATAGGATGTGCTTGCAACAAAGCAGGGTGACAGTTATACTTAGACGTTATGTGAGTCTTGGATTTTCAAAACCTCTTTCAGAGGATTTGTTTGCTTGAAGACAAGAAAAAACTTAAGTCTGGAGGAGTTGATATAGCCTATTTATTACCAATTTCAGGCCATGTTATAGGCTCTTTTTTGGTTTATTATGTGTGTCTAGACTATGTTTTAGGGGCTTTACTGGTCCATGTACTTTTTGGAGATATATGGAGATACTTAGAGATTTTGGAACATTTAGAAGAGAAGAATCCATAGCTGATCAGTTAGAGAGTCGAAGTACAAGACTGTCGTTGATCGACGACACTATCTTGACGTCGAACGATGTTACAAGACCAAGGTCGATCGATGCTGCACATTTGCCATCGATCGACAGCAAAATCACATACAGCCGATTTCAAACACAAGTTAGAGACAAATGACGAAGATGCCCTGGACGAGTTTTGACCTAGATTTTAGGGTTTTATATTTATGCTTTATGTATTTTACAGAGAAAAGAGAGAGAGGGAGAGCCTCAGAGAGTTACAGAGTTTCTAATATTGTTTTAGATTTTTTAGGGGAGAAGTTTCATAACTCCTTAGGGAGATTTGTATTGGAACCCTAGTATTTTATCTATGCATTATATTCAGACTATACTTCTTGCTTTGATTATATCTGAGTATTTATCAACTAGATTTAGTGTTGAATGATAGAAATCATGGATTAGCTCAAAAGTACGATTTCTAGGTTGAGTTAATATCCATTAATTAAGTTGTGCTTAATGCTTGCATTCTAGAGTAGCTAACTAGGATCTCGAAAATAGGACATGGATGACTACGAGAGTAAATTATGTGCTAGAATAAATTTCATTGAACTAGGTTGTTAGGCGCATGCGAGATTTGGTCTAATCAGCTTGGTGAAAATATCAAATCTCGTTCACTCTTTCTTCTGATTTCACCATCGATCGACATCAGGCCTTAGCCATCGATCAATGGTCTTTCCTTTTGCTCGCATACGAGAGTTGGAGTTAAAAGGGTCAGAATAGTTAATATTTGAGTTCTAAAATATTTATATTTCCGTGCTTCATATTCCCTATAATCTATTAAACTTGAAACCCAAGGTCTAGCTTACTTACTTTTGCATCTTGTTAGTTTAGTGGCATATTTTCATATTCACATTATTATCATATTTCCATATTGCATCTATACCTCCTAATATTGAATATTTCATTAAACTGACTGGTTGTTACCAATATATATATAATTACCTAGCTTAGTCTTTAGATATAAGAAATCTATTGTGTGCCATTGTTCTTTGTGGATTCGATCCCTAAGTAATACACTTGATCTCTCTTGGAAAGAGTATTATTTGTGTGTTAAGATTAGTGTTAGTTTGATAGTGGATTGTTTAGGATATTTATACCCTGCTAGAACCATAAACACACCATGTGAGATTCGCAAAAATCTTGTTAATGAAATGCCTGACTCCATCGCTAATGACCACTCTAGGTATTCTAAATCTTGGAAAGATAATGGATTTGAACATCTTGATAACCACTCTTGCATCATTTATGGGGATGGCCAGCACCTTCACCCACTTAGATACGTAGTGAACTGCCACAAGGATGTACTCATTCTTAAAAGAAGCTGGGAATGGTCCCATGAAATCAATCCCCCAACAATCGAACATTTCAATCTCCTGAATGAAGTTATGAGGCATCTCATTTCTTTTGCTGATGTTCCCTATTCTCTGGCACGAGTTGCACCTTGATATGAATGCATGATCACCCTGAAACATTATTGGCCACAAAAAAAACCCGCTTGGAGAATCTTGGAGACGAACTTGAAAACTGCAAAGTGCCTTGCATAAGAAGAACCATGACAATGATGTAGAATCCCTAGAATCTCTATTTCCGACACACACCGTCTTAAAATTTCATCAGTGCAGTGCCGATATAAGTATGGCTAGTCCCAATAGTAGTGTCGTACATCCCTTAAGAATTTTGTATTTTTTTTTTACATTTGTGAATTCCAAGGGTTCTTTTTCACCTACCAAGAAGTTGGCGATTTCAGAAAACCAAGGCAAATCATGATATCTCTTCTTGATTACATATACGATATGTTCCGGTTCGCTGGAGCTGCTTGTCCTCCTTGGTTGATCTACCGAATTGCACACCCCAATCTCATATAGTTGCTCCACCGGGAGGGTGTCATCTACAGTTGTCTCCTCGTCAATCTTCATTCTAAACAGGTGATCTTTACAACCGCGGCTTTGCATTTTTTTTGTCAACAAATATCTAATAGCTGTGTGGTCTGTGTGTACTATCATTTTGGATCCCACCAGATAGAATCTGAAATTTTCAAAGGCAAAATCAATCGCCAGAAACTCCTCAGTAGTGGCATAACAACATTGAGCTTCATCCAGTTTCCTGCTCACATAGTAGATAATATGCAGCTTCTTGTCTTTTCGCTTACCTAACACTTTTCCCACTGCAAAATCACTCGCATCAGTCATGATCTCAAACTGGAGGCCCCAGTCTGGAGGCTGCACAATCGGTGCACTGATTAGAGCTCCCTTTATCTTGTGAACAGCAGCCAAACAGTTGCTATCGAATTCAAACATGGTCTCCTTACAGAGCAGCCTGGTGAGTGGTCTTGCAATTTTTGAGAAATCCTTGATGAATCTTCTGTAGAACCCATCATTACCCAGGAAACTCCTGATCCCCTTAACTGAATTAGGTGGTTGTAAACTAAGCATCACTTCAATGTTTTCCTTGTCCACCTCGATTCCCTTCTCAGGAATCTTGTGCCCTATAACAATCCCATCTTTCACCATGAAGTGACACTTCTCCTAGTTCAGAACAAGGTGATTTTCTTCACATCGCTGGAGGATCATGCACAAGTTTGAAACAGACGAAAAAGAAGCTTCCATAGACACTGAAATCATCCATGAAAACTTCCATTATATCCTCAATCAAGTCAGTAAAAATAAACATCATGCAATATTGAAAGGTTGCAGGAGCATTGCATAGGCCAAATGTCATTCTCCTAGACGCGAATGTGCCATACAAACAAGTGAACGTCGTCTTCTCCTGGTCATCTAGGTGGATTGGAATCTGAAAGAAACCTGAATAACAATCTAAAAAACAATAGTATGGGTGGTTAGCCAATATTTTAAGAATTTTATCAATGAAAGGAAGTGGAAAATGATCCTTATGTGTTGCAGCATTCCGTTTGCGAAGATCAATGCAAATGCCATGACCAATCACAATCCTAGTTGGGATCAATTCGTTCTTATTATTTGTTATGACAGTGATCCCTCCCCCCTTTCTTAGGAACTACATGGATAGGTGTAACCCATTTTCTCTCTGATATGGCATAGATTACACCAGCCTCTAGATATTTCATTATCTCTTTCTTTATAGCATCTTTTAGATTCGGGTTTAATCTCCTCTGATGTTCTACAGAAGTCATCGTTTCATCTTCTAAATGTATTCTATGCATGCACAACTCAGGTGAAATGCTAGGAATGTCAGCTAGAGAATAACCTAATACCCTACGATATTTTCTTAACTCACAAAAGAGCAATGAGATTTTCACATTATTGAGTTCAAAGTTCACAATAACAAGATATGTGGAATCTGGACCAAGGAATGCATACCTGAGCCATGTGGGTAGGGTTTTGGGCTTAATATTTGGAGCTTTCAACTCGCTCCATGTGTCATTGAGCTTATTGTTCGTAGCAGGTGCTCTTTTTTTAACAGGTTGCTCCCACCGGGTTGCTTGACTCGCTATCCTCCTTTTCACCCAGACTTAAATAGGAAACCATATTTTCCATAGCTCTGGCCGAATCTAGCATCTTTGCAGAGCCATTAGCCTCCACGCTCCGGATTTTTTGCTCAAGCTCAGCTCTGATTAAGGCTAATTCAAGTGGATATTTGGTTAAGATTTCCTCAATCAATCCTTCTCGAGGCACCAATGCATCATCCTCTCCATCCACTGTGAAGGTCTGCCCGTCCAGCATCGGTTTCTTGAGAAGGTTATTCATCTCAAACTTCATCACAATGTCTCCCAATTGGAGATCAATCCTCCCATTCCTTACATCAATAATTGCATCAGCTGTTCATAAGAAAGGACGCCCAAGAATGAGTGGATCCGTTTGTTCATTTTCAAGCTCTAGAACCACAAAATCATCCGGGACCATGGTGTTCCCTATCTGGACATGTAGATTTTCGAGAACACCAACAGGTAATTTGACTGATATGTCTGCGAACACTAAAAAAGATCATGGTTGGTTTGAATTTTGTGAAGCCCAAATGCTTGGCAACAGAATAAGGCATGAGGTTCACGCTTGAGGCAAGTTCACACAGAGAGCATGCAAATATTGTCTTCCCAATCTGAACCAAGAGCAAAAATTTGCTAGGATCACCCAGTTTCTTGATCACCTTATTCTGGAGCACAGCACTACACTCCTTAGAGACCATTATTACCTCACTGTCCTCTGAGGTTTTTCCCGAAATCAACGGCTTTATCAGGCTGCGCATGGATGGCATCATTTGAATTGCATCAATCAGAGGTAACTTAACAGTCAAGTCCTCAAGCATCTTTCTACATTTCATGTCTTCGCGATCCTTCAGAGACTTTTTCACCGGAACAGGGTATGGTACCGTAGGGGTGTAAACTCTAGTAGGAACAGTCTCGGCTAATGTGCAGAGACACATGGCTCAACCTCAATTTGGCTATTCCTTGTCATCGTCAGCATCCTATTTTTGTGGTTGCTCGAATTCCTTTTGCTTTCCCTACTTTGTTGCTGTGAATTTCCGGGCTACCGGATCTGTCAGCTGCTTTCCACTCCTCAATTCAACTGTGTTGCATTTCTTGGGATTTTTCTCTGTTTTCCCAGGGAGTGTTCCATGCTCTCTCTTGACGCTCTCAGCCATTTGAGCAATCTGGACATCCATCTTCCTTATTTGGCTCGCCTCACGTACTTGCGGTTTAGCTCAGTGAACATGTTCTTCATCTTGGTGTTGATCTCTGAAGTAGCTTGGTTCAACGCCTTGCCCTGAATTTTCTGACCTTGCATTAGTTGTTGCATCATCATGGTTAATCCCTTAAGCTCGTCTTGCGGACCGCTTGCAGCAGCAGGAACAGTTTGTATGATATTCTAGGTTTTCTGATTCTTGAACTGATTCTGCGCTTGACTAAGAACGTAAGTTCTTCCCTAATAATTAGGGGAGTAACCCTTCTGATAATCTGTGTTCTGCACCTGATTGTTCTGTACTTTATTCCCAGAATTGGCCGCAGTGTTGTTCTTGTAAGAGAAGAGTTGCGGGTTGTTCCTGACGTTGGGGTTCATGTGATATTTCTTGAACTGCTATCCTTGTCCATTAACATAGCTCACTTCCTGTTGATTCTCTGCTGGGTTTTCAATTTCTGGCGCTACGTCCTTAGTTTTCTGATCAGATATAGCTTCTTCCATGATGTAGACTTGCCCTTGGTTGTTCTTAAGCAGTTGATTAACTTTGGCTGTCAGTTCGTCTATATTTCGAGTGTCAACACTGTTGACTTTCTTGGAGCGGTCACTTTACTGATTTTTGTTAGACCAGATGGCTGCCATGTTTTCGATCAGTTCAAATGCCCCTTCAGGTGTTTGGGTCATTAAATCTCCTTTGATTATTTCTAAATTCCCAATCAACCCCATCATAGAAAATGCCCAATAGGTAGGTTTTCTCAAAGCCAGAGTGAGGGCATTCTTTGCGGTAGTCATTGAAACGCTCCCATGCATCACATAAAGGTTCATCAGTGAGCTCTTTGAAGAAAGAGATCTTGTTCATCAAGGCTGCAGTTTTCGCCTTTGTGTAGAAATGGCTTAAGAAAGCTGATTGGACCTACTCCCATCATGTAAGAGAGACGGTAGGTAGAGAATTCAACGAACGTTCAGCCTTTCAATCAAGAGAGAATGGGAACAGCCTGCACTTGATGTAGTCTGATCGTACTGCATTCGCTCGAGTAAAGACACATAATTTTTCGAAACTCTCAATGGGCTCCATTGGAATTTATGTCGGGAGTCCATTGAACATCTTTCTCTGAACCAGAGCGATCAACACAGGCTTCATCTCAAAGTCTTGTCCTGTGTAGGGTGGTGGATTGGTAGCAGAGCGCATGGAAGGGAAGTTGGAATAGCTTGTTACTTCTGCTTGTTGAGGTCAAAATCGGTTACCACAAAATCAATGTCTGAAAGTTCTCGAAACATTTGATTTATAAAAATAGAAAAAGTGCGGGAAACTAAAACTAAAAAACTTTGTTGAAATTTTTAAAAAGAATTATATGATAAGTTATCGGGAAAGACCCTCGAGCAACAAAACAATCAAAAACAACCATGTCCAACCCGCGCTGACGGCGAGTTGAATGGACCAATTCCAACTCGCCCAACTCACCTGATGGCGAGTTGGATCGTCTCCATCAAACTCGCCATCAAGCAAGTTGAGATTTCTCGACCAACTCACCATCATGCGAGTTGAGATTGCCCATCAAACTCACCATCTGGCGAGTTGGATCAGTATCACCCGTCTCAGTCCCGAACTGTCTCTCCTTTGGACCCTGACAACACTGTCTCTTTTTTCATCTCAATTGGATTTACCGTTGGAACTTTAAGATAAAACCTTAAAAAAATTTCTCGTATAGATTCAAATTGATCGTATAAAACGGCAACGGTTGACTTAGCACCAAAGTTGCCTCGACTCTACAAGTACTTTGAACTATTCATAAAATCGACGTCGAACCAAATGTGTTCTCTCAATGAAATCATAAAAAATCTGAAGTAATAAAAAGGGCCCGAAAAGGTCAATAACTCAGCTAAAAGCCCGCTTACGATTTTAGACGAGATTAAGCCCAAATATACTATGATGGTTTACCTATTGTTCGCAGGAGAAGATAAATGTCAATTCCTGTAGACAAATTTCAAAGTTTTGAGGGATAATCATGAAGAACAAATAAAAATGGAATATTTCTGCAAAGTAATAAACACGACTTGGGGGCAGAAAAGGAAAGATGAAACCGTCTTAAGGAGGAGTATATAAAGAACAGAAAGGCTAGAGACGAGGAGGACATAAAACACACAACAAACTTATACTTACAGCAATTTAGGCAATTTTCCGTTTTCTATTTCCGAGCTGCGACTCAACTAGGTTTACAAATCTTGGGTGGTTAGAACTAGGGAACTCGCCAAAAGATCTTGCGGCCGAGGCTTTACATGTTGTAACTCTCATTCACGAATTCAGATTAAGATCTTCTTTTCTCTCTTTGGTTTTTATCAATTTATTATTTTGTCTGTTTTCATTGTCAGATTGTTTGACATTTGGCTTAGCATAAATCCAGGATCTCTAGGAAAGTTAGGGTCTCTTAACCTTCCTTATTTTACGAAAATAGATATGTGCAAATTTTGGTTCCCATAGTTTGGCTCTAGAAGGAGGGAAGGGAGGGGTACGGATAAATCTAACTCTCAGCCTCAAACACTCGATCAGACATGGCTACATACAATCAGAACAAACGACAAACTCACGATAATGGAAGCATCGGTGACAACGTCAATACTCCAGAAGCGAATGTGCACGTGGTTAATACTGATGCCAACACTGCAGCATTCGAGGAGGTAAATAAGAAGTCGGAAGAATAGGAAAAACTCGTGGGATCTTTCGCTAAACAGGTCAAAACCCTAATAGTGAAGGCCCAAGCATTTCGTCCTCGCAGAACCAATAGGGTTCATAGGAGAAGACTCGACTTCGCAATTCCGCTGGAAAGGCCTGGAAGAAGCCACACGACTCGGAAAGACTCCCTGTTTGACAAAACCATAACCGAAGAAGAATAAAACATCTTCTAGGTAGAATAGAAGAAGCTAGCTGAAGAGCAGGCCCATATAACTCGCAGCAAACACCAACGAGGTTGGAAAACCGCCGGATATAATCTCGAGATTCGTAATCTCTGTGACCACATAACAAAAAAAGCCGCAGCAGTAAGAGCGATAAAGTCTCATATTCACCACGCTACTAGCGCCGGGCCCGAAATCGATCAACTGCTCGAGGAAGCAAGGAGAACACCCTTCACAGCTTGCATCACCGATACCAAAGTATCGGATCCTGGATAGATCAAGGTGCCAATTTACAACGGTACAACTGATCACAACGCGCACCTGCAAGCCTTCAAGATCAAGATGGGATGGGAAAAATCAGAAACAGTGAAAGAGAAGCCAGTCACTGTCGACTCTTCGTCGAGAACCTCCATGGAGCAGCGCTCGAATGGTTCTCCCGCCTTAGGCGAATTTCTATCAATATTCTATCGGGAGTTTCTCAAAAAGTACTCTGTGTTCATAGACCAAGAAACCTTCTTCGTCGACCTTTGGATCATGGCTTAAAAGGAAGACAAACCTCTCTGTGACTTCATGAATAGATTCAAAATCGTCATGTCTAGAGTTAGCAGAATAAGTGACAAAGTGGCCATAGACACGCTCCGTAAACGCTATGGTACAAGTCAAACTTCAGAAAGTGGATAACCCTCGACAAGCCAGGTACGATCCAAGATGCGCTCCACAAAGCCACAAACTACATCATCATCGAAGAGGAGACGAAGGTCCTATCGTAAAAGCATAAGCCGATGAAGACGTCCACAAGAGATTCAGCATCAGACCAGAAGCCGAAAAGGAAAACTCTCGTAACGACAATTACGCCCATCATGAGGTGGAAGATCTCCAGGGACCGCATAACTATGCCATCAACTCCAGATCAAAACAACGGGTAACACGTGTAACCAAAATTCAAATTACGAGAACACCTTCTGCGACTACCACCAGACTCGTGGCTACACGACCGTCAACTGCAAAGTTCTCGGGGCAAGGCTGGTGATGTGGGGTTTTATTTCACTTCAAAATAACCCTATTTCCCACTTTGCTCTCTCAAATAAGAGGTTCAGTGTAGTATTTAGGGATCGAATCCACAGAGACTCTAGGATTGCACAATAGACTATTTGTTTTCGAATTAAAGCTATACAGTAACAATGATTTAGTAAGCAGTGATTCAAGGATTGATTGATTGGTTTGTAAAGACTTATGGGAAAGAATAGACTTAGGGGAAATTCTCAGGTAAGCAAAATTATGTAGATTAATAGATTGCTAAGGGTTTTATTAAGTATCGTTCTCGAACTCAAACCCTAGGGTTTAGGAGATCACTCTCATGAATATTAACCGAGTATCGATCGATGCTACTTCTAAACCGATACAATTTTTATGTTTGATATGTTCTCTAGACTCGTAATTTAACTCTCGTTTGTTACTATGGTTTTAGACTGTCGATGTTCCTATAATATAGGGTCTAAATGATCAAATTCAAATCAACAATAATAACAACTTAAACAAAGAACTAGATGATTACCCTAAAAATTCTATGTGATTAACAATTCATAGACACCTTTGACGAACCCTAAATCTAAAAGCAAACTACTAAGACATGATTATGAGAAACATAACAAATAACTGAATGAATTGCATAGAATAATAAGATAGGAGATAAAGGGAGTTTAAGATCTTCTTTGTAAAGTTATTCAGATCTCTTTCTCCAATCCTAAGCTCTTCTCTTCTTACAAGTAAAATATAGTCGTCAACAATAGCTTAATAGAACTTAAAATAGGTCAAAAACACGTCCAAGGGTATTTTGGTATTTTGTGGAGGCTTCTGGGCTTCAGTTGGTCACAAAAAAAGTCGGGCCTGTTTTCTTGAATCACCATCAATCGACACTGAGGCTGTGCCATCGATCGACAGTCCTTCATCTTCTCGACAGCTTCCTCTCGCGAGGCAGACACACCACTATTCAGTAAAAAACGTATAACTTTAGATATAACCGTCAGATGGACCGAAAACCAGTAGCATTGGAAAGACAACTAAAAAATATATCTTGTGTCAAAATATCAGCGCAATCACACCATGGGAAGGTCTCAACACATACCGAAACATCTAACGTCTCTGTGCAGTTTTGCACCTCAAAAAGCTCTAGATTCACCAAAGTTCTCCAAAACGTACATGAACCTGAAAATACTCTAAAAAATAGCCTTGACACACATTTTAGACTCAAGATAGGGTCTCTCACATGGCCTAAAACTGATAAATAATAGGGTATATCAACTCCCCAGACTTAACCTTTTGCTTGTCCTCAAGCAAACAAGACAGCCTGTGAAAGAGTTTGAAAAGCGAGGACTCACATAATGTCTAAATATAATTGTCACCCTACTTTGTTGCAATTACATCCAATCAAGTCAATCATATAGAAACTTTATAGACCCGATCCTAATATAGCAATCAAATCAATTCTACCAACAACTTAGCAAATACTAGTCTGACTCACCCCTCTAATGATTTCATTTCCTTGCATAAATTAAAAGTGCAGGCTTTACTTTGGGAGTATTGATCAAAGGACACATGGACTCTTACCCCTTCAAGAATCTGAGTACACATGTCGTCTTCTCTTATCCCTTTCCTCTCTCTCTTCTTACTTTTCTCAGTTAATGTCTTCCTTCTTTTGAGGGTATCATTTTATTTTTTTAATTGACTAAGATATTTGGACATACTTACATTAATCAAGCCCTAATGGTTTTTGCCACTAGATCTTGTTGACTTCCTTTGACCTTTATCTTTTTCTAGAATCATATGAATCAAGCTTTAATGGTTGTAGCCACCAAATCATGTTCGACTCCTTTTTTTAATCTGAAGGGGAGAGAGAGGGAAATACGAAGCACACATGCTTTTACCTTTCAGACTTGCAGAATGAATCCAATCCAGTGTATACCAAGCCCCAAAGCAAGCAATTAATGTCAGAATTGGTGTTGGAAATCTGCTTCGGTTCCTTCAAACTTTCTAAGCAAGTGTGATATAGTGGTAAGATGATCCACTTTGGTATATCTAGTCATCTCTGCAAACTACCTTCTAAGAATGGTGCTAAAGTGTGGTTAGTCAATAATAAATCTTGATCATAGTCCCCTTCTTAACTCAATAAAAACTTTTTTGGAAATTGTTAGTAAGAAATAAAACATCAAAACTAAAGTATGGTGTTAGTAACTACCTCCCCAGACATAAATAACACTCTCTCAGTGTTAAAATAGTCTGAGATTAGCGGGATGAAATAAATTTGAATGGAATTAGATAGTTGTTAGAATATAAGAACTCATACCTCTCTTTAATGTTTGCCATTGATCGACGGTACCCAAGGGGTATTGATCGATGCTTGACGGACAACATGAACCCGTCTGCAAGTAATTGTAAAAAGTGTCTAAAATCTCCATAATCTGATTATCTGTCTTTTTCTTAGCACGATTAGACACTCAACAAATCACGTTAAAATAGCAAATTGTCATAATAATAAACATAAGTTATAAGTCCAACAAAGCAAACAAAATAATATAGTGCTTATGAAAAGGAGTCGTGTCAAGCTTATATAGGCTCGACACTCGATCGTCGATCGATGGTCTGTTTTGTGCCTCCTACTTCACTTTGAAAATTGAATACATTATTAATAGTTAGTTTTTTTTTACTATTTACTAGTGGGTTGCCTCCCACTCAGCACTTGTTTAAGGTCGCTAGCTCGACAGAAAGTTGGGCTTATCAATCGGGGTTTGGCATCTCCAGACGTATGGTCTGAGAACGCGAAATTTCAGCCTTAGGCCAGTAATGTTTTACACTTTTCCCATCCACCGTGAAATCCTCTGCCTTCGGGTTAAGTAGAACAATTGCTCCTTAGGTGTAACTTCTCTCACTGTGAAGGGTCCTGACCAACGAGAATGCAGTTTCCCACGATATAGAGTCAACTGAGAATTGTACAGAAGTACTTGATCGTTAGGTTCGAAATGCCTAGAAATAATTTTCTTATCATGATAGGATTTAGTTCTCTCTTTGTACAATTTTGAGTTCTTGTAGGCGTGATACCTGATTTCATCTAGCTGTTCAGCTGGATTAATCTCCCTTCTGCCGCGGGTGTAGCATCATAATTTCTTGTTTTGATGGCCCACTCTGTTTTGTGCGCTAGCTCAACTTGGAAGGTGCTTGATTTCCCATACCGTAAGTGAAATGGGGTGGTTCCTAACAGTTTTAAACGTAGTTCGGTAAGCCCAAAGTGCATCATCTAACTTCACAGACCAATCTTTACGGGTTGATCCTACTGTCTTTTCTAAGATTTCTTTAATCTGATGGTTGTATACTTCTACTTGTCCACTGGTCTGAGGATGATAAGGTGTAGCTACTCAATGGTGAATTCTATGTTTCTTGAGTAGTTTTCGAACACTTTGTTAATGAAGTGGGTACCTCCATCGCTTATTACGATTCGTGGAACTCAAAATCGGGGAAAGATAATATTGTTAAAGAGTTTAATGAATATGGCAGCATCGTTTTTCGGAGTTGCTGTTGCTTCCACCTATTTAGATACATAGTCTACAACAACCAGTATGTATTTGTTTCCGTGTGAGGAAGGAAAAGGGCCCATGAAGTCTTTGCGTCAGCAATCAAACACTTCAACTTCAAGTATGAAATTTTGTTCCATTTAGTGTTGTTTCCTGATTTTTCCTCTTCGTTGGCAGGGGTCGCATTTTGCTATGTAGGCTTGAGCGTCTCGAAACATAGTTGGCCACCAAAATCGTGCTTGTAGAATCTTTGACACTGTCTTAAAACTGGTGAAATGTCCAGCATAATCAGATCCATGACAGTGATACATAATTTCTAGAGTTTCGCTTTCATCAACACATCGTCTGTATATGCCGCCAGAACAGTGTTTATAAAGATAAGGTTCATTGATATATCCGGATTTCTCTCAAAATTTTCTTTTTATGATATCCTTTGAAAATTATAGGTTCTACGTCCGCTGCAAGATAGTTTTACTATATCTGCATACCGAGGTCTATCAGTGGTGTTCAGTGCACACACCCCCTGACTTAAACTTGTACCTCTAGGAGAATCATCAGTTGGAATCGAAGGATTACAACTGGCATTGATATCTATTGGAATGATTATTTCATCGTCCTTCTCAAACATATCATTGGTCGTTGGTGTCTTGACAAAATCGATTGATACTTTATGGTTATAATCGTTTGATTAGCTTAGCATGTCGTCAATCGTTTCCACTTCATGTGCCAAACAGACTCTACCAACGAAAGTCAATTTTGCTAAGTAGACATTTCTGTGGGTAGGAAATCATCTATAGGGATGTTGTCATCTACTCTTATTCTTCATAAGTGATATGTGACTCCGTTTCCACTCTCTTCTTGTCTTTTACTTCTATATCAAATTCTTGGAGAAGTAGAATCAATCGTAAAAGTCTCGGCTTAGCGTCTTTTTGTTCATCAAGTATTTCAAAGCGGTGTGATCGGTGTGAACGATTACGTTCGAACCGACTAGATAGGAGCAAAAAATTTCGAAGGCGAATACTACAGCTAGTAATTCTTTTTCCGTCGTTGCATAGTTGCGTTGCGCATCATTGAGGGTCCTACTAGCATAGTATATAGCGTGCAAATTTTTGTCCTTTTTCTGCTCAAGAACAGCGCCTACAGCGAAGTCGCTAGCGTCGCACATAATCTCATCAGGTAAATTCCAATCTGGCGCTTGCACAATTGGGGCGGACAAGAGGGCTGATTTGATCGCATTGAAAGCCTCGAGAAATTCAGGCGTAAACTCAAATTTCACTTCTTTACATAGGAGTGCTGTAAGAGGTCTACCAATTATGCTGAAATCTTTGATGAATCTTCTGTAAAACCAGCATGTACTAAGAAGCTCCTAACGTCTTTGAAGTTTGTTGGTGGCGGCATGCCAGTCAATACTTCGATTTTAGCTCTATCCACCTCAATGCAGGCTGCTGAAACTTTGTTTCCCAAATTAATTCCACTTCTAACCATGAAGTGGCATTTTCCCCAATTAAGGACTAGATTCTTCTCTTCGCATCTAGCCAATATCTTGCACAAGTTATTGAGGCATGATTCAAAATCTGATCCGTACAACAAGAAATCGTCCATGAAAACTTCCATGAAATCTTTGATCATATTTGTGTATATGGACATCATACATCTTTGGAATGTAGCATGAGCATTACAAAGTCCAAAGGGCATCATGCGGTACGCGAATGTATCATATGAACATGTAAAGGTGGTATTTTCTTGAACATCAGGATGGATGGGGATCTGGAAAAATCCTGAGTATCCATCAAGAAAACAATAGCATTTGTGACCTGCAAGTCTTTCTAACATCTGATCTATAAACGGTAGAGGGAAGTGATCCTTTCTTGTGGAAGCGTTAAGCTTTCCGAATCTATACACATCCTTTGTCCAGTAACAGTTCTCGTCGGAATTAATTCATCTTTGTCATTCTTCACCACTGTACCTCCTCTTTTCTTAGGAACGACGTGTACCGGACTAACCCAATTACTATCTGAGCTCGGGTAGATAATCCCTGCTTCCAGAAGTTCCATGATTTGTTTCTTCACTACTTCTTTTAGGTTTAGATTCAGTCTCCTTTGTTTTAAGTGGATGACTTTGATTCGTCTTCCAGGTGTATCCTATGCATACAAAAATTGGGTGAGATTTCTGGAATGTCATCGAGGGAATACCCGAGAGCTTTTCAGTACTTCTGCAGTTTATTTAGCAATAAGGCGAGTTCCCCACTGCTTAAGTTGGAATTGAAAATGACAGGGTACGAGTTATCGTAGAGAGGGCATATTTAAGTCAAGCAGGGAGCGGTTTTAGTTCAATTTTCGGTGCTTTCTCTTTACTCCAGTTAGCGGTCGTAGGGCACTGTCGATCAACGGTGTCCTCTGGCTGTCGAATGATGGTATTTGAAAAATCGATTTCGCCAATGTCGACATGCATTACCTTTTCGGCGGCATCCATTAATCTTTCATAATCATTAGCACGATCATCCAGCATGAAAGTTTCATCCTCATGAGCCGTGAGATCTCTCTCTAAAGGGACCTTACAGCACATATCCATGAGTGAATCTTCAGTTAAGATCAGAGAGGTAATCTACATTGTAGGCTTGACCGTCAATCAATGGTTTCTTGATTACATTTTCCCTGTCAAAAACCATCGGTAAGTCCCCGATGTTCAGACATATACATCCTTCTTTGAAATCAATTATTGCTCCGGCTGTAGCCAAGAATGGTCTTTCTAAAATAATATGATTTTTGGGTTCTTGCTCATATTTCAGCACTATGAAGTCTGCGGGAATGTCGCAGTCATTGATGAGCATGGGCACGTCTTTAAGTACACCTTCTGGAATCCTAGTGGATCTATCCGCTAAAACTAGAGTGAGCCTGGTAGGTTGAAAATGGGTTAGCCCGAGGGAAACTGTAACTGAGCATGGCATCAGATTTACAATAGAGCCTAAATCACAGAGGAATCTTTGGAATATCTCATTATGAATGGTGCAGTCTAGAACAAAACTACCGGGATCTAGAAGTTTACTTGGTGTTTCCCCTTGAATGATTGTACTCACTTCTTTGGATACCATCATGATGCTATGTTCTGTGTTTTGGAATCCTCGAGACATCGCGTCTTTCACATATTTCTTGACTGCAAGTGAAATCTTCATGGAATCGCTTAACGTCATTTCGATGATCAGCTTGTCAAACGCTTTCTTGCATATTGCTCTATCTAACTCTTTCTTTGCTTTTGAATTATTCCTTGGAAAAGGCGTTCTCGCTTGGTAGACCCTAGTCTTAACCGGTTCGGTTGGCTTTGGGTCAGGGATTGGGCGTCGATCGATTATGGGGTCAAAACATCGATCGATGATCTTTCAATTTATTGGGCGATTCATCTAGCTCATCAGTTAGGTCTAAGCCATCAGTTTCGGGAAGAATCACGAGATCACGCTCGTCGATGTTTAGCAGAATGGGATGAGATTTCTCTTTTTCCATTTTGCACGATTATGGCAACTCATCAATGGCTATGCATTTTTGCGCGCTAGGAATGAGTTGTTTTCCGTTTCGTAAAGTCACGACATTGACTTGACTCTTAGAGTTGATGTCCGGCATACCAGGCAAAACTCCATCTTCTCTTTTGATAGAGAGGGCGTTATTTGCAACTTGGTTGTCGATCCTCTTAACTAGTTCACTCAAGGTTTTGAATTTCTCCGTCATCTCCGAGTATAATAAGTCTAATTTATCATTGATGTCGGCGGCTACTTTGTGGTTCCTAGTGAAGACTTGATTCATCCTTTGATTTTCTGTCCCTCTCTCGCACCTTCTTCAGGTCGGGATTGCTGAACCGGGAAGCTAGCTTCGTCCATAGATCTACTGACTTTCCCTTTTCAGGCGAGTAGTCATCATCCATGTTACTTGATCGAGAATGATTACGTCCTACCATGAGGGTTTCAACCGATGCTAAGGTTGCTTTTACCTTCGATATCTGATCTTTACTCGAGTTCTCCGCCTTCTTCCTCCTTTCAAGATCGGTCTTCTCGGCATTGTCCAGATGCTATATTTTCAATGAGCTTTTTAGCTTCTTCAGGGCTCCTGGTTTTGAAATTCCCTTGAATCGCAGTGTCCAGAGCCGCTTGGTATGTGCAATCGAGGCCTCTGAAGAAAATATTCAGTAGCTGGATTTCAGAAAAACCATGGTGTGGGCAGTCTCGCTGGTGAGCTCTGAATCTTTCCAACGAAGCCATAAAAGCCTCAATAGAATCCTGAGGAATTCAGTTAGAAATGCAGTCTTGATATCATTCCATGAAGTGAGGGATCCTGGTGATAGGCTTTTCAGCCAAGAAATCACATCTCCACAAACAGAATGTTGGAACAGCTTGCAGAAAGGTAGTCTTCAGAGACACTATGCACCTTGATAATAGACACAAAATCCTCGAGTGTTTCGAGATGGTCTACGGGATTTTCATGAGGAAGACCATGAAAAGGGTGTTGGCCCACTAGGGAAAACTATCTGGGCTTCAGCTGGAATTCTTCTCTCTGAATCGTTGGTGGACGGATCGCGGACCTTTTAGGGTAGAACTGATCAGGCCTATTGTAGTCTCCAAGTATTCTCCGACGCTCAGTCCCATCATTCAAGATAACAGCTATTCCTATAGGTGTTGCAGCCCCTGGTATATTGATAAATCAACCTACAACATTGCACACTCGACCTTCTAGATTTCCTAGGACTACTCTATTATTATTTAAATAGAAGTATTCAGACTTACCTGCTTCTGGCTGACAGGTATCGATCGATTCTGATGGAAGAGTGTCGCCCGATGTTGATGGACGAACATCGATCAATCCTGGAAGAACTCCGTCAATCAATTATCATAGTCGAGAGTCCATATCCTCTCCAAAAAGTACCTGTGTCATTAGGAACAAGGAAAGAATAGGTTAGTAAACAGTAAAAAAAAAAATCTAGACTATAATCTAAACTAAGTCTAATAGCAATAAGAAAGAGTCTCCGGCAACGGCGCCAAATTTGATGTGGGGTTTCATTTCACTTTCAAATGAACCCTATTTTCCACTTTACACTCTCAAATAAGAGGTTCAGTGTAGTACTTAGGGATCGAATCCAAAAAGACTCTAGGATTGCACAATAGAGTATTTGTTTTTGAAATAAAGCTAGACATTAACAATGATTGATTGGTTTGTAAAGACTTATGGGAAAGAATAAACTTATGGGAAGTTTTAAGGTAAGCTAAATTATGTAGATTAATAGATTTCTAAGGGTTTTATTAAGTACTGTTCTCAAACTCAAACTTTAGGGTTTAGGAGATCACTCTTGTGAATCTGAACCGAGTATCGATTGATGGCCACTATATGGTGTCGATCGATGCTACTTCTAAACAGATATGATTTTTATGTTTGATATGTTCTCTAAATTCCTAATTCAACTCTCGTTTGTTACTATGGTTTTAGACTGTCTAAGATAAGTTTCAGGGTTATAGCGAGGCTCTAGATTACGCTAATGATTCCTATAAACTTGGTTGAAGTGATCAAATTCAACTCAGCATTAAAAACAACTTAAACAAAGAACTAGATGATTACCCTAACAATTCTATGTGATTAACAATTCATAGCCACCTTTGAAGAACCCAAAATCTAAAAGAAAACTACTCAGACATGATTATGAGAAACATAACAAATAATTGAATGAATTGCATTGAATAATAAGACAAGAGATAAAGGGAGTTCAAGATCTTCACAGTAAAGTTGTTCAGATCTCTCTCTGCAATCCTATGCTTTCTCTTCATACAAGTAAAACATAGCTGTCAACAATGGTGTTGGGGTCAAAATCGCTTACGACGAAATCAACGTCAGAAACCTACAGGGAAAATGCGTTCTTGGTGAAAGAAAGATATAATGACTCGGAAAAGGGTAACGGGAAAAATCAAGGTCAAATCTCGACTGACCACAAAGGAGCGGTCTGCGCAAATGAGCCATCATGAAGAGTTTGTCCAAAGACCTCGGGTAAACGTATCCCCAAATGGAAATATGACGAAACGACTAGAAGACTCGATCATCCAACTCCCCAAACGGAGAAGATGGCCGAGCAAGACGTCCAGCTTGTCGAATGGGCAAATCAAACCACATGGTTCGCCAACTCACCGTACGGGCGGGTTGGACGGCACGGAACAACCAACTCGCCTGTACGGCGATTTGGACGGCACAGACCAACCAACTCCCCCATACGGCAAGCTGGACAGAATGGACCAACCAACTCACCCGTACGGCAAGTTAGACAAGGCCAACTCGCTGTACGGGCGAGTTGGTAGACGCGAAACGATAAATTCGACCAAGGCAGGAGGGGAAAGAGCAAACCGCCTCTAGAGGAGTTTATAAGGACTTCAAGGGTGATGATGCAGAAAACACACAAAAAATCTCCACTCAAAGCAAACATAGCTTAGCATTTGGAGCATTTAGGCAAATTTACGTTTTTGTTATTCGAGTTGCGACTCAACTAGGGTTTTGCAGTCTTAGGTTATTAGAAATAGGGATCTCGCCGACAGCTCTCATAGCCGAGGCTCCTATCCTGTTGTAAACTCTCACACACAAATTCGTAATAAGATATCTATTTGCTCTCTTTTTGATTCTTATTTTTTTCTTCAATATTTACTTCATGTTCTGACTGATTAGCTTGTGGTTTAGCAGATATCCAGGACCTCTAGGAAACTAGGGTTTGCCCTGAGTTCCTAATTCAACGGAAATCGACAATGCCGATTTCGGTTCCCACAGTTTGGCGCTAGAAGGAGGGGGGGGGGGGTACGGATCAATCTAACTCTCAGCCATCAACGCTCAATCAAAACATGTCAGATCTCAACAACCAACAGCCTCGTGACGATAACATCATCGACGAGAACGTTAAAAACACTCGAGCGATGAACTTTACTGCGGTCAATGCCGACGCAAACACCGCAGCGTTCGAGGAGGTGAAGAAGGTGTTCTCGACTTTTGAGAAGAAGTTGGCCGAACAGGATAAGGTCATGAATTTTCTCGCTAAGCAGGTTGAAACCCTCACATCAAGGAACAGGGCCATATTTTAGCGGGGAACAACCCAAATCCACGGAAGAAGACTCGACTTCGCAACGCCTTTGGACTGGTTTGATAACACGCAAGGCAAACCGTCATGACAAAACCCCGACGAAATGACCCCTGCGCCTACACGGAAAAACCCGAGAGACCTTCCTCCCATCGAGGAAGATAAAGAAGGAGGAGAAGTCGAACGCGTCGGCATGGAATCTAACAGTTAGTCCGAACCTACGGACGAAGACGCAAACATACATCTGCGCCGCACAAGAAATCGAGCAGCTCGAGACGAATACCAGTTCGACAACCCTGTTGACAAAGAAGAAGAAGCTATCTTCTGGAAAGAACAGGAAGATCTGGCCAAGGAGAAAACTCAGAGCACTCGCAGAAAACGCCGACAAAGTCTGAAATCTGCTAGCAAGAGTTCCGAAATCCATGATCTCCGTGATGATCTCATGAAAACGGTGGCCTAAGTCAGGGTGGTAAAGTCCCAAATCCACCACGCTACTAGCACCGCACCGGAGATCGATCTACTGCTCAAAGAAGCTCGTATAATACCCTTTACTACTCGTATCACCAAAACTTGGGTTTCGGATCCTGGGAAGGTCAAACTGATGCCATACGACGGAACTACTGATCCTAAGGCACACCTACATGCTTTTCAGGTCACGATGGGTAGAGCCAGTTTCAAAGAAAACGAGAGAGATGCTGGGGAATGCCTCCCCTTCGTAGAGAACCTTCGCGGAGCAGAGCTAGAATGGTTCTCTCGCCTCAGGCGAAACTCCCCCGGAAGCTTTTGCCAGCTCTCCTCAGAATTACTCAAACAATACTCGATGTTGATATATCGAGAAACCTCCAACGTGGAACTCTGGAGCTTGTCCCAGGGAGATGACGAAACTCTCTGCGACTTCATAAAATGGTTCAAAACCGTCATGGCTAAAGTCAGCGGGATAAGCAACGAAGTCGCGATAGACGCACTATGAATAACGCTCTGGTTCAAGTCAAAGTTCAGGAAGTTGATAACTTTGGAAAAGCCGCGTACAATCTAAGACGCGCTTCACAAAGAGAATCAAGTTAGCTTCGCAAAAGGTGTAGAAGCTATAGGATCTGACAACGAGAAAGGTGAAGAAGAGAATGTGAACTTTCTTGGTGGAAATGGATTCCAGATATATGGGCACTAGAGCATTAGAAACTCTTTTGGCAATGGTCAGAAAAGTAGCTACAACCAAGGATCACAAAAGCAGAGAACCTACAACAACAACAGAACCTATGGAGCCTCCTACTATCAGAACACCCCATCAGAAACCTACAAGAACAATATTTAAGACATGATTGACAAGGTTCTGGAGGGACAGCAGAGGATGACAATGGAGAGATTGATGATCAATATGCTAACCTCAACACTAAATTTGAAGATCTCAACACTCATGTGAGGAATCTAGAGAATTAACTGGTTCAAACTTGTGAAGCTATGAAGAGACAAAAAGCCTTTATCAAGGAAAAGATTGTGAGTGGACAAAATCACGACATCAGTGCCATCATAGATTATGGTTTCTGGCAAGTTGTGGAAGAAGTTAGGCACCAGGAGGAAGAAACTCGTTAGAAAACCTTGCCTTGTTCAAAGGACCATCGATCGACATCCACAACTAACCATCGATCGACGGTACCTGAAGAATCTTTGGAATCGTGTGAAGAGATGGAAATCAATCGGCAGCCGGACACTACCATCGATAGACGGCAGTTCAAAGCAAAAGGATGTCGATTGCCAAGCATAGACAAGAGTCTTGTATATGCTAATAGGCACTGAAAACCCATGCTACCTAAACCCAGACAGACAGATAAACCAGTCTCTATGATAATTGAGGAAGCTATGTATAGACATTCTAGAGGAAAGAAGAAGGTCCATAAGCATCTTAGAAGGGATGCTAATAAGAAAAAGATGGACAGCTTTGCTAAGAGATTCCTTAGAATCCCTTTAGAAACCATTTCGAGGAAGTTTATTACACTCACAGATTATGGTTGTTTTTCAGACAAACCAAAGAGACTGATGAGGACACTGAAAGAATGTTCAATCATCTGAGGGAGAAGATAAAGCATAGGGTAAAGTTGAAGAAGAGAAGTGAACCTGAGAAAGTTTGTGCTTCCCTTCAACATCAAGGGACATACATACCCTATTCACTTTGCGACACCGGTTCTTCAGTAAGCATTATGCCAAGAACCATGTCATAGGTGCTAAGCCTAAAGCTAGAGCCTTCTAATGATTCATTAAATTTGGTGGATTGCTCTAAGGTGAATTCAGGAGGCATAGTCAAAGACCTTCAAGTGCCAATCGGTGATGCTCTAATTCTTGTAGACTTTCATATCTTTGATGTGTAAGTGGAGCAGCGTTAATACCTGCTACTTGGAAGAGCTTTCATGGCCATGGTAGGAGCAGCATGCGACATGAAGACAAACATGTTGAATATATCCCTACTATGAGGATGTCCAAACTAGAGCCAAGACTGTTCTCATTGATTTGGTTCATGAACCAGGACTTGTGGCCACATCTTTCTGAAATTTCGAGCAAGAGAATGACTTTGACAATGGATCATCGATCTATTCCCAGCCCAGTACATCGATCGATGATGTTAACCAACAGTTGATTTATACCCACCCTTTGACATCGATCGAAGACAACCCTGACCTAGGGCATGATACGAATAACCCAGATTACGACGAATCTTATCTAGAAGAAGAAGAAATTGAGTACAGTTCTCTTGCACTAGAGGAAACTGTAAAATTAAGAGGAACCGATGAAATCTGGATTGCGATATCTATCGACGATAGATCAATACCACCGATCAATGCTAATCTAGCATAATACAATGAAAATTAAGGTTATCTCAGACCAGATGAGTTCAGAATTATAAGGGATCCAGAAAGATATGCACGAGCAATGGATTGACGAATTCTCAACGTATCTAAGAAAGATGTAGCACACATACTTGCAATGGCCAATGGATCAGGAAAACTCTTCAGACAACAACAACATGAAAACCATGCAGATAACAACTTAACATTGATCGACACACCATTGTTTCCGTTGATCGACATGCACCTTATAGAGGACTTCGCCGGTGACAGATCTGAACCTGAAGTGTTTGATCCAGAGAATTGTGATTATGGGGGAGAAATAGATGAGTATGGCGTCTACAGAGACAAATATGGAAATCCATGAGCTATAGATGGCAAATCATCAACGTGTCAAAGGAAGACATCAGAAACATTCTTCAGAGATTAGCCATCATTGGACACACTCGTTTTTGTTTACCTGAGTATGCAGAGAACTTTGATAGCACCATGCCAGAGACAAAAACATACAACAGAGCAGAAGGATATGACATGGTACAAGGCATCTACAGAGTCCAAGATATGTTGATGGATGACTAAACAAGAGGATTGATGATATCCATTACCCATTCAACAACAATATTAGCTGATTAACTACGTGCATGGAGGAAATAAAGCAAAAGATAGTCTCTACTCATTAGATGATTCAGAGACAGCACACGAATGGAGCAGACGAAGCACCATCGATCGACGGGACGAGCTCGACCGTTGATCGACGCTTCACGCGGACCATTTTGACAGAGGCTGGTAACCGAGAAGCTGCTAGAAGATAAAATTGATGGAATTTATGTGTCTAAAGACATGATGATGGAAGATATCTCGATGAAATAGGATGACATATCCATACCCACAGATAGCATAATTGGCTGGTTACACAAACACATTGACAATCTTCAGGAGAGGATGAGTAAAATTGAGATCACCAGGGAGAACACAGACACCCAAAGAACCAGAGGTGAAGAAGCCATAAGAAGTTTCGTTTGTACCTGGTTCTAGATGAGCAAAGAGGATGTTGAAATGTTTTCCAACAAGTGATACTATACCCCCATCTTAGTCCAAATAGTTCTAAACCTCAAGTTAAAGACTATAACCAAGAGATGAGTGGGAGACAACCCACTATTAGGTATGTTTTAAATTTATTTTATTTTAATGATTTTACTAACTTTCATATTTTTCTTTATTTGTAGTTAAAAAAAATAGGAAGATCGAGAACCTAGTCATCGGTTGACGATGGAGCACAACCATCGGTCGATACCGATCACCATCGGTCGACATCATCACATTACCATCGATCGACACTCGTAACAGATTCTGGTATTTTCTATTGTCCTTATTACTTTCACTTATGTTTTAATTTTTCCCACCTAACCGAGACGGGATAACACTGGGGACAGTGTTATTTAAGTCTGGGGGAGGTTTACTGATATTGTTTTTTATTTTGAGTTTTATGCTTATGGTTTTATTGAGTTTTACTGTGTCAAGAAAGGGATTATGATCATATTTTCATTTTTTACTTATTATTTAACCATTCTATAGCACAATTCTAAATTTGTTGATTGCAGAGACTACTAGAGATATCAAAGTGGAGCATCATGCCACTATATCAAAATTACTTAGAAAGTTTGAAGGAACCGATGCTAACCTCCAACCTAATTTGAATTATTTGCTTGCTTTGGGGTTTGGCATACATTGGATCGGATTCCTCTTGCAAATCTGGAAGGCAAATTCCTGTGTGCTTCTGATTCCCTTCTCTCTCTCTCTCTCTCTCTCTCTCTCTCTCTCTCTCTCTCCCCAGCATCTATAAAAATAAAAGATTGGGATGATTTCCTGAAAGATGTTGAGGGGTAGGTAAATTATCTTTGACCCCATTATTCTAATTTAGAAATGAATGATCACACACTGTCGAAGTGAGGGATATGTAAATTACTTGTGATCCCATTATTCGCCTACACTTTGTCAAAAGAAAAAAGAGAAAAGAAAAAGAAGATGAACAAGATGGACTGTATCATAATCATTGATTCATTGGACTTAAAAAATAATATAAAGAGATTCAGAGAAGAGAGAAAGAGAGAAGAAAGGGATCATATGTGTTCAGATACTTACAGGGGGTAAGAGTCCATGTGTCATCTGATTGATACTCCCAAGGTAAAGCATATACTTTTATTTTATGCAAGAAATGAGGTGTTAGTATTGGGGTGAGTCAAGCTAGTATTTGCTAAGATGTTGGTAGAATGGATTTGGTTGCTATACTAGGATAAGGTATATAAAGTTTCTCTAAGACTAACACTTGTTTGATATGGTTGCAACATAGTAAAGACGATAGTAATACGCTAGAGATTTTGTGTGTCCCTGTATTTTCAAACCTCTTCCACAGGTTCACCCTTGTTTCGCTTGAAGACAAGCAAAAGGTTAAGTCTAGGGGAGTTGATTGGTCTTAATATTTACCTATTTCAAACCATATTATAGGCCCTACTTGGAGTATGTTATGTGTGTCTATGATGTGTTTTAGATTCTTTTCAGATCTAGGTACATTTTGGATCATTGTAGAGATTATGAGGCTTTCTGGAACTCAGAGAGAGAGGAACCCCGTAGCTGGTCAAATTCAGCAAAGTATGAATCGAGACAGAGCCTTGAGTCGATCGACGACGCACACTTGCCGTCGATCGAAGACGCACGCTTGCCGTCGATCAACGACGCATACTTGTCATTGATCAGCGATCGAAGTTCACTAGCCCAACTCAAAAGTACCCGACTTGAAGCCCAAGTCACAAAAATTACAAGATTGTCCCTAGGCAAGTTTTACCTAGTTTATATTGTCTTTGCTATTGTTTTATGCAAAGAGAGACTTTTTACAAGTTTTGATATTTTTCATAACAAACATAGTAGTTTTAGGGTTTTTTGGGAGAAGATCGAGACTTCTCAAGATTTGTATTGGAACCCCAATTTTTATCATATTATTTATCTTATGCATTATTTCATGTTTATAATTATGTTCTGCTCAGCTATGTCTGAGTAGTAACTTTTTTAGATTTAGGGTTTAATAATGGTTTTGATGGATTAGCCAAACAATAGGATTTCTAGGGTGATTATTAGATCTATCATCAGAATTGTGGTTATTGCTTGTGTTTTAGAGTAGCTAACTAAAACTCTGAACTTAGGATTGTTACCTGAACAAATATTGTTGAGCTTAAATTACTAGGTACGATCGGGAAAATGGCCTAGTGATTCCATGTGAACCAATCGAATCTTGTCGTTTAATGCTTGACTAAGAAAGCCATCGATCGATGCAGTTTCATACCATCAATCAACGGTCATTCCGAATTTGCACACGAAAGTTATAGACTCTGAGTTTAGCCATATGATAAATATAACTTAGTACCTTTACTCATGAATTCATTTTCTATGATTGAAAATCCCTTGGCTTCTATCCATTATAATTCACTACTTGGAAGCTCTAGATCTAGCCAGTTTCCTTACTTGTTTACAAACCAACTCTTTCCTATTTACTTATTCAAAAGTATTACTAATTGCCTAGCTTAAATAAGTCGATTATCAAATTTATTGTGTACCCTCGCTCTATGTGGATTCGCTCCCTAAGTACCACAGTTGAACCTCTAAGTTGAGAGAGTAATAAATCGCTCTAGGGTAATTTCAGCACGTATCAACAATCATCAATCCATGAATTCCCTTGAAGCCAAAGCCTAACTAATATATTACTCATACATGGATATTGAAGCCCATAAAATCACTGAGTAAAACATAATATCTATAGAAATCAACAAGGGGCTTAGAAATCTTCTCTAGAAACATAAAATAATAGTGTCTCCCTGATGAAATAAATCTCCAGAGAAGTCTCTAATCAAAAAGTAAAAAGAAGCGTAGTCTGAAAAACTGCTAAGAAAACTGAAAATATAGGTCTGAACACGTCTAGGACGAATCCCTTGGCTAAACTAGCTAAAAATTGAATTAAACCAAAAATCTTGTTTTTGTTCGCGTAGACCGGGCCCAGATCGACCGATGTTTGACTGATCTACCAAGTTGTCTTTTATTTGTTGATGTATTGCCCATTTGGCACTTTTTTGGTATGCTATTGTTCACGAGATCGACCAGTCTAAATGGGAGATCGACTGATCTTGCCTTAAAATGCCAAATTCATCATGTTTTGCTCTGATCCTTACTTCTTTTGTCATAAAATCCTTGCAAGATTATTTCAACCTGAAAAGACAAAGGACTAAATGACTCTAAAACATATAGTATGACTCGTTAAAAGACTCAAAAAAAATGGTTAGAAACCGACAAAAACACCGTTTATCAACTCCCTCATACTTAGACTTTTGTTGTCTTCAAACAAAACATAAATCAAAGTATAAGGAAGCAGTTTGAAAACATGGGAACTCACATATTCTTTAGAATGCCGTCTTACCATTGCATTTGCAAACCACATCAAAAAACACTAACCTAAGAAGGTATTTCCATGTACTCGATCTCAGCTTAGCAACCTAACCATTTTCAGCCCACGGCTCATACGAGTTGTCCAAATTCACCATCACAGACCTCATTTTATGAATGAAGTTGCAGTCTTATCGAGGGAGTAGTATTGATCACATGACACATGGATTCTTACTCATTCAAGTTTCTCATCACACATACAGTCTTACTCTGTTTTTTTTTCCTCTCCATTTTCTCACTTCCCTTAGTCTATTCCCTCAGTCAATTTCTCCATACTTTGTAGGGTCTCATTTTATTTTATTTAATCGACTAATTTTATTGGGTAGGCCTCCATGAGACACAAGCACTAATAGTGGTAGTCACTAAGCACCTGGTCCACTTCTTTTTGACCTTAATCCTTTTTTTCTGTTTTTAATCTTTTTTTGAAGGGAAGAGAGAGGGAAACATACTCACATAGACTAATCTTTTCTAACCTTAATCTTTTTTTCTTTCTTTTTTTTTTCTTTTTTTGAAGGGAAGAGAGAGGGAAACCACACTCACATAGACTAATCTTTTCTAACCTTAACAAAGAGTCCAATCCTGTGTATACCAAACCCCAAGATAAGAAAATTATGTTGATTAAGTGGGAAGTCAGCTTTGGATTCTTTGAACACCCGAATAAGCATGGATGATATTAGCAGATCAATCACTTTGGTGTTTTCCATGTTGTACAGTCTACAGTTAATAGCTGAAAGAATATTCATTGTAATGGTTGTTAGACGATTAGTTCCAAGAAAAGCTCATAATTCCTGACTAAAAATAAATATGCAGACTGAAGACTCAAACAAGAAATAGAAAACAAAATGAATAAACGGGTTAGTAACGACAATTATCCTCCCTAGACTTACTTCACAACGTCTCTGTGTGAAATAAATCAAGAAAAAGGTAAAGAACAGTAAATATATAAATATAAAAATAAATATAAATATAAATAAATATATATATATATATATATATATATATATATATATATATATATATATATATATATATATATATATATATATTTTCTTGCAAACGTGCGTTTGACTTACATGGTAGGAGATCGACCGATCTTGTGTAAAGATCAAACGATCTTAGGGAGAGTGGTCGCTCTGATCGAGCATGTGCGATCCCTTTCCCATTCGCAAAATTCTCTTTATTTGTCATCGAGCTTCCCATAGGTCAAGATCGACCAGTCTAGGAACAGATCGAATGATCTTGGAACCCTTGACCTATCGTGATTGTGCTGCTCGATCTTCAGCATGTTTGCAATATTTTTTTTCTCAACCCTCGGATGGGATCGACAGATCGTCGAAGTAGATCAACCATTCTTGGTGTAGATCGACCGACCTCAACATATAACTCTCTTTTTTCTGTGACACCTAAAATTTCAAAGAACCAAAACCAAAAGTCAACTAAACATGAATAATGAAAAATATATATACACTTACTAATGGGTTGCCTCCCGCTAAGCCGTTATTTTAAGTCATTAGCTTAACTTCGGTATAGAGATCGACCGAGTTAAGTAGATGAACTTGCTCCAAAACAAGCTCCACAATTGGACATGCTAAACTCCAGAATTCCATTCAGCATTTTTTCCATTCTCTTGGAACTCAGAAGTAAGAAGCACTTTAACCTTGGAGAAAGGTTTTGAGGTTATTGCATTTTACCTCTTACTCATCTGAGTCTCCATCAGATTCCGGAGGAACCCAAGTCATAGGACCTACCTTGATCCTTTCACCCTTTACATTGACTTTGGCACTAGAATGCTCACAAGTTTTTATAGCACATAGTTGAAAGTCTCCATCCAGGACTTCTTTGATCTCTCTTTTATCACTAACCTTTTTCGAGGAACATCCACAGTGATACAAGATTCATGTCTTTGTACTCTTCTGGTTGGGATTGCTTTGTAAAAGACCTTTTTGTCTATGTTTAAAAATGACACTCACTTATTGGGGAGATAACTTATTGCACCAATTGTGGCGATGAATGGCCTCCAAAGAACCAATGGTGCAACAAATTCCTCAACCATCTCCAGAATCTGAAAATCAACATGCCCTAGACAATTTCCTATTTGCACGGGTACTTCAAGGATTGTACCATATGGAGTTGCTGTGGAGGAGTTAGCAATTGCAAGAGTCATCTTCAATGTTTGAATCCTATCGATTCCCAGCTTCTCTTCGTTTTCCTTTGACATGATGTTCACACAAAGACTATTAAACTCAAAACCAGGTATGGGAAGATAAATTTTCCAAGATCTTCAATATTAGGTTATACTCTCAGTGGTGCTGGTGCAGTCAAAGCCTTGGTAAAGAAGGCTTTAATCTCTTCTTGAGTCTCTCAACAGTTATTAAAGAATATATGTAAACAACGGATCTCTCTAGCAATTTAGAATGAGGTCTCTTTAGGAAGCCTTCTCACCATCTTGTTAAAGGTTGATAGCTTCTCTGCACTAATGGGATCCAGCAAGTGTAGGTGGCATTTAAAGTATGTTGAGTTCTTTGGTTGAAAAAAATTAGCTTGGTGATTGACAAACCTTCAAATGCCTGAAATAGAGTTTCTTCCCCAGCATCCTCACAAGAGTTGACAGCTCTCTGCATCAGTATGTCTATCTTTGCATTCAACTCCTCAATCTTTTGAGCCTCTAACTGCTGATTTGTCTTGTTCTGTCATATTCCTGGAACTGATTACTAGAGCTGGAAGCAAAATTTTTGATCAGTGTGTATGCTTCCTCCTGATTATTTGTCATAAAACTCCATTGCTTGCTGCATTGAGAGAATTTTTGACATTCCAGTTCACTTCATCATAAAAGATGTTGAGGATATGCTCATTCGAGTAGCCATGGTGAGGGCAATCTCTGAGATACTACTTGAAGCTTTGCCATGCCTTATTCATAGGTTCAAAAGCGTGTTGCTGGATACTAGTGATCTTACTCCTAAGAATAGCTGTCTTGGACTTTGTGTAGAAGCTGTCCAAGAAGATTGCTCTACACTATTCCCATGTGCTGATAGATCCAGTAGGAAGAGATTGCAACGACCTCAATGATTTATCGGTCATAGAGAAAGCAAAAAGATTGCAGCAAAGGTAGTCGTAAGGAACTCCATTAGACCTCATAGTACTGCAGATTTCCTCAAGGTTCTCTATGTGTTCCAATGGATTTTTTTAGGGTAAATCATGGATCAAGTGTTGCTTTACCAAAGCGATGATTTGTGATTTTAACTCAAATTTCTATTCCTAAAACGGAGGAAGCTAAATCGCAGACGTATTCTAGTATAAGGTATGTTGAGTACCATAAGCTCCGATAGAACGAGGTGGTGGTAGTTGTCACACAGCAGCAGCATTGGAAACATTCTGCTCTTCTTCTTCTTTCTCATGTACCTGAAACACACAAGAAAAAGAAAGAAGAGACTGTTAGTCCTGAAATTAACATCCTAGACTAAACTCTAGTCCTAGACTCGTAGGTAACACAATTGGCTAACGAAAACGGCGCCAAAAACTTGATACAATCAGGTTTTACCCTTAAAAGTATACTGAAACTGCAAAGTGAAACGCGATAGTCTTTCAGGGATCGAATCCACAATGACCAAGGTTACACAATGACTCTTCGAGAGTAGAGTTAATCTAAGACAAAATGAAGGTTTGTTTGTAGATTCCAGTTGCAAGAATGTAGAAGTAGAAGCAAAGAACAATGTAAAATTATGAATAAAAAGCATCAGGTCTAGAGAAATCTTGGGAAACATAGATTGATAAATGTGAATGTTCAATAGAGAATGTATTAAGAACCATTCTAGAAATGAAACCACTTAATTATACTAGTCTACTTCCGCAATACTAAACCCTACGTATTAGAATCTTAAAGACTAACTTCCATTGAATTTCAGATTCTAAACATGCAATAAGAACAAGTTTGATAAGTTCACAAAATTTACTAACAACAACTTCTATTGGTTAAGAATATGTCGGTGCATTAAACAACCCATGAATCAGGAACAAGGTGATCAATCCAGTTCAGGCACTAAGAACAAACTAGATGAAGAAACCGATAGATTATTCCCTATTCTAACAAATCACAATCATCAATCTATTAATTTCCTTGAACCCTAAGCCTAACTAATAGATTACTCAGACATGGATATTGAAGCACATAAAATCACTGAGTAAAACATAATATCAATAGAAATCAACAAGGGGGTTCAGAAATCTTCTTTAGAAATATAGTATAATAGCGTCTTCCCGATGGAAAAAATCTCTGGAGAATTCTCTAATCAAAAGTAAAAAGAAGCATAGTCTGAAAAACTGCTAAGAAAACTGAAAATATAGGTCTGAACACGTCTAGCACGAATCCCTAGGTTAAACCGGCTCAAAATTGAATTAATACAAAAATCTGATTTTTGCTTGCACAAACCGGGTCCAAGATCGACTAGAAGATCGACCAGAGCCAATGGAGATCGACCGATCTTCGACTGATCGACAAACTTTTATTTTCTTCGTCGATCTGTTGCCCATTAAGCACTTTTTGGTATGCTCTTGATCATCAGATCGACCAGTCTAAGTGGAAGATCGACCGATCTTGTCTTAAAACACCAAATTCATCCTGTTTTGCTCTGCTCCTTACTGCTTGTGCCAGAAACTCCTTGCAAACCTATTTAACTTAAAAAGACTCGATAAAAGACTAAATGACTCTAAAACATATACTATGACTCGATAAACAACTCAAAACAAAGGTTAGAAACCGACAAAAATACCATTTATCACCAACCTATTATATCACTCTTCTAATGATTCCACCTTACCGTCTCTTCTAGCACTTCGAATATGCGGAATACCTTGAAGAAAATACAATCATTCTCTTCTTCCATTCGTTCCGACACCATCTGCACACCAAAGTTATATAGAAGACATCATGTCTCTAGAACAATATAATTCAGATCAACTCATCCATCAATTGTGACACTGGAGAAAAGAATACACCTCAAATTTTCCACACAAAATAATATGTCAGCCTCAATTTCTCTGTCAAAACAATTCTTCATTCTCGATAAGAAACTATACTCTTCGCATTAGGTAACACAATTAAACACGTTGAAATTCTATAGCCAAAAGAAAGTTCAATTCTATCAAGATAACTAGCAAAAGAGAATTAACTCAAAAGGGTGAGGGATTATGTTGAGATTAATAGTTATATTCACAATTATCTCGAGGGAATGTGTAAGAGAAAATATCCCACAACAAAAGTTTCGGTGGAACATGACTAATATATAAGAAACTTAAAGCACTCCACTTATATCCATCTGATTTTAAGTGAGAAAATTATAAAACTTAACTTGTTGAAGAAAATATTCTACATCGAGAATTTTGATGGAACATGAATAATATATATCAGACTTAGAGTAATTCACTTAAATGTGATGACAAAATCTTTTATATATTAATCAAGTCCCATTAAAATTTTAGATGCAAGGGTTTTTCGCTACACTTCTAAAAATATATTTTCAGGTGATTCCAAGATTAAAAAACGTAAGTGAAATCTCCATAAAAGAATATTTTGTTTCCATGTCCTCAAGTTCGGCTTTGAGCTTGTGGGTAAAACATTCTGCTGATAGGATTTCCATATACGAATAAATACCAAACTTTGGAAAAAAACAAATGCTAAAAAACATAAACCCCAATTGCTATGATTCAAAACAGAAAATAATGATAGTTTTTAAATCAATTTGTGGTTAAATAAATTACAAAATAAATTTGTGTTTCCTAAGCACGGATCAGAATCTATTGCCTAATTAAAACTAAAACTTAATAACACCTAAAACTTTTTTGTGAGCAATTAAGTAAATTACAATGTATTTCTCTGCCTGAGTAAGCAATATTAATGTTTGGTATTTTAGACGATTTCACCTTTTAATTTCATAGGTAGGGAATTGGTATTTTCTTCGTAGCAATTTAGAAATAGACATCTAGTTTATCTAATTATTAATACGGTTTACTTATCTTCTTTAAATGCTGAAAATAGATACTTTTATTATGCATCATGCTATTTTTATATACAAAAACCTACTTCAGCTTATATTCTCATCATATTAGCATATGATTTCTTATTTTAAGGTTAAATATAATTATGAAACATATTAAATATCTTTAACGACATACGCAAATACAAAAAAAATACAATATTGAAATTTTAATTAAATATCATTCAATATTTTCAACCATATATTTGATTTATAGTTTTACTATTTCTACTAACAAATCTAACAATTGTTATTAACTTTAATACTTTTAATTTTATCTTTAGTTTACCCACTCAATTCTAATTCATAACAGTCCAACTGGTATTAGCATTATGGTCCAACTTCAGCTTTGCAAACGCAGCAAATCTGCATATACAAAACATTAACATTTAAAATGTAATTGTTGTTATCTTAAAAGTATCTTCCAGTAATATAAAACATATAGATTCATCTAGACAATATAGTCAAAATTAATTATGTTCATACCTTGTTTTCCTCCAACCAATGTGAAATACATTCCTTATGATATATATGGGCACACGGCAAAGTCGATATCGTATCTCCTTTCTTGAATTCAATAAGACATATCGAACATCTTCAATATTCCTCAAAACAATTAGAAACCAATAAGAATCCCAACACAAACTTATATATTTACCATTGAAAAAACAAACCAATGATGCAAAAAGCAAATTCTCTATTTCTAAAATGGGGCTTAATTCTTTGGGAAATTTGCAATTGTACCACAAGTTTGATACCACTTTACAATTTTACCTCTAATGAATTACAATTTTCAAAATACCTTAACTTTTTGATGAAAATATACCTAATTAATTTTTGGGAGAATTTCATTTATACTCTAAGTTAGATACCACTTTGTAAATTTACCTTTAATGAATAACTATTTGCAAAAATAGCTTAGCTTTTTAATGAAAATAGACTTAGTTAATTTTTCTCAATATTTATAAAAAAATTAGAAATTCAACTTTACCCCTTTAACACTAAACCCTAAACAATAATCACTAAATCTAAACCCAAATGTTAATATATTTTTGATAGTGTGTATTTTTGCAAAGTGGTACTTAACTTATACTATTTTTGTCAATTTCTCTTAATTTTTTAAAATATTTATAAAAAAAATAGAAACTCAACCTCATCATCCCTTCAACATTAAATCCTAAACAATAATCACTAAAGTGTAAACCCAAATGTGAATATATTTTTGATAGTGTGTAATTTTGCAAAGTGGTACTTAAGTTATGCTATTCTTAACAATTTATCTAATTCTTTTGAGTTCTAAGTTTTATTTATAAGATTTTTTTTATCTAAAATAAAATTAGAGACTGTAAAATATAGTTTTGATTAATGATATATTTGTTCCTTTGTAAAACTAAAAATATGCTGAAAAGTAAAAATATTTATTTAGTAACCAAAACATTAAAGAATGACGGATAAATAATATATATAGATACACTATTCATAGTTTCAAACACGGAACAGTAAAAAGATAAAAATGTTCTTACTCAGTTTCTCCGGAGCTAGAAACTTTCTTTCTAAACAAAGAAGTTGCGCCAAACTTATGAGTTGGTATTTGATTGATTCTACTCTTGGAGAACCCTTTGTTGACCGCTCCAATTGATTCTCCTAATTCATTCAGTTCCTAAACAGAAGTATGACATCTCCTAAATCATTCAGTTACTTATGTACTATTAAAAAATTCCAGTAACATCGTCATTATTTTTTTTAATACCTCATAAGTCATATCGTCAGGATCAATATCATGACTTGGAGGAGGAGACTGGATACTATGAGATGAAGTATCTATGGAACCCCCAACATGACTTTGTTGATGCGATGAACTTCCACAGTGAAGGGAGATCGAACGATTCACTACAAATTAAAAAGAAAATGCATATTTTTACTATTTCATCATTACTTTACAACTTACATACATAAAATGTTGAGATGCGTTTGAGACCTTCCATGTCTCGGAACTGATTGATAATTTGATTTACATCGTCCGTTGGAGAAACATGATTTTCCAAATCTTGGGATTATACAGATCATATTAGACATACATCAACAGCAAAAAAATAAAATTGTACAACACCTCCAACCTATATTTTAAAAGTTGTATTCGACAAATAAAATAATCTAAAACAGCCATAAGAAAAACATACATTCTTCTTCTTGCAACATTTTAGCATATTTTTCGTCATCACTTAGAGAGATTTGAGGATACCCTACAATTAGCCAAGATTTTGTAAAGAGTCAAATAATTAAATAGAGAGAAAAATCAAAGAGAAACATCTTAAGATAACAATAAAAAGTTTTTGTCACAAAAATAGTTGTCAAGGATAAAATTGATTAAAATAAATTTTATTAAAAGGTGTAAATATACACTTATACCCATGTTGTTAACTAATCATGACTTAAGGTTTAGAGTTATGAGTTATATTTAAAATTTTAAAAAATAAATATAAAAAATCAAGTTAAAAAAAATATTTCAGTCATTTTATTTCTTACGAGCTCTTTTGGTGATAAAAATTAAAATGTACTATTTAAGAGAATTGGCCACAATATAATGACAAAGACAGATCTCAAATAATTTTTTTAGCAACATGAATTTTCGTTATTGTACTCTCAGATGACTGGAGTTAATATTCAGTTTATAGCATTTTGGATAAGATTAAAAAAAGAGGGTTTGAGAAAACATCTTCTTTTAACAACACCAGCAGATTGAGACATTTACTTATAAACTGTAATTTTAACTTAGCATAACAAAATTACCTTCCATATCTTGCCATTCTTTTGCCAGCTTTTCATCAGAAATTAAAGAGGCATCTACATAATTTTGTAAAAACAAAAATAGATGCTCATAACTAATCGTCTACCAATTTGACAACATGTGTAATAAAAACATCAATTAATAAGTGATGAGTTTTTCATCAGCAATTAAGGAAATCTTACAGGCCTCTATATAAATTTTGTACTACAAAATGTATATGATTATACTAAATCAAGGTTACCTGAAAACAAAAAGCACCATATGTATGTGTGTTTATTGTAGCAAACCTTACAAACGGTTTACCTTCTTCTCGTTGTTGAATCTGCCTTGCAGTAACTTCATCGTAAATTGGCGATTCATGATCATCATAGAGCAGAGACGCTGCAAAAGCTTCGTCAATTTCCACCTGGTTTTGCTGCATTCTGGTTTGTTATATAAAGGAGAAAATACAGACTGAGAGATTGTCAATAACTCAAAAGGAATCAGGCCACATTCATTCCCATGACTTAACCATTTTATAGAACCCTGGAATTTTTTTAGTGAGAGTTATTTTTGGTGATTAATGATATTAATTAGATCAATTAAATAGGTATTTAGCACGCTGTAAGAATTGTGTCATGTTATCGTGACTAAATGAACATTATGAGCATGTAATGTTCATTAATTTCCACTGGTGTTATGGGTTTTAAATTCTTGTAACCTCAACTTCAATTTTAATATGTTACCCAAGACTTAATTTTGTTTATTTTAAACTGATTAATTTTTGTAATGCTAAAGTGATTCCAGTTCTTCTGTTGGGTTTTCACATTTTGAAGATCGACCTGGTAGGTCATCAAGTATGAAATATTTACTGATTTAACTATTTATGATCAAAGATTTCCATAATAATAAATTCAAACGAAAAAAAAAAACACAAATCTTAAATTGGAATCAGAAAAATGTCTGATTAAGAGACTAAATCGTGATAGGGACAAAGCACTTCAGAACTCTTCTGCATAAAAGTTGACCTCCGTGTAATCAACCCTAGCCTAGGAGAGAAGCATAGATTGATCCACCCTCGATCTTTAAGTGGGAAAAGGAAGCATACTGTTGGGCCTAATTATTAAAGCCTAATGGCTAAATTAATAAAAACCCTGTCGCACATGGCCCACGGGTTTGTACGGCGCCTATAGGGTTTCTGGCAAGGGGGCCCCTATGGGGGTGGGGACAGCGACTAAAAACATTTAACCTACACCAGTTTTGAGATATCCACGATGGCCTAGCGGTTTCATGGAGATTCTCACACACGAGTGCCAGAGGTCGCAGGTTCGACACTCTGTCGCCGGGGTCGGACTGAAACCGCCAAAAAACCTTATCGCACATGGCCCACGGGTTTGTACGGCGCCTATAGGGTTTCTGGCAAGGGGGCCCCTACGGGGGTGGGGACGGCGACTAAAAACATTTAACCTACACCAGTTTTAACCAAGCGAGGACGGCCTAGTGGTACTTGAGGGAGCTTCGGCCCCGATACGGTCCCGGGTTCGATCCGCGCTGGCCACCGGGGGATTAAAATTTGGGCATCGCCGGCGACAGAGGACCCGCTTCGGCGGGGCTTGTCTGGACCCACTTATGTGGAGCCAGGATACCTCTGTATATTCAAAAATAAAAAGCAAATCTATGAATATAAATGGTCCTCAGCCTTATTTAACTTAAATGAATGAAATGGTACTTGTCCTACATCGCTTATGAGAAGCAAATTTGAGTAAATTATATATGCTCTCACGTATAGAGTTGATCAAAGGCTTCAAGGAGAGAGGAGGTTTCATGTGCCCGCTGCCGCCGCCGGCTGGCTCAGCTTGGTCTTGGTGAAGGGCCATAGTTTCAATAATGTTCTTTTGGACCAAATTACATTTGTTTATGGCATATTTTCAAACCAAAAACATCATGATATTTGTGTCAAAACGCTATGTAGCTTATCTGAAAATAAACAAGCATTTCATCTGTTTGTCCAAGATATTTATTTTAAACGAAAGAGAGGATCTTAAAGAAAAAGTTTTGTAACTCACTTACCCCGATCTCCGCAAGATTTTCTTCCACGTGCAGCAGCTGTTGCGGGAAGTGGCTCTCCTCCTTCTCTTTAAATAAACTCGTCTCTCCTTCATTTCTTCACATTTTACAGAAACGAAAAAAAATCATCACAACAAATCCCTTAGCGTAAGTCATATATTTAAGTTCGAGATTATTTAGTAGATTATTAGTTCATGAAAATGTTCACGAGTGGTGCGTGAATCGTCTATCATGGTTGTATCCTGAGACTTTAATACGTACATGGCCGTCTCATTATTGAGCGAATATTAAGAGTTCAGAAAAGGGATTCATGTCAACTCCATGGTTTGTTTTCGAAAACGTTTTTTTTTTTTTTTGAATTGAATGTTAAATTGAATTCAAAAAGAAAAGACTGTTTTTACATCAAGTGTAACCTATACAGAATAATGAACATATTTTCCTTGCTTCTAATTTTTCCTATACTCCTTCTTCCTCCCTTGTTCTTTTTACCTTGTTCCAAACCAATACACCAATCCTCCTTTCAAATTACCATCACCATTTCTCTGAATAATTGAAAATTTGTTTCTCATAACCTTATCAATCCTTTTGATCAATAATGCTACTGATGAGGCAGCTTCTCCATGTCTTCTTCTGTTCCTTTCAATCCAAATAGCATGCATTTTTGCCTGCAATACATACTTAATAGTGAACAGTTTTAGTTTGCTCAGAGTATGATCAGTAGCTATTCTGAATTTGAAACGTTTTCATTTCGTCTTTTGAATCGTATATTTCCTTAACATCGTTTTTATTTATATCATTTACATCAATTCGATTTTCCAGCTTCTACGGTCTTAACTCTTAATCGCTTTCTATCGTAAGATTTAAACGGATTGATTACGGTTTTATAAACGCTTTATTCAAAGATTTATAAAATTATTTTCCTTTTAAAACGAGTTTGCGATTTGCATTCAGCATTTCTGCGAAACATTTCTTGTTTCTATATATGATTCTTAGAGCGTTATCAAAATGATTAGTTTCTAAGAACGCTTCAAAAGTGAGTTTGTGAAAAAATCTTAAGTCTACTCAAACGGTTTCTGTGAACGCTTTTAAGCGAGTTTGCAAAATGTTTTCAGACTTATATCGGTATGATTGGTGATTTGTAACGCTTTTTTTTATCTTTTAAAAACACTAAAAATGACCATCGATTTTAGACTATTATTTTGTTTAAAATAATATGTTATATGTTGATTGGAGTATTATTCCGTTTTCATATTTTTTTGACAGAAAAAATGACGGACACTAACAACAATACCACAATCGATGTTCAAACTCCACTCAACATTGCAGCAACTGATGCAACAGTGACAACCGATGGAACCACAGCGACAATCACTGCAACAACAACTAACCTTCCAGTAGGAAATGTTGCCGATGAAACCATGCGCTGTAGCATGTTCGGTGCTGGTCTTTATCAAGTGGGCTCAATAGAAGCTACCATAAGTGCTCCGGTTGCAGTTACAACTCTTCTGGTTGTTTCTGGTGTAATCTCTCAAGGATTGAGACAAATTTGATGGCAAATATTTCAAAACATGGCAGAAGAAGATGATGTGCTTCCTCACAATGATGAAGCTGGACAAATTCATCTAGGAGGACAAGCCCATTATCCCCCTTGAGGATGTGCACACTCTCGTGAGTATTGACATAATGTTGCATTTCGACTTCATCTGCAAAGGATACATTTTGGATCGCCTCATTGACCCATTGTACCGAGTCTACTGTGAGATTTCCACGGTGAAAGAGCTCTGGAGATTACTATAAAAGAAGTACAAAGGTGAGGACGCAAGCTGCCAGAAGTTTGTGGTTGCCAAAATCCATGAGTTCAAAATGGTGGATTCAAAACACATCATAGATCAGGTAGAAGCGTTCCAGCTAAATTTCCATGAAATTGCTGATGAAAGAATGCCATCTTCGAGACATTCACAACTCTTAGCTTCATCCAAGAGCTTCCTCCAAGCTATGCAGATTTCAAGAACTACCTGAAGCACAAAGAGAAAAAGATGGGTCTCGAGTAGCTCATCATGAGGCTTCAAATGGGATCCAGGAACCGAAATGATGACAAGCTGCTCCAAGTTAAGGAGCATATTGTCAACATTGCTGAGCTTAAAGGCAAAGGAAAGGCACCTACCCACTCTCCTGCCAAGCCTTTCAAAACACCTGATGTCCTGAAGGCTTTTGGAACAAATTTCAAGAAGAAAGGCATTAAAACCAATGCAAATGTGGAGAAATTTAAGGAAAAATGTCACTACTGCCACAAGATTGGTCACAAGACTGTTGAGTGTCGCAGCAAGATCAGATATGAGAAGGCTCAAGTGCATCTCACTGAGGAGCATCTTGCTGCAGTGGTGACTGAGGTCAATATGGTTAAGAGAAACAACCTTAAAGAATGGTGGTATGATACATGTACCACCATCCACATTTGCACTGATAGGGCGATGTTCAACACCTATCAGAAAAACAAGACAAAGGAGAAACTGTTCATGGAAAACACTGCAGTCTCCAGGATTGAAGGTCGCGGCAAGGTGGTTCTGAAGATGACATTTGGACGCGAAGTCACTCTGCAGAATGTGAAGCATGTGACTGACATGAGAAAAAACCTGATCTCAGGAACCTTTCTCAGCAAGAATGGATTCGCTACAAGTTTAGAGGCAGACAAGCTCGTGATTAGGAAGAATGAAGTTTATTTGGAGAAAGGGTATGCTAAAGTAAAGATGAAACCTTCCAAAAATTCAAAGAATTCAAACTCGAGGTAGAAAATCAGCCTTAAACAACTATTAAGATAGTTAGAAGCGACAAAAGAGGCGAGTATAATGGTCCATTTAATGCATTTTGTAAAGAACATGGAATAATCCATCAAACTACATCTCCTTATTCACCAAAATCTAATGGAGTTGTTGAACGCAAAAATCGAACTCTGAGTAGATGATGAATGCAATGTCGCAGGAAAATGGGTTACCAGACCATGTGGGGAGAAGCGTTGCTTACCATTTATTATATCGTCAACAAAATTTAACACAAAGTAACTGGCAAAACTCCATAAGGATTATGGAAATGTAATTATAAATATCTCAAAATGTGGGGTTACTTGGAAAAAGTTGCGGTACCGCCACCAAAGAAGGTCACTATTCGACCTAAAATAGTGGATTTGCATCTTCATTGAATATGAACATAATATTCGTGCATATCAATTTCTAGTATAAATCTGAAATATCAGATATTAATGAAGACACAATAATTGAATAAACAAAATGCATCTTTCTTCGAAAATATTATTCTATGCAAGAAAAAACAAGGTTCAAAACAAAAACAAAAAGAAAGATACGACGACAATGTCTCAGAAATTAAGACAAATGTCAAATATTCTATAAATGATATTTCAGAAAATGAAATAGATAAACCAAGAAGGAGCAAAAGAGCTCGAAAGGAAAAATCTTTTGGTGTAGATTTTTAATGGCATTTTTTTTTGAAGAAAATCATCAAAAAAACTTTGGCAGAAGCCATGGCTTCACGAGATGCTCCGTTTTGGAACGAAACAATCAAAAGTAAATTTGATTCTATCATGCAAAATTATACATGGTATATAACATATTTACCACCAAGCTGCAAAGCATTAGGGAGTAGATGGATCCTAAAACAAAAACAAAATCATGATGGAACAACTGGTGGTAAACACAAGTTAGGTTTGTAATCCAAGGATTCTGATAAAAAAAAGTTATGACTACTTTGATACTTATTCTCCAGTTACGTTAATAACATCAATAAAGATAATGATATAGCCTATTTATTACCAGTTTTAGGCAATGTTATAGGCTCTATTTGGGGTCTATTATGTATGTCTAGGCTATGTTTTAAGAACTTTACAAGTCCAGGTACGTTTTGGAGATATATGGAAATACTTGGAGTTTTTTGGAACATTTAAAAGAGAATAATCCGTAGTTGATCATTGAGAGAGTCGAAGTACAAGATAGTCGTCGATTGACGGCACAACCTTGTTATCGACTGATGGTACAAGACCAAGATTGAACACTTGACATCGATCGATGACCAATTCGCAGACATCTGATCCCAAGCCCAAGTTAAAGACAAGACACAAGATTACAAAATTACCCCTTGACAAGTTTGACCAAGATTTTAGGGTTTTATATTTATACTACAGCAGAGTGTGTATGCAGAGGACGTGTGCAGAGTATGCACAAGTATTCTATTATAGTTTTAGAGGTTTTAGGAGAAAAGATTCATAAATCCTTAAGGAGATTTGTATTGGAACCCCAACAATTTATCTATGCATTATATTGAGATTATTATTCTTACTTTAATTATGTCTGAGTAATCATCAAATAGATTGAGGGTTGAATGATAGGAATCAGGAATTAGCCCAAAAGTAGGATTGATAAGTTAAAGTTAATATCCATCAATTGAGTTGTACTTAATGCTTCTAGAGTGGATAACTAGGATCTCGAAAGTAGGACATGGACGACTACGAGAGTAGGTTATGTGCCAGAATAGACTTCATTGAACTAGGTTGTTAGGCGCATGCGAGAGCTGATCTAATTAGCTTGGTGAATATATCAAATCTCATTCACATTTCCTTCTGATTTCACCGTCGATCGAGATCAGGCCTTAGCCGTCGATTGATGGTCTTTCCTTTTGCTCGCATACGAGAGTTGGAGTTAAAAGGGCTAGAATAATTAATATTTGAGTTCTAGAATATTTACATTTTCGTGCTTCCTATTCCATATAATCCATTAAGCTTGACACCCAAGGTCTAGCACATTTACATTTGCATCTAGTTAGTTTACTAGCATATTTCCATATTTACGTTATTAGCATATTTCCATATTGTATCTACACCATCTAATAAGGAATATCTCCTTAGTTAAATTTATTGCTACCAATATATATAATTACCTAGCTTAGTCTTTAGAATTAAGAAATCTATTGTGTGTCATTGTTTTGATCCCTAAGTACTACACCTTATCTCTCTTGGCAAGAGTATTGTTTTGTGTGTTAAGATTAAGGGTTAATTTCTTAGGATATTTATACTCTTCTAGAAAAATAAACACACCGTGTCAAATTTGGCGCCGTTGCCGGGGAGCATTAATTGCCATTAGATTGAATTTCTAGGATTTACTTTAGGTTTGTTTTTATTTAAATTTACTAAATTTTTCTTTTCTTTGTTTCTCAGGTACATGCAATAGAGTACGAGAAGCAACAAAGGACAAGAACTACTATTCTCAGACCCACATAAGCTCGAACCTACAATCCGCAAAGAAAGACGTAAGCATCGATCAACGGTATCTACTCAGCGTCGACCGACACCTCGTCACAGATAGCATCGACCGGCATCAAAACTCGAGCATGACCGACGTCGACCACATAGCATCGAATGACGAACACCTACTCACATCGATCCACAACAACAGAAGAGTTCATATTGTTGCGCCTATTGTAGTGGTTCAGAACTAGAATGGAGACTTGCGTGATCTCAACAGTCACCTGCGTAATGCAACAGGTCAAAAGATAAACGATCAAGGGGCTGTAATCCATGATACAAAAACAGAAGCAAAAGCAGACGCTGCAATACCTCAACCTGGAGCTAACGCCCAAGCTACTAAAGGCATGGTGGTTTCAAGGCCAATAAAAAATCCATGGATCGAGTTTATGCTTGACAAAGTATTAGAAGGACAGCGGAAGATCATTGTATACTTCAATAGGAGGATAAATTTCATATACCTCCACCTGAACACAAAGTTCGAAGTTGATATAGCCTATTTATTACAAGTTTCATGTCATGTTATAGGCTCTAATTAGGGTCTATTATGTTTTTCTAGGCTATGTTTTATGGTCTTTACAAATCCAGGCACGTTTTGGAGATATATGGAGATACTTGGAGCTTTTGGAGCATTTAGAGGAGAATAATCCGTAGCTGATCGTTGTGAGAGTCAAAGTACAAGACTGTCGTCGATCGACGACACAACCTTGGTGTCAACCGATGTTACATGACCAAGATCGATCGATGTTGCACATCTGACATCGATCGATGACCAATTCGCAGACAGCCGATTTCAAGCCTAAGTTAGAGACATGACACAAGATTACAAGATTACCCCTGGACGAGTTTTGACCTAGACTTTAGAGTGTTAAATTTATACCTTATGTATTGCACCATAAGATGTGTGCTGTGTGTGGGTGTTGGGTGCCTAGGCTTGTGGGAAAGTGTGTGCACCAGCACTCCATCATAGTTTTAGGATTTATTTAGGGAGAAGATTCATAACTCCTTAGAGAGATTTGTATGGAACCCAAGTATTTTATCTATGCATTATATTCAAATTTTTATTTTTATTTCGATTATGTCTTAGTAGTTACCAATTAGATTCAGGGTTGAATGATAGCAATCATGGATTAGCCCAAAAGTAGGAATTCTAGGTTAAATTAATATTCATCACTTGAGTTGTCTTTAATGCTTGCATTTTAGAGTACCGAACTAGGATCTCGAATGTAGGACATGGACGACAACGAGAGTAGGTTCTATACCATAATAGACTCCAATGAACTAGGTTGTTAAGCGCATGCGAGAGCTCGTCTAATTAGCTTGGTGAACATATCAAATCTCGTTCACATTTCCTTCTGATTTCACCGTCGATCGACATAAGGCCTTAGTCGTCAATCGATGGTCTTTCCTTTTGTTAGCATAGGAGAATTGGAGTTAAAAAGGTCAGAATAATTAATATTCTAGTTCTAGAATATTTACATATCTGTGCATCTTATCCCCTATAATTCATGAAGCTTGAAACCCTACATCTAACATAATTACATTTACATTTACATCTAGTTAGATTATTAGCATATTTCCATATTTACATTAATTAGCATATTTCCATATTTACATTACTAGCATATTTTTATATTGCATCTACACATTCTGATAAGGAATATTTTCTTAAACCAATTACTTGTTACAAATATATATAATCACCTAACTTAGTCTTTAGAAATAAGAAATCTATTGTGTGTCATTGTTCTCTGTGGTTTCGATCTCTAAGTACTACACCTAATCTCTCTTGGCAAAAGTATTGTTTTGTGTATAAGGATTAAGTGTTAATTTGATAATTATTTGTTTAGGATATTTATACTCTGCTAGAATTATAAATACACATAATGTCAAATTTGGCGCCGTTGCTGGGAACATTGGTCGCCATTAGATTTAGTTTCTAGATTTAGTCTAGGTTTGTTGTTACTTAAGTTACTGATTTTTCTTTTTCTTTGTTTTTCAGGTGCATGCAAAAGAGTACCAAGAGCAACAAAGGAAAAGAATTACTATTCTCATACCCACATCAACTCGAGCGTATGATCCACAAAGAAAGACGACAAGCATCGATCGACCGCATACACTCAGCGTCGACCGACACTTCTTTACGGACAGCATCGACCGACATCATAACTCTAGCATCGACCGACATTGATCACTTAGCACCGAATGACAGCATCTCACCCGCATCGATCGACGGCAGCAGACAAGTTCAGATGGTTGCGCCTATAATAGTGGTTCATAATGAGAATGGAGACTTGCATGACCTCAACAATCATCTGCGTAATGCAGCAGGTCAAAAGATAGATGATCAGGGGGCTGTAATCCCAGATACAAAATCAGAAGAAGAAGCAAACGCTGCAATAGCTCAACCTGAAGCTAAAGCCCAAGCTGCCAGAAGCATGGAGATTTCAAGGCCAATCAAAAGACCATGGATCGAATTTATGTTTGACAAACTTCTGGAGGGAAAACAGAAGATGATTGTGAATTTCAATGACAAGTTAGATATTTTGTACCTCCACCTAAACACAAAGATCGAAGATCTCGACACCTGTGTGGAAAATATGGAAAATCAAGTGACTCAGGGGAGAGAAACCCTTAAGAGATACAAGGTTATGGTCAAGGAGAAGGAAGAATCTGGGAAGGAACATCACGTCAATGCTGTGTTTGATGATAATTTTTGGGTAGAAGTCAAGAAAGAGAAGCCACAAGAGGAATGATTCCGTATAGGAAATCCGAGTTCGTTAGGCAGTTCGCACACGCATCGATCGACACCGACAAGAGAGAATCGATCGACGATTCCTGTTGATTTGACAAAACCAGGAAAATCTTCTAGCATCGCTCGACGTAGAGATCGTACCATCGATCGATGGTACCCAGTAACAAAACGATTTAATCGACCAAAGGTCACGAATACGAAAGCTCCAAAGCAAAAGAGGGATAAATCAGAACCTATGATGGTTGATAAGGCTACCAAAGATCATCCTAGAAGAGAGCCAAGGATCATTCTTAAGAAGAAAAGTAATCATGGGAACTTTGTGGTGCCATGTCTGATCAAAAATCACAAGTTTCCCAATGCCCTATGAGACACCGGATCGTCAATGAGAATCATACCTAGATCTATAGCAGAGAAGTTGAACCTCATAGTGGAGCCTTCTAGTGATTCTTTCATTTTTGTGGATTGTTCTAGAGTAGACTAATGAGGTATTTGTAGAGATGTCCCACTGCAAATTCAGGACGTCTTAGTCCCGATAGACTTTCATGTGATGGATATCCAATTCAGAGAAGAGAGAAAAAAAGGGAAGAAAGGGATCAGAGAAGACTTTGTGCCTGGTTGTCTAGAATTGCAGAGGTAAGAGTCCATGTGTCCTTTGATCGATACTCTCAGGGTAAAGCCTGCACTTTTATTTTATGCAAAGAAATGAAATCAATTGAGGGGTAAGTCAAACTAGTATTTGCTAAGTTTTTGGTAGAATGGAATTGGTTGCTATACTAGGATAAGGTATATAAATTTCCTTTCTGATTGACTTGATAGGATGTGACTGCGACAAAGTAGGGTGACAGTTATACTTAGACATTATGTGAGTCTCCGCTTTCCAAAACCTCTTTCATAGGTTTTGTTTGCTTGAGGACAAGCAAATGGTTAAGTCTGGGGGAGTTGATATGCCCTTGATTTTACCTATTGTATCTATGATATATGGACTATTTTAGAGTCTATTCTATGCATTTGGTGTTGTTTTAGAGTATTTACAGGTCTAGGTATTCATTGGAAGCAATTGAAGCTTTTGGGCTATTTTGGAGCATTTAGGATGCCCAACCAGAAACTCAGAGCCGGATCCAGTTTATGCGTGAACCATCAAGCGACATCACACACTGTGCGTCGATCGACAGTCAAGTTGACTGCGAGATTAATGAAAGTCTTGAGAAATTAGAAGTTTTACTCAGAAGATTCATCATTTGCAAGACAAGTCTCTGGCTCAAATTTATACTATTTATTAGGGTTTTCTATCTTAGTTTTAAGCCTAAGCCGAGGAGAACTAAGAAAGAGTTGTCTTCTAAGTTACACAAGCATTTTAGAGTTGATAGTTGGAACACCTTGCTACATATATTGGAGAGACAAATCTAATCATCATTACAGAGAAGATCTTGAACTCCTTATCTTTTTACTCAGTTTATTCTATGAAATTTATTCACACTTTAATCATGTTTTTTATTTCTATGTTTGTGGAATTCATTATTCGATTTAGGGTTACTCAATAGTAAGAATGTAGTGCTGACTTTATAGAATTATTAGGGTAATCTTCTTGGTTCTTTGTTTAAGTTGCTCTTAATGCTAAGTTGAACTTGATCACCTTAATCTTAGAAATTAGGGTCCTATAACGCAAGCGAGATGTGACGGACTGATTTCTTCACAGCAATCAGGACGTGCGGCCTTAGCACCTTTCACCCTTATGGTTTGCTAAGTCAGCCTTTCGGACAAACTGATCAGCACTTAGAGAGAGAGAGTGGGACGTTTTTAGCGAGAAGGCAGAGCTTTTGAAGTGTTTTCTTATTAAGAACTAGATGCGTAACAAGTGAGGATCTCACCCCCTATTTATACAAAATCACCTCCTCAACGGACGGTGGAGATTAAACCGATCTAACGGCTAATAAGAGTCCCCTCTAATGAAGTAACTTCGAGGTGAAGTATCCTCCCCATAAGTAAGTTCCCCCTTAAGATAGCCCACATTATTTTACATTATCATTACTTAGATATTTTACAAAGCTTAACACTTAAGTAAATATTAAGTTTCCCGGGACCTTCTCGGCTCGGCCCGGTTCCGTTCCAATCCTGATGGGGCGTGACATCCTCCCCCACCTAAAGCGGTGACGCCCTCGTCGCCGTGTATGCCTTCAATACCTCTCGGAACTTCCATAGATCATTTTCCGGTTCCCACGTCGCTTCAGCCTCGGGTAGTCCCTTCCACTTGATTAGAAAATGGGTTTGCCTTGGGACTCCTTGCTTCCTTACCTCTTTGGATGCCAACACTTCTTCAATGTTCTTGTCATAGGACTTGGTCATGACTGGTGGTGCCGTTTTTGAGACACCTCTATCTTGGTAGTCCTCATCAGCATGGTAAGGCTTCAGCATGCTCACATGAAAGACCGGGTGGATCTTCAATGTGTCCGGTAGGTTCAGTCGGTAGGATACCTTTCCCACCTTTCCAACTACCTCAAACGGTCCTTCGTACCTCCAGATCAAGCCTTTGTGTAGACTCCATATTGCCTTGAATTGTTACGAAAGCAACTTAACTAGGACAAGGTCTCCCACTAAGTACTCCGAAGGCCGTCGTTTCTCATCCGCCCACTTCTTCATCCGCCTTCGGGACTTCTTTAAACATGCTCGGGCAAGATCAGCATGTTCCTCCCACTGCTTAGCCATTATGAACGCCCCTGGACTCTTCCCTTCAGTCTTTGGTGTGGTCAAAGAATGTGGGGTTAATGGCTGATGTCCCGTTGCAAGCTCGAACGGACTCCGTCGCGTTGCCTCGCTGCGCTGAAGATTGTATGAGAAATGGGCTATGTCCAGCAACATGGCCCAGTCCCGTTGGTTGGCGCTCACAAAGTGTCGGAGATATCCCTCCAACAAGGCATTCACCCTCTCGGTCTGCCCATCTGATTGTGGGTGAAAGCTTTTTGAGAAACTTAACTCTGTTCCCAGCATTTTGAACAGCTCCGTCCACAAACGCCCGGTGAATCAGGGATCCCGATCACTCACAATGTTCCGCGGAAGTCCCCAAAATTTCACCACGTTCTTGAAGAAAGCTCTTGCCGCCTCCTCCGCGGTACAGTCTCGACCACATGCCACGAACGTCCCGTACTTAGAGACCCAGTCTACGATTACCAAGATGGATTCCAACCCTTCAGACTTTGGTAATGCGCTGATGAAGTCGAGCGAAACCGAGTCCCATGGTCGCTTCGGGGATGGGAAGTGGCTGTAGCAAACCCGTGGACTGTTTATTCTGGGACTTGTCTTGTTGACAAACTAGACAAGTCTTTACATACAACTCCACGGTATCCCTCATCCGTGGCCAGTAGTATCCAGCTTCAACAAGTGCCATCGTTCTTTTCTGTCCCGGATGGCCCGCCCACCGGGTATCATGGCACTCCCGAATGATATCATGTCAAAGACTTTCCCACTTCAGGACATAAAGTCGATGACCTTTGGTGTAGAGTAGCTCGTCCTCTACCCAAAATCTATGCACATTCCCCTCATTGGACAGCTTCACTAGCTCCTTGGCAACTGGATCACGCTCCAGCCCCTCTCAGATCCGAGCCATAATGGTCCCCTCGACTTGGCTCATGGTCGCTAGTTCCGCCTTCCGGCTTAGTGCATCCGCCACTACGTTCACCTTTCTTGGCTTATACTCCAAGGTGTAATCAAACTCAGCCAGGAAGTCTTGCCATCTCGCCTGTTTCGGGGACAACTTCTTCTAAGTCTGAAAGTAGCTAGTCGCCACATTATCCGTTTTGACCAAGAAATGTGCTCCCAGAAGATAGTGTCTCCAAACTCGCATGCAATGGACTATGGAGGTCATCACTTTCTCCTGCACCGTGACCGCCGTTCCGTATCATTAAGCTTGTGGCTCTCAAAGGCAACCGGATGTCCATTCTGCATCAGCACTCCCCCGATGGCAAAGTCTGAGGAATCCGTGTGTAACTCGAAAGGTAGGCTGAAATCGGGCAAAGCAAGGACAGGTTCATGACTTACCGCCGTTTTCAGCTCCACAAAGGCTTCTCGACACCGATCAGACCACTCCCATATCTTCCCCTTCTTGAGAAGGTCCGTCAGTGGCGCCGCATTCCTCGAATACCCCTCGATGAACCGTCGATAGTAGTTGACCAGACCAAGGAAAGATCTCAACTCCGTCACCTTGGTCAGGGCCTCCCACTCCATAATCGCCTTGACCTTCGGTTCATCCATCTTCAGCTTCCCATGCCCAATGATATGGCCTAGGAACTGAACTTCCTCGGTGGCAAACATGCACTTTTCCCGCTTCACGATCAGCTCGTTTTCACGAAGAACCCTGAATACTGTCCGTTGGGGATCTACATGCTCCTCCATCGAGTCGCTGTAGATGACAATATCGTCTACGTATGCCACCACGAACCGATCCAAGTAGGGCTGTAGGATCTGGTTCATCAGAGTGCAAAACGTGGCTGGGAAGTTCGTAAGACCGAATGGCATCACCAACCACTAGAACGACCCATACCGCGTTTATGCATGCTGTCTTTGGTTCGTCTCCTTCCGCTATCCGGACTTGATAATATCCCTTCTGTAAGTCCGTCTTTGTATAGACCTTCGCCCACCAAGTCTATCGAAGAGATCCGCGATCAACAGAATTGGATAACAGTTTTTGATTGTCACCTTATTAAGGGCTCAGTAGTCCACGCACATTCTCAATGACCCATCGTGCTTCTTCTGGAAAAGAACCGGTGCGCCATAAGGTGCCTTGGACGGTCTCAGCTTCCCCGTCTCTAACAACTCGTCGAGCTGTTTTCGCGATGGATGGTGGTTTAGCTCCCGTCTCCAACTCGATCTGATGGTCCATCGCCCTCCTTTGTGGTAAAGCCTCAGGCAACTTTGCGGGCATCACGTCCTTATTCTCTTTAAGGACGGCCTCAACAACATGAGGGATGGACTCCACGTTTTTAGGTTCATCTTCCATCTTCATCATGGCCAAAAACGTGGGTTCACCCTTCTTCACCCCCTTGATGATTTGGATCGCCGACAATTGCCGCATACCATCCGTCTTTTCTTCGAAGGCTAGGATCATGCACGGTGATCCTTTCTTGAGTATGCACACCGAACTCAATGCAGGCATAGGTATGGCTGAGACTTGTCTCATGAAATCCATACCCAAGAATACCTTGAAGTCGTCCATAGGAATAACTGAGAAGTCCACCGGTCCGCTCCAACTGCCCAGCCGCATCCCGACCCTTCGGGATATCCCATTGACGGGTTGAGCCTTAGCGTTGACCGTTTTCATCCATCCATCCCTCTTGGACCACTTCACACCGAGTCTCACGGCCTCATCAATTGCCATGAAGTTATGAGTGGCTCTCGTGTCCACCATCACTCGGGTCGGTTTGTCGTTGATCCAAGCCTCAATGTACATGATCCCCTTGCTCGATGGCTTTACCACCGGGTTAGCCTTTAGGGCATTGAGTAGCTGTAACGATCCCATCTTACTTGGTCCCTCCTCCGGAGTCTCGGTCTCCCGATTCTCCATAATTGCGGACAAATATACCATCTTCGGGCAATCCTTCATCGCATGTGGCCCCTTGCACACAAAACATCCTCCCATAGGAACAAAGGACTTCTTCCTTGCTTCAAAATCCTCCCGCCGAGCACCCCTCTCAAAGCCGCTTGGGTTGGATGGTCGGGTTGTATCCCTTCGTGCTCCCCCAAATTTGGCCACGACCTTCTCCTTTCTCTTGAAGGACTCGGACGGACCCGAGGTACGGAAGTCAGTCAAAGACTCGGCCACCGCTATCGCCTCATCGACGGTCTGAACACCCCTACGCTCCAACTCTTGTTTGGCCCAAGATTGCAGTCCGTCGGTGAAGTAAAACACGAGATCCTCAGCTGTCATGCTCAGAATCTGAAGCATGAGCGTTGTGAACTCCTTCACATAGTCTTGGATCGAACCACGCTGTCGAAGTTCCTTCAACTTCTTACGGGCCTCATAGACAACATTCTCGGGATAGAACTGTCGTTTCAACTCCCTCTTAAAATTTTCCCAAGTATTGATCCGGCAAGTTCCTTGCTCCATCTCCGAGTGCTTCCTTGCCACCACAGCATGGCCGTGTCCGCTAGATAAGACGTCGCGGCCTTGACTTTGGCATTCTCATCCACCAGGTTGATATTGTCGAATTATTGTTCCATCTGCCAAAGGAAATTCTCCACCTCCTTGGCATCCCTTACACCGTTGAACCGGTTTGGTCGTGGAAAGTCTACTCGACCCGCACTGGTTCCTCCAACGGCTCCAGCATTCACGCTTTCCCTCTTGACTAACGTGATGTCCTCCTCCATCACAGTAAAGCGTGCCTTCATCCCCTCGATGTCATCACGCATAGCCTGAATGGATCCCGTCACCAACTCCTCGAGTCGAATGAACCGAGAGTCTAAATCGACAGCATTTTGCTTGACTTCCTCAAGCCCACCGAACACCACCCCCTCCAGCTCAGTGATGGTATGCTCGACCCTCTCGAGATTCTCACCAATTTCACCCACGGCCACACCCAAGGCCTCACGGGAAACACTCTTCTCCCGTTGGGTTCCAGCACGTGTGGACGTAGCCTCGCTTCCATGTTTATCCACACCGGATGTCGAACTAACCTCCTTCTCTTTACCTCCCTTTGCCATTTTTTACGGACAGAGTCTCCCCTTGTCTGGATCGTAACGTAGATCTGATACCAACTGTCAAGGACTGATTTCTTCACAGCAATCAGGACGTGCGGCCTTAGCACCTTTCACCCTTCTGGTTTCTAAGTCAGCCTTTCGGACAAACTGATCAGCACTTAGAGAGAGAGTGGGACGTTTTTAGAGAGAAGGCATAGCTTTTGAAGTGTTTTTTTATTAAGAACTGGATGCTTTACAAGTGAGGATCTCACCCCCTATTTATACAAAATCACCTCCTCAACGGACGGTGGAGATTAAACCGATCTAAAGGCTAATAAGAGTCCCCTCTAATGATGTAACTTCAAGGTGAAGTACCCTCCCCTTAAGTAACTTCCCCCTTAAGATAGCCCACATTATTTTACATTATCCTTACTTAGATATTTTACAAAGCTTAACACTTAAGTAAATACTAAGTTTCCCAGGACCTTCTCGGCTCGGCCCGGTTCCGTTCCAATCCTGATGGGGCGTGACAGAGAGCTTGGTTATAACCTGGAACCTATCTTAAATAATCTAAATAACCGGTAACAAACGAGAGTTGAATTGGAAGTTTAGAGAACCCATTACTGTTTAGAATGAGCGTCGCTCGATACCACCTTATGGACATCGATCGACACTCAGTTGAATGCGCGAGAGCGATCTCCTAAACCGTAAGATTTGAGTTCGAGAACAGTGCTTAATTAAAACCCTAGCAATCTATTAATTTGCACTATCTAATCCTATCTGAGAATTTCTTCTAAGTCTAATCTCCTAATTTGATCCTCACAAAGATGTCAATCTTGAAATCGCTTTTATTATTATTATAATTCATCTAGCTTTAATTCGAAAGAAATAAGTCTATTGTGCAATCCTAGAGTCTCTATGGATTCAATCCCTAAGTACTACACTGAACCACTTATTTGAGAAAGTAAAAATGGGAAATATGGTTAATTTGAAAGTGAAATAAAACTCCAAATCAAATGTCCTTGGAATTAATCCGGTGTCTCAATTTCTAGTGGTGGTTCTGGCTGTGTTGCTTTTTCTAGTAATAATGCCGATGCTGGTGGCACTGGAGCCAACATCGCAGCACTTGGGCCCTCTAGATCTGTCTTTCTGGCTCTGATGCTGTGGTTGAGGCTCCAATGGTGCCTTCTTCTTTGATGACTCTCCCACCTTCATCCGAAAAGGGTTATCTTCTATAATCTATCCCAAGAGAGGCTGCGTTGGAGGCTTTCTGCCGTCCCTCCGACTGTTGAGATCCGAGGACATATTCTTCTTGCAGGCCTTCTCGGGATTATCCGAGGCCTTCGAGTGCTCATTTATCTTCAGATAGGGGCAAACGGTGAGGCCTTGAAATTGATCTTAGTAAGCGTACTTCCTCAGGATTGGGGGATTGCGATCATAAATGATCTCGGGTTGATGGTTGGCCGGTTCCCCGGGCTACACCATTATCTTCTTCTCATAGAGGTATGTATGCCTTTTGTTTTGAGTTTCCAGGGGATATGTCCATTGCTGATGATGGGAAGTCCTGCACCCACTTATGCCGTGAAATACGTCTCGACGGTGATCTCAGATTCCGGAAGAGATGTTTATTAAATGAATCTTATGAGGGATTATGCCGTTCTTTTGTATGGGTAAGTTATCTTTGACTCCATTGGAATCATGCCTTTTTTGTTTCATATGGGCTAGGTGAATCGTAATCGCATTGAATATGAAGGAAATATGTGGGACGCTCGCCGAGCTACGAATGAGGTGGAAAAAGAGGCTCACCATTGTAGGAGTCACATGCAGCAGAGCGTTCCAAGAATGAAGAGGTGTCTGCAAGGAAAACCACCTTCAAACCAAGCTTGGTCAACTAGAAGTGAGCTCGAAGGACAAGAATGAAAAGATTAGGGAACTAAAGTTTTCTTAGACTGGGCTATTTCTTGTATTGAGGGCGTGAAAGGTCAGGCCGAGCTTGTCAAGGTGGCAGATGTGGTCGATCGATGGTCGCGATCCATCGTGACTGATGGTGCCTCTATGGTGTTGATCGATGGTGAAGTTAAACAGTCTGTAAAAACAAAGTAAAACTCAAAATAAATAGTAGTATAAGTAAAACATAAATAAAAACTTACTAAACAGTGAGTTGCCTCCCACTCAGTGCTTGGTTATAGTATTAAGCTCGACTTTGTAACTCTCTGTCTAGAATAGAGGTTGATCAACACTTGGAAAACAAGTGTCTATCTTATTTGCTCTTCTGAAACCATGTACTAACGAAACTTCTCATTTCCTCATCTCATTTGATTTCTCATTCTTCATGATCTCCTTAGCAACCTCCGCTGAATGCATCCTCCTTTGTAGATTTTCAATAGTGCGCTGTAGCATTCTATGTCTGGCAGCTGTAGTCTCTGATATATCTTCCAATTGCTGAGATATCTCTTCCTTCATCAGGCTTTGAGAAAAAGTAAACTCATCGAACCTGTCTTCTAATTGTTCTTCTGCTGCGTACTTCTGTTTGTCAAACTTAGTATCGATCGATTGCTTGATGTTGCCGTCAGATGTCACTGTCTGCCCCAATCGCATGCTTTCTTCGAACAGTATCCAAATCTTTCTTCATGTCATCCATGCGTGTAGTCAAACCAGTGAGTCACTTGTCTATAGGATAGTAGACATCATGAAGCCTCTTGTAGAAATCATCCAGTGACATCTCTTGAGCTTTGTAGATCTCTTGCACAATTCCATCAATCTCTATTATGTTGTATGTCTCTTGCTTCATCAGAGACATAGCGATCTTTGCTGCATGTTCTGGTAAACATATGTAACTATGCTCAAACATAGTAGCTCCTTCTAGAACTGCTCTAATGTCTTCTTCTTGCACATTCAAGACTCTTTTGTCTATAGCTCGTGCATTGCCATCTCATATATGTAGATGCCATAGTCATCTTTCTTTTCCCAATAGAAAATTCTTTTGCAATTAGCATCATAAGCTCTCTGTCCATGCTCTATATGACCGTCAATCAGTAGTGGGTTTATCCAATCGACTGATCATGGACTTCATGAACCAAAAGGATTGGAGGTACAAAACTAGTTCACCCCTGAATGATGTCGATTGATGCATGATGGTTTTTGTGGATCGATTTTTGATGTTTGGGACTGTATGGATCATTGCTGATCGGCACATTCTTTTGTTCCTCGCTGTCGATTGATGGTTATAATCGTGCGTCGATCGATGGTTATTGTTCAAATAAAGTTCCTGATGAAATAGCCATAACAAGGGCATCTGCTACATCCTTTTTAGGTATGTTTAGAATTCTCCCATACAGAGCTCGTGCACGTCCTTCTATATCTCTGAAAATTCTAAACTCATCTGGTCTGAGATAACCATCACTTGTATCTTCTGATCTTGGTACTTGTTCTGGTGTGCGTCTGATATTGTTTGAAAGCAACGATATACCGTCGATTGATGCTTGATTACCCACTTCCGCGTTCATTACCCAGCAAGTGTCTTCGATTGCTAGGCCACAATACTCAATCAGCTCTTCCTCTCTGTAATCTGCATCGTATTCTTCGTAAGCTTTACTGTATCCTTGGTATGCCTGATGGGTGTCAGTCGATGGTGTATGGTGACCGTCGATTAATGCTCGTTAATCAGAATGTTGGCCGAAAATATTCCCAGCTCCATTAGCCATCGAAAATATATCTGCCACATCTTCTCTCGTGACATGCAGAATTCTGCCATCCATAATACCAAACTCATCTGGTTGTAGATAACCATACTCCATTTCGCATTTTGCAGCTGAATCCAGTTCAGATTCTGAGTTAATACCAGAATGGTTACCATCGATCGATGTCGATTTCCCGAGTTCATAGGAAACATGAAAAAATCAGCATCTTCCATTAGCAATACCTCGGTATTCGATTATCTCTTCTTGTCTGTAGTCTTCATCGTACTCGAGGTAGGTTGGGTTGTAATCGAGATCTGCGTGGTAAGTAATGATCAGTTCTGAAGGGTGGGTGTCGATCGATAAGCAGGTCTGGGCGTCGATCGATTGTTGAATTGCAATGTCATCGATCGATTTTTTGAGCTGGGTATCGATCGATGCTCCTTCTTCTTATTCCTCATTGAACCTAATGACAGAAGCATGTATCCACAAGCTCTGAATCATTACATAATTCAATCAGAGTAGCTTTGTTCTTATTCTTAACAGGTTCATAAAAAATATTCTAATCAATTAGAGATAGATACAACCTATTGTGGGAACCAAAATTTACACCATTGATTTCCGTAAACTTAGGAAGTCAGGAAACCCTAACTTTCCCATGAGATCCCGGATAAACTGCTTTAAACCAAACGCCAAGCAACCAAGCAAATTTAAGAAAAGTGACGATAAAAAATGATAAGATAATTTCGAAAAGAAATAGAAAAGAGGTTCTTATTCCATAATTGCGTAAGAGCTTTCGTACAAGAAGTAACGAGCCTTGGATACAGAAAGCTGTTGGCGAGATTCTTAGTTCTAGCAACCTTACTACGAAGACCTAATCGAAATGCAACTCGATAACAAAACGAAAGTAAATGCCAATTGCTCTAAGTTTGTTGTGAATGCTAAAAGGTTCTTCCTTTTTCTCTTGTCTCATTTTTCTCTTATATACTCCTCTTCGGCCCAGGATGCGAAGGGAATGAGCTCGGCTGCTTCTCCTCCACACTGATTTTTCTCCGTGCCTGCTCCGCATGCGCTTCGCGCGCCATTGGCGCTTTGCTCTCCTCTTATTCTTCATTGGACGGTTCGGTTCGGATGGACTTCGCCGTTCTTTCCCAACTAAAAAAGAAAAGGCTGTATCACATCGAGATGTCGATTCGTTTTCCGCCCCCAATGAGATGGGGAGGTGCTTTTGCATTTCCTTTTTTTCCCCTGGTCGAGTTTATCACGTTTGGAATATTCCCTTTTTATTCTTGATCTTCGTCATTATCTTGGAAACTTGACATTTATCTTCCGATTTCGCGAGATTCACCTTCTTCTGCAAGTAAAGGTACACACCGTCATAACATTATTGGGCTCAGTTTTGTACGATACCGCAAGTGGGTCTTTAGCTGCGTTCTAGGCCTCTTTGGGCCGTATTTTGGCCTAAAATGTTTTACAATTTCTTCGAAAGAACATTTTGTGATACGACGTTGCTTTAGCTAAGAGGTCCATACTTCTCGTATAGTTTAGACAAATTTAGTGTTAAGTTAACCGTTGCTATTTATATGATAATCATGAACTTTTATTAGGGAAAATGAGCCTTCACAGTTTTTATTGTAGAGTTTCAAGGGTAGCTCCGATTGAGACAAAACGAAGGAGCATTTCGATCGAGTTTTGAGAGAGAAGCCAAGGGGAATGGTCTCACTAACCATATGCTGACCTGGGAGCTGTATTTGGTGACCTGGAGTTCGTTTGGTGACTCTTATTTGTTTTGATCGCGAAATCCCAAGGGGAACTCTGATTGGGACGAAGAGTATTTCGATCATGACTCGAAGAGGAATACAAAGGAGAGACACGGCTCGCCATATGACTTCCCAGACTTGGTGAGATCGGGTCGCCATATAGTGACCCGGATTGGTCGAGCTCAGGTTGCCATATGGCGACCTGGACTTGGCGAGCCCACGTCGCTATATGGCGACCCGGAATGTGTGAAGTCAGTTGCCATATGGCGACCCGTCCTTTGCGTGTCCAGGTTGCCATATGGCAACCTAGGTTCAGTGCGTGCGAGTTGCCATATGGCGACTCGGGCCTTGGGAGATGGCGACCCGTGCTTCCCGAGTGCCGGTCGCCATATGGGGACCCAGGCCTTCGGAGTGTGGGTTGCCACATGACGACACATATGCCAAGTTTGGAACTTCTCCGTATGATGACTTACCCCTAGAGGCTTGATCGTTTTTTGAAAATTTTCGTCAACCCAAACCTTCAAAGGAACATGTTCTATGTACTTGAGCCGTTGATTTTTTCGTGGCCGATTTTAACCCCAACAGATACCCCCCCCCCAGCTCGTTAGACCGTAGGCTTTTAGCGTGAGGTTCTAGCGGGTGGTTAAGCTGACTGTGCGAGTTAGACGGTATCATCGGCCGAAAGTCCTAGGGTGAATAGTAAAAATTCTTGCCTATAAGAAGGTGGAGTAAGTGTTGAAGATATTTTTATCACTTGCTCACTTTTTCCAAAGAAAATTTATCCAAGGTAGAATTACTCTCTCTTTTCTTCTCCCATTGTATTGTTTTTAAAATTTCACTCTTAGAGAAATGTCTTCCAAAAAGAGGGGTTCCAAGAGAGCCGAGCCTCGTCACACTAATCGTGATGATAACCATGACGAGTAGGTCGTTCTGAATCCTGAGTTTATCCCGAACTCAGTCGACCCTGCAGCTGCTGAGGCCTATTGGGTTGCTTTGTGTGAGAGTTTGACTTCTCCCCCTGAAGCGCAGTTCCCTAGTAGGCCTCCCCGCAGAATGTACCGAAAACTACCGAGCAAGAGCTCGTATCCATTCCCCGAAACTGTTAGAGAGTTTGTTCGTGTGCCAGAAAGCGTGGAGTTCCGGATTCCACGAGAGGGCGAAAAGGCCGATGAACCCCTGGTGGGTTATTTCAATTTTTACGAGGCTCACATTCTGCACTGCCGTCAATGGTTTACAATCCCAGAGATCATTGTTTGAACCTTGAATCGTTTTAAGTTCTCAATTAGGCAGATCAACCTTACGGAACTTCAGCACCTTCTAGGAATTCTGGTTTTGGGATACGAGCATGGGGTGTCTCTTAACGTCAACCATTTTGAGGCCCTTTTGAAGCCGTTGGCGCTGACGGGTGGGAAGTATCGCTTTTCGCCTTAGACTCACATGTCGATCGTAAAGGAGACAATCTCGAATGGTCATGAGTGGGAGAAGTGCTTCTTCTTTGTCTGGATTGATAGTGCTTCGCTCGAAGAGAGCTGCATCCCTGAATTCTGCAGTGAATGGGTTCGCTATGGTATTGATTAGGTATACGCATGTTTTTGTTCTGACGATATCTAACTCTTTAGTCCTTTGTCTTTTTTTTTTGCAGAGACCAACCCATTACCGTTGTTTCCTGAAGACATGATTGTTGTGCGGGATCTTCTTCGGACCGGCTTGTTTTTCTGGACTTTTTCACCCCAAAGCGAGTTTGCAAGGCGCTGCGATATCACCAGTCGCGAGCCCATCCTGAAATGATCGTGGACGAAGGATCCGAATCAGAGATGGATGAGTTTCTGTCGAGGGACGTTCTGGTGTCTCGAGAGAATGCAGGGCTTCCAAGGCCAAAGGGATTAACCGAAGCGATGCCAAATTTCTTTCGGATGATGTTACCTTGCATGGATGGCCTTCCAACTTTGCCGCGGGTGATGGAGTGGCGTCAGCGACTTTCCCCTACCGGATTGTGGGTTTGATGATCTGTTCAAGGACCTTCTGTCTGACTCCAACTTTACACCTACCGCAGATGGTTAGGCAAGGTCGAAGGCCTATGCGGAGGGTTCCAAAATGGTCAATGCGTTTAGTGATTTGAACTTTGCATGTTTTACTATACATTTTTTTGGTGAGCTACCAGGAGGCGCGAGTTTGCCGTTTCAAGACCGAGAGAGCAGAGAAAGAGGCTGCTCTTCTTTGGGAACAGATTTCCGCTCACGACCTCCGGGATCGAGAGCTGGAGAGAAGCACGCTAGGGCTCTTCTTCGTGTGGAGAGGGCGGTGGAAGTGTGAGGTTGCCGCAGTGATCGAGGATCATGCTGCTCAGTTCAAGACTGAATTTGGGAAGTGATGTAGCTTATTTATTACCAGTTGTGTCTAGGCTATGTTTAATGTTCTTCACAGGTCCAGGTACGTTTTGGAGATATATGGAGATACTTTGGAGTTTTGGAGCATTTAGAGGAGACTAATCCGTAGCTGATTTTTGAGATAGTCGAAGTACAAGACTGCCGTTGATCGACGGCACTATCCTGACATCAGCCGATGTTTATGACCAAGATCGATTGATGCTGACCACTTGGCATCGATCGATGACCAATTCGCAGACAGCCGATTTCAAACCCAAGTTAGAGACAAAACACAAGATTACAAGTTTACCCATGGACGAGTTTTGACCTAGATTTTAGGTTTTTTTATATTTATACTTAATATATGAGAAAGAAAGGGGGGATACAATAGAATACAATACAATACAATATCGTAGAAATTTGTATTGGAACCCCAGTTTTTTATCTATGTATTATTTTCAGAATATTCTTCTTACTTTAATTATATCTGAGTAGTTATCAACTAGATTTAGGGTTTATTAGTGGTACTAATGGATTAGCCAAACAATAAAATTGTTAGGGTCATTATTAGATATTTTAATAGAATTGTGTTTATTGCTTGTGTTCTAGAGTAGCTAACTAGAACCCTGATAGTAGGATAGTTAGGTGCAAGCGAGAGCATGGTCTACTAATGGAGTTTATTTTGTTGAGCAAGGTTGCTAGAAACAAACGAGAGTTGATTTAGTTAATCTAGTGAACTTATCGAATTAGGTTATAAATCTTGACTCATGAAACCATCGATCGACGCAGGATCATTGCCATCAAACGATGGTCATTACATGTCAACAAGCGAGAGTTGAGACATTGGACCTAGTCAATAGATTAGACTCGCAGCGAGAGCTGATGTCTTTTACAATAGATATCGAGTTCCATGATGAAATACCCTTAACTTCAATCTTCTGTAATCCACTTGCATGAAACCCTAGATCTAGCATATTTATTTTTGCATCTAGTTAGTTTATTAGCATACTTCCATATTTACATTATTAGCATATTTCCATATTTCCATTATTACCATATTTTCATATTGCATCTACACTCTCTGATAAAGAACATTTCCTTAGACTGATTACTTGTTACCAATATATATATAATCACCTAGCTTAACTTTAGGAATAAAAATCTATTGTGTGCCATTTCTTTATGTGGATTTGATCCCTAAGTACTACACATGATCTCTCTTGGCAAGAGTATTATTTTGTGTGTTAGAATTAAGGGTTAATTTGATAGTTGATTGTTTAGGATATTTATACCCTGCTGGAACAGTAAAAAACACCGCATATCAAATTTGGCGCTGTTGCCGGGGAACATTGATCACCATTAGATTTAATTTCTAGGGTTTATTCTAGGTGTGTTTTACTTTCAAGTTACTGAATTTCTTTTCCTTTGTTTTTCAGGTGCATGCAAAAGAGTACCAGGAGCAATAAAGGACAAGAATTACTATTCTCAGACCCGCATTAACTCGTACGTACAATCCGCAAAGAAAGACGACAAGCATCGATCGACATTGATCACTTTGCATTGATTGACAGCATCTCATCTGCATCAATCGACGACAACAAACGAGTTCAAATGGTTGTGCCTATAACTGTGGTTCAGAATGAGAATGGAGACTTGCATGACCTCAATAGTCATCTGCATCAGGTCAAAAAATAGAAGATCAGGGAGCTGTAATACCTGATACAAAAGCAGAAGCAGACGCTGCCATAGCTCATCATGAAGCTAAACCCCAAGCTGCTAAAGGCATGGATATTTTGAGACCAATCAGAAAACCATGGGTCGAATTTATGTTTGACTTAGTACTGGAGGGAAAGTAGAGGATGACTGTGGACTTCAATGAGAAGTTAGAATTTATGTACCTCCACCTTAACACAAAGATCGAAGATCTCGACACCCGTGTGGGGAAACTGGAAAGTCAAGTAACTCAGACGAGCGAAGTCCTTAACAAATACGAGGCTATGGTTAGGGAATCTGGACTTAAACATCATGTTAATGCTGTGATTGTTGATGATTTATGGGTATATGTGAAGAGAGAAAAGCCTCAGGAGAAAGAATTCATATAGGAAAACCGCGTTAGGCAGCCCACACAGACATCGATCGACACAAGTTACCTAGAATCGATCAATGGTTCCTGTTGACTTGACAGAATCATGAATAGCTTTATGCGTCATTCGACGCGGAGATCGTATAATCGATTGACGGTACCAAGTGAAAAAACGAGTTCAGTAACAAGGGGTCATGAACAAGACAACTTCAGAGCAGAAGATGAATGCATCAGAGCCTATGATGGTTGATAAGGCTACCAAGAGTCATCCTAGGAAAAAGCCGAGAACTATTTTGAAGAAGAAATGTGATCCAGGGAAGTTTGTAGTGCCATGTCTGGTCAAGGGCCATGAGTTTCCCATCGCCCTTTGTGACACTGGATCATCAGTGAGCATCATACCCCGAGCTATAGCAGAGAAGTTAAACCTGAGAATCTAACCTTCCAGCGACTCTTTTATTTTTGTGGATTGCTCTAGAGTCGATTCAGGGGGATATGCAGAGATATCCCACTACAAATTCAGGACGTCTTAATCCTGATAGACTTCCATGTAATGGACATAGAGATCAACTGGAACTCCTCTTTGTTACTTGGAAGAGCTTTCATGGCCACCGTAGGAGCCATTTGTGACATGAAGACAAACAGGTTGTGCCTTTCCTTGATAGACCATAATGTGTATTATGAGTTTATTAGAATAAGCATACCCTCCCAGAATTGTGCAATAATGCAGATCTTGTGGCCACATGTTTCTGCAATTACGAGTTCGGTGAGGAATCAGAAGAAGGAGCAACGATCGATACTCAACCCCACCCATCGATCGACAGCAATATAGCTCAACAATCGATCGATACCCACCCTATCGCATCGATCGACACTCACACTTCCGCACAAGCCCACCCCCACCATGGCAATTTCAGTTACAACACAACTTATCTCGAGTACGACAAAGATTATAGAGAGGAAGAAACAATTGAATACCGAGGAATCGCTTTGGAAGAAGCTGGAATTTTCCATGTTTCCCCTCGCCCTGGGAAATTAACATCGATCGACAGACACCTTACAACCATCGATCGATACTGAAGATGACGCAAACACCGAACGAGATTCATCTGCAGAACGCGAAAGGGAATATAGTTAGTTACAACCATATGAGTTCGGTATTATTCGAGATCCAGATGGTTATGCTAGAGCTATGGACGGACAAATTCTACATGTCACAAAATATGATGTATAAGATATACTTGCAATGGCTAACGGAGCTGGAAATCTTTTCATCCACTGGTCTGATCACCGAGCATCAATCGACATCCCGCAGATGATATCGATCAATGTTAAGCTGGCATACCAGGGTTACTATGGAGATTATGGCTGGGTAATGAACGGGAGAGTAGGCAATCCAGCATCAATCCTCAACATATCTTGGCCATCCAACGACATCAAACGAAGATCAAAACAATTAACTTACGTAGAAGATAAAAAAGATGGTTATCTCAGACCAGACGATTTGGAATTTTCAGAGATACAGAGGGACGTGCACGAGATCTTTACGGGAGAATTCTTAACTTACCTAAGGAAGATGTAGGAGATTCCCTTGTTATGGCTAATGCATCAAAAAATTATTTGGACAACAGCAACCTCCATCGATCGACGTGCAGGTACCACCATCGATCGACATTAAAGTGCAGGAGCACGAGCCTAACCAGTACCAAACATGGATCGACAACAAGAAGCATGCATCAATCGATACCACCATTCCAGGAGTCAACGAGTTCTGTACATCTAACCCTTTCACTTCAGAAACTCCAGGACCGGTCAAATGGATAAATCCCCTACTGATCCACGGTCAGGTAGACTATGGACAGAGAGCTTTTGATGCTGATGGCAGAGGGATTTTATTTTTGGAAAAGCAAGATGAGTATGGCATATACATAGATGAGAATGGTAATGCACGTGCTATAGATGAACGAATTGTGAATGTGCAAGAGGAAGATATCAAAGCTGTTCTAGAGAGAGCTACAATGTTTAAATACAACTACATATGTTTACCTGAACATGCAGCAAAGATCGCTGTGTCCAGGAATAAGCAAGAAACATATAGCAGAGTAGAGATTGATGATCTTATGAATGAGATCGACAACGCTGAAGAGATGTCACTAGAAGATTATTACATGAGGCTTGATGATGTCTACTATCCTATAGATAAATGCCTCGCCGGTCTGACTACACACATGGACAAGATGCAGCGAGATTTAGATACTATTCAAAGACAACATGCGATGGACACAACAGAGTGACATCGATCGACGGAAACATCACATTATCAATCAATGCTACATCCGACATACAGATGCACGCAGCAGAAATACAATTTGAAAATAGGTTCAATGAGATCGTTTTCTCTCAAAGCCTAATGAAGGAAGATATTTCTCAGAATTGGAGGATATATCAGAGACTACAACTGCAAGACTTAGAATGCTATAGCGTAATATTGAGAATCTACAAACGAGAATAAATTTAGTGGAAGTTACTAAGGAGATCATAAAGAATGAGAAAGCCTGAGTAGATGAAGCAATAAGAAACTTCATTAGTACATGGTTTGAGAAGAGCAAAGAAGATTTAGACAGTTGTTTTCCAAGTGTTGATCCACCTGCTTTCTAGTCAGAAAGTTCAAAACTTCGAGTTTAAGACTATAACCAAGCGCTGAGTGGGAGACAACCCACTGATGATTAGGTTTTTACTTAGTTTTTTACTTATACTATTCATTTATTACGAGTTTTATTTCATTTCTACGGACTACTTATACTAGCATCAATCGACACCATAGAGGCACCATCGGTCGACACTGGATCGCGACCATCGATCGACCAAACCTGACGACCATTGATCGACACTCTCTCACAAAGAGAGGTATCAAGTTTTATACTTCAGCTATTTACTTATGATTTAGTTTTTCCTAACCAATCTGGGGAGGATTACAATGGGGACAGTGTAATTTAAGTCTGGGGGAGTTTTGCTAACACTATTTTATTATTTTTGAGTTTTATTTACTATCTATATAAGTTTTTCAAAGAGTTTTATCGAGTCAAAAACGAGCCTATGATCAAGATTTATTATTAACTAACCATACTTTAGCACAATTCTTAGAAAGTTGTTTGCAGAGCTTACTAGAGATACCAAAGTGGATAATCATGCCACTATATCACACTTGCTTATAAAGTTTAAAGGAACTGAAGCTGATTTCCAACACTAATACTGACATTATTTTCTTGATTTGGGATTTTGTATACATTGGATCGGATTCCTTCTGCAAGTCTGGACGGTAAAAGTATGTGTGCTTCTGATTCCCCTCTCTCTCCCCTTCAGATTAAAAAAACAGTCAAAAAGGATTTTGTGGCTACAACCATTAAAGCTTGATTCATATGTTCCTAGAAAGAGAAAAATGTCAAAAAGAAGTGAACATGATCTGGTGGGAAAAACTATTAGGGTTTGATTCATGGAAGCATTTCCAAGTATCTCAGTCAATCAAAATAAATATAATGATACCCTCAAAAGAAAGGATATATTGACTGAGAAAAAGTGAGAAGAGAGAGAGGAAAGGAATCAGAAAAGACTACCTGTGTGTTCAGAAACTTGCAGAGGTAAGTGTCTACATATCCTTTGATCAATACTCCCAAGGTAAAACATGCACTTTTATTTTATGCAAAGAAATGAAATCAGTAGTGGGGCGAGTCAGAATAGTATTCGCTAAGTTGTTTGTAGAATGAATTTGGTTCCTATACTAGGATAGGGTATATAAAGTTCTTTGTGATTGACCTAATAGGATGTGGCTGCAATAGAGTAAGGTGACAGTTATGCTTAGATGTTATGTGAGTCTTCGCTTTTCAAAACTTCTTTCGCAGAATTGTTTGCTTGAGGACAAGCAAAAGGTTAAGTCTGTAAGAGTTGATATAGTCTATTTATTACAAGTTTTGAGCCATGTTATGGACTCTATTTAGGGTCTATTATATGTGTCTAGGCTATGTTTTAAGGTCCTTGCAGGTCAAGGTACGTTTTGGAGATATATGGAGATAGTTGGAGCTTTTCGAGCATTTAGAGAAGATTAATCCGTAGCTGATCTAGGAGAGAGTCGAAGTACAAGATTGTCGTCGATCGACGGGACTATCCTGACGTCGACCGCTGTTATATGACCAAGATCGATCGATTCTGACCACTAGGCGTCAATAAATGACCAATTCGCAGACAACCGATTTTAAGCCCAAGTTAGAGACAAGATACAAGATTAAAAGTTTACCCATGGACGAGTTTTGACCTAGATATTAGGGTTTTTTATATTTATACTTAATATATGAGAGAGAATGGGGGGGGGATACAATAGAATACAATACAATACAATATCGTAGAAATTTGTATTGGAACCCCAATTTTTTATCTATGCATTATTTTCAGAATATTCTTCTTACTTTAATTATGTCTGAGTAGTTATCAACTAGATTTAGGGTTTATTAATGGTACTGATGGATTAGCCAAACAATAGAATTGTTTGGGTCATTATTAGATCTATTAATAGAATTGTGTTTATTGCTTGTGTTCTAGAGTAGCTAACTATAATCCTGATAATAGGATAGTTAGGCACAAGCGAGAGCATGGTCTACTACCAGAGTTTATTTTTTTGAGCTAGGTTGCTAGAAACAAACGAGAGTGGATTTACTTAATCTGGTGAACTTATCGAATTAGGTCATAAAGCTTGACTCATGAAACCATCGATCGACGCAGGGTGATTGCCATCAAACGATGGTCATTCTGTGTCAACAAGCGAGAGCTAAGACATTGGACTTAGTTAATAGATTAGACTCGCAGCGAGATCTGTGTCTTTTACAATAGATATCGAGTTCCATGATTAAATAACCTTAACTTCTATCTTCTATAATCCACTTGTCTGAAACCCTAGATCTAGCATAATTACATTTACATATAGTTAGTTTATTATCATACTTCCATATTTACATTATTAGCATATTTCCATATTGCATCTACACTCTCTGATAAGGAACATATCCTTAGACTGATTACTTGTTACCATTATATATATATAATCACCTAGCTTAACTTTAGGAATAAGAAATCTCTTGTGTGCCATTGTTCTCTGTGGATTCGGTCCCTAAGTACTACACATGATATCTCTTTGCAACAGTATTATTTTGTGTGTTAGAATTAAGTTTTAATTTTATAGTTGAATGTTTAGGATATTTATACCCTGCTGGAACAGTAAACAACACCGCATGTCAGGAAGCTTAGGGTAGCGCAAGAGCTCATGGGCGACTTACGAGAGTGCCTTGGAGCTGTTCGTGCCCTATCACGATCAACGGCCGACGACTATGTTTTCCAGACCGAGATGGCCAGGGTGACCGGTTATATGGACGAATACGAAGGTGTCGATACTATTCTCCCAAACAGAATAGACCACGACCGGGGTTGCCGACAAGGGGGTCGAGGTGGACCAACCTGCGGGTACATTCGGTCATTCAATGTCGGGAGACTTCCCGTTGGATCCTTGATGGATTTTATTTGTTTTTGATTATGTTTTCTTTGTCCAAGTTCCGTGAGTGTTTAGATGTGAACGAAGAGGCATGCTTTCAAGATCTCATATCAATCGATATTAATGCCTTGAGACGTTAGAGACCGGTGTGCTAGGTTTAGAGCAAGACCTAGGTTTACTCTCAGTTAAGGTTTTGTGATGACTAATTGGTTTTCGTTTTGCGTGTTGCGATTTCAACCTGTTACGTACCACATTAAAGTCCATGATATATTCTCGGCTTATACGACTTGTATGGTCGGAATCGAGCATCTCTCCAAGGACAATAAGTCTCCTAGAAGTACTGACCAAAATTTCAGATTTTTATGCGCAATTATCCTAGTCGGATGCATGAGAACCATTCGTGAGAAGGTTAGGTGCGTTTATTTATGATGGCTAATGTACTCGTCGGGGCCATTTGACGAGTGAGGTGTTAGAGCAAATTCTCGTTTAAGATTCTAGTCTCAGACGGACTGTTTTTTGAGTTTTTAGAATGTATATTTGGAGATTTTGTGCGACGTCTCGCGTTGTGTTCCGAAAGTACATGGTGTGTAAGGGGATGTGTTAGTACCGAAGAAGTTTGGTTCATATTTGGACGATTCGGACTGACTTTAGGGGTTCATGTGACAAAAGGTGATTTGTGTTTTTTTTATCGGAAAAAATATGAATACTTTGAGTAAAAGGAGAAAATTTTAAAATGTGGGAGTATAGGGGGATAATTGAAGTCGGCGTTAGACAAGTTGCCTATGTACCTTGTTAGGGGATCAATCCATCTCATAGTTCAGTTTTTTGGCAACAAGCATTTTGACTCTGCCGCTGTTGCGCTGACCACTTTAGTCACGGTTAGGGTCAACACCTTTTTCCGGGATTATCTCCTTTGGTTGGGTTACCGCGTTGGGCTCAGACGCCTTCTTATTTTCTTCGTTCGGAGCCGTTGCTTGGGATGATGAATTTGGATCTCCTTTTTCAGAGACGTTTTCAGTCGGTGACTGAGTGGGTTTTTCTCGTTTTGGTTTAACCATCGAAGTGGCCGTGATCTGTCTTAGCTTGTGTTTGGCTAAGAAACAGAGTCGCTACTATTTTTGGGTGCCCCAGATTGCGGCAGTTCCGTTAGGAGTTGGGAACTTGATGCCTAAGTGGTAGGTCGACGGGACCGCCTTCATGGCATTTAGCCAAAGAGTTCCCATGATCACGTTGTAGATGGCGGGGAAGTCGACGACTGGGAAATCGACGATTTTTGTTACCTCTTTCGCCATGACCGGGAATTTTGATCAATCTGAGAGTCATTTCGGTTATGCTAGAGAATCCGGTTAACGGCTTTCGCGTCGGTACGACCTCTTTCGGCTCGATGTTCATTCCCCTGAGTGTATCGCGGAAGATGACATAGGTTGTTCTCCTCGTATCGATGAAGACTCTAGCAACCTCGAGGTCTTTGATTATGAGATTGACAACAAGTGGGTCGCTATGTGGTTTATCGATTCCGCCAGCTTCTTCTTCCTTGAAGGTGATGGCTTTATTTTGGTCGTCCAAGGGTGGAGACCAGGTCGGCCAGTACTCGTTTGCTTCAGCCTTTTGCTGCCAAGCCTTGATCGAAGAGACCGTGTTGCCACAAAACTGTAACCCTCCGATTATCATGTTAATCGTGCGACGACTGCTGTCGTTTCTCTTCTCATCCTGCTTCCTTCTGCGTTTATCCCCTGACAACCTCTCATTTTGGGGAGGTTTGTCAGTTTTTAGAAGACGATCAGAATCGCGGATGAGGTCGTTGACGCTCGTTATCCCAGAGAGTTCCCCCGCGATAAGTTTCGCTGTCAACCTCGCTCTGAGAACTTTGCAAATGATGGTCGAGTGGCCTCGAACTTGATGGAATTCACCGAAGACATTCTCATCATAATTGGGATTTCGGGTCCACATGTTGGCCGTATTTCGCCCTTGCTCTGAGCCGGAGTTGATGGCATAGTTGTTGTTCCCCTGATTTTCTTCTCCCTCTCGATGGGCGGTTTTCTCTTTTTCAACTTCTTATCTAGAGCCGAATCTCTCGAAGAAGTTTTCGTTGGTTTGTGTTTTTGCGATAGAACCTTGGTCTCTTCTTTGATCATGATGTAGACAGTGGCCTTGTGCAACGCGTCCTGAATTGTACACAGTTTTTCGAGGGTGGTCCATTTTCTGAACTTCGACTTGTACCAGAGTGTCTTTCGAAGCGCGTCCACGGCCACCATGTCGCTGATCGCGTTGATTCTAGCCATAATGAGCGTGAACCGGTCAACAAAGTCACAGAGTGGTCATCTTCCCTTTGAGCTAAGCTCCATAGGTCGACATTGGAAGTTTCTTGATTGATAAATATTCATTACTGCTCGAGAAACTCCGAAGCGAGTTGGCGGATTCCGATAGAATTCCGCATACGGTGGGAGAACCATTCAAGTGCGGCTCCGTCAAGAATCTCTAAAAAGAGGCAGCATTGGCCGGCGTCTCTTTTGCTCTCTCTAAATCTGGCCCTTCCCATTGTGATCTCAAAGGCCTGCAGGTGCGCTTTGGGATCGGTCGTACCGTTGTAAGTTGGCACCTTGATTTTTCAAGGTTCCGATACTCTGGTGTTAACGATACGAGATTTAAAGGGAGTTATACGAGCTTCCTCGATCAGCTGGTCTATCTCTGGTGTGGAACTAGTAGCATGGTGGATCTGAGATTTCTACACCTTTATTTCTGCCACCGTTTTCATGAGATCATTACGAAGATTCTGGTTTCAGATTCGTCGTTAGCGGTTTTCCGAGCCTGTCAGTGCTTGCTGTGCGTTCTCCAAGTCTTCTCTGCAGCCAGCTTCTCATGCTCTACCTAGAAGAGGTTTTCTTCCTCCTCCATCATGGGTTTGTCAAGCAGGTCTTCCTGAGCCGTATGGCTCCTTGTCCTTCGTGGATGCACGTCTGCGTCTTGGTCCGAAGGCTCGGACTGACTGCTAAAGTCCACGTCGACGTGCTCGACTTCCCCCTCTTCCTTGTCCTCTTCCAATGGCAGAAGATCGCCAGGATATTTCTGAGCTTAAGTGGGAGTGATTTCGTCGGGATTTTGTCCCAACGGATTCTCCAGTGCGTTCCCGGACCGGTCCAAAGGAGTTGCAAAATCAAGTCTTCTTCCTTGGAGCCTAGTGATTCAAGGGCAGCTCAGGTCCGTGCAGTTAGGGTTTCGACATGCTTAACGAGAGATCCCATGAGCTTATCATGTTCTTCCACCCTTTTCTCATAGGCGGAGATCAGTTTTTTTCTTCTCCTCGACTGCCGCGGTATTGAGCTCAGCGTTAACCGCGGGAGTGATGGTCGCAGGAGTGTTGTCAACGTTATCGCGACTTGCGTCATCGCGAGGTTTTTGGTTGTTGACATCATCAGCGGACATGTTTGATTGGGCGTTCTTGTGGTTGTGAAAAAGATTGATCCGTAAATCCCCCATCTTTCTAGCGCCAAACTATGGGAAACGAAATTCACATCCTTGATTTCCGTAAACTTATGAAGTCAGGAAACCCTAACTTTCCCAGGAGATCCCGGATAATCTGCTTTAAACCAAACGCCATGCAACCAAACAAATTTAAGAAAAGTAACGATAAAAATATGATAAGATAATTTTGAAAAGAATGGGAGCAAAGAGGTTCTTGTTTCGTAATTGCGTAAGAGCTTTCGTACAAGAAGGTAACGAGCCTTGGCTACAGAAAGTTGTCGGCGAGATCCCTAGTTCTAGCAACCTGACTACGAAGATCTAATCAAAACGCAGCTCAATAACAAAACGAAAGTAAATGCATATTGCTCTAAGTTTGCTGTGAATGCTAAGAAGTCCTCCCTTTTCTCTTGTCTCATTTTCTCTTATATACTCCTCTTCAAGGCGGTTTTGTGTTTCCTTTTCTGCCCCAGGTCGAGTTTATCACTTCGGGAATATTCTCTTTTTATTCTTGATCTTTGTCATTATCTTGGGGAGGCCGGAGATTCACCTTCTTCTTCACGTAAAGGTACACCGTCATAAAATTACTGGGCTCAGTTCTGTATGAAACCCCAAGTGGGTCTTTAGCCGCTTTCTAGGCCTCTTTGGGCCGTATTTCGGCCTAAAACGTTTTTACGATTTCTCTGAAAGAACATTTAGTGATACGACGTTGCTTCAGCTAAGAGGTCCATACTTCTCGTATAGTTTAGACAACTGTCGTGTTGAGTTAAACGTTGCCGTTTATACGATAATCATGAACTTTTATTCGGGAAAATGAGCCTTTGCGGGTTTTTTCGTAGAGTTTCAACGGTAGCTCTGATTTAGACAAAACGAAGAGCTTTTGATCAAGTTTCGAGAGATAAGCAAAAGGGAATGGTCTCACTTGCCATATGGCAACTTGGGAGCTGTATTTGGCGACCTGGGAGCTGTATTTGGCGACCTAGGAGATGTATAAGACGACATGGGGCTCGTTTGGCGACACTTACTTGTTTTTATCGTGAAATCTAAATAGGAACTCCGATTGGGACGAAACAAAGAGAATTTCGATCCCGAATTGAAGAGGAATACGAAGGAGACACACCGTAGTAACCCTCTCGAAAGGGGTAAAATGGTCAAAATTTAACAAAGTCAGATTTTGGAGCCAAGCTTTTGGGGATCAAATTATGATGAGGAATGTTGGGTTTTGGTCACATAAAACTTAACATGGTTTGAAGAAAATGGAAGATTGGTCGAGCATCAACCTGGTGGTCGAGTCGCGAGCAATAAGGATCGGTCGGAAAATTTTGAAATACGAGGTGGTCGAAGAATTGATAGTGACTGAACCATGAGTCGAATAAGCAGCTCGACCATGTTAGACAATGAGTTAGATTGATCAGAAGGACGTTTTGGAAGAATCATAATTTTGGAAGCACGACGTTTCTTCAGCAAAACTTCGTATCAGTAAAATATTATTTCAGAGACAAAATTTGTCGGAAGTAGGACGGGAAGTAAGCACGACGGGATCGAAGCACGATGGGAAAACCCAAATTTGGGCGAAAACCCTAATTTTGGTATTATAAAATATCTCGGGGAGGCCGGAGGCTTGGGAAATATTTTACATCAAGTCATAATTCAGTTAGGGATTTATTAAAAATATTCTGCGCATCAGAACATGAGCGGAAAAATATTCGGGATTGATTGCGGGTCAAAAATATACCGGAAGGACCGAAATCAGACGAATGGACCGAGAAGCACGAGGTGGCTCCGTGCATGAAGCAGTAGCATGCGGAGTGACATGCAAAAGCATGAGATGTCGCCGTATCTGCAACTGGAGCATGTTGATCGACATGTGGAGCATGAGGTGTCGTCTAACATGCAATCAGTGAATTTTGATGGACATGTGGATGTGGTGTGGCAGCATGCATGAGAGCTGACCATGCAGCCAGCCATGTGTGTGCCTGTGTGTCGCCGCGTATTTAATCGGAAGCATGCGGGCTGACACACATTCGCTCGTGTGGCCATCCCTCACTAGCCAGCCACTTCTATAAATACCAGCCACGCCCCCTTCAGTTACACTCATCCCATTCCACCAAAATAAAACCAAAAACATCCTTAAAGAGAGAGAGAGAGAGAGAGAGAGAGAGAGAGAGAGAGAGAGAGAGAGAGAGAGAGAGAGAGAGAAGTAAGGTGTTTTAGAAGTACAGTCATTTCCGAAGTCGTTATTTTGCCGGGAAGTTCCAAAAGACTGTCAAGAAGATAAAGAAAGTTCTATCCAAGTCTAGATCATTCCAAGTCAGTTTCTTCTGATCAAGCCGAGATTCTGTCAAAGTAAAGGTCAGTCCAGTTCAGTCCATTCAAGACGTCAAGTTTGGGTTTGCCCAAGTCCTCTCCGATCAACTAGTTGATTATCGGCATTAAACATTGTGAGTTGGTTTGTTTGATTTCCACTTGGAATTTAGGATAGTTTTATGGTTATGTTTGAGTTCCACTTGGAACTTAGGGTATATCGAGTTGCATATAGAGTAGAATGCTCACGTTATTGCATGGTAGAGTTCTTAGGGTTATTTTATTTATCGAACCGGACTCAGATTAGGATGGCCTAAGCTGAGATGAAATAGAATTAAGACTGAGTTAATAACCTGACTATGACTAGGACTAGGATGCATCATGTTTCCTATTCTTGCGTGTTGATTTGGTTAGTGCAGGTTCCCGTAATCTTTAAAGATAGTTTCGTAGCAGGAGGCCGAACTATTTGGGTAACAGTTTGATTGAATGTTAGATTAGTTAATCTTGTTCATTAAGGTTAGCCAGCTCTTGTTAAGGGAGCGATTAACTGGTTGATTTATTTAGTTATGATATTGTTGTTTAGTTTATTATATGTTAGTACTAAGGGTCTTAGGACATATAGGCCGGACTGCTGGTAGTATTGGTTAGTGTTGCTGAGTCGAGAGTGTAGTTAGGATCATGAACTTTAGCCTTAGGCTAGGTTCTGGAATAAGGTTGTGTTGAGTGTGTGTTGCCAACAGCATGTGCGTAACCCGCCCATGCTAGGCATGTTTAGGGGTGATTAATGTTTTCTCGAACTTGTACCCAACGGGTTCAAGGAAACCCCTTATTCGCTGGATTAGGAAGACTCAGAGAGACGGGGTCATGGCCTAGGGCTGAGTGTTACACAACGGTGTAATGTCCGGCAGTGACCCGAATGACTGTGGGCTTTCGCGCGGTGACCCGAATGATTGTGGGCCACGGTCAGTTGAAAGTTCCTTCTACTAGCCTTTGTGGTAGGGAGATAGGATATTTCCAATGTAGAGGAGGAAGACAAAGTCACCAGGGCCCAGGTTAGAGTGTCGAGTTAGAGTGTTGTCTTTAGTAAAGGGTTATGGAACCCTAGGGTAAGTGTAACACCGATATACAGTGTTACTGGTTAGATCGACTCGTAATTAGTTAGGGTATTATTATTGTGTTTGGGTTTGGTTGGTGATTGATTGTCTTTCAGTTTTCTAACATTGAGTTCTAATTCTAGGTTAGGTACCAGATTAGGCTTGGTGTCTCTTGGGTTTGTATAGGCCCGAAGTTGACTGTTATATTGTTTGAGTGATTCCTTATGAAGGGTGGTGCATACTGAAAGCTATGCGGTATCATTGATTGGTCGATCATGTTCTTGTCTGATTTTTGGTCGACCAGTTAACGATACTTGTCTAGTCTAAGTGTCTAACACTACATGAGTGCTAAACTCAGGCATATATATGGTTAACTAGGGACTGATTGTGTAGCCTTAGCTTTGTTTTCATGCTAGGACTAGATTTATTGTTATTTTGGGTTGTTTGGATTAGTTTATAGGTTGCGGGTAGAGGCCGCCAGCTCACTGAGTAACATTAGGTTACTCATCCAAATTTGTTCTCCTTTTTGCAGGTCGCTTTAGTAAGGATTATGGGATAGCTTGGTGCTGGACGTTAGGACCACCGGTGTAGATTTTCATGCCTTTTGTAAACGTTATTTTGATTTTCGTTGTGTTGACTCGATTTGGCATTAGGCCGGGCTCAGTCTTGAATTATTCAATGTATGAATATTTCTTTCTTTCAATAAACTATTTGTATTATATGCACATCATGAGTACTCTGATATTTAACTAGTCCGGCCTAACACAACGTTAGGTCTTGGTACGGTTAGAAAAGCCTTAGGCCTTGATCTAACGGAAACGCTAACTCTTGGTACGAGCTGCAAAGCCTTAAGCCATAAGTTAGCGGGAAGAGTTAGTAGATGAACTGGTCTAGGTCACAGAGTAAGTTCTATGGCTCTGACCAGATTTTCCTTAGCTCGTCATGTAGCGCTTCTGGACCATGGTATTGGGTTGGACGGTTAGTCATGTTCTTGTTTGATTATTGGCTGGCCGGTTGGCTCATTTCATCTCTAACCCTGGGTGTTGGCGGTCTATCGGTCATGTTCTTGTTTTATTGTTGGCCGGTTGGTTGACTATATGTCTAGGACGGTCCGGCGGTGTTACAGAGGTAGTATCAGAACATGGTTTGGTCCATACTTCTGGAACTCATGATTTAATCGGTTTTTAAATATTTTATCGAGTCAAAAAGAGTCACAAAAGGCATTAGGGAAACCGGTCACGTCCAGCGATAGGATTTAGTGGGTTAGGAACTAGGATTGAGATAGTGGCATCTAGAATTGCTAGGTTTCTTGGATAGAATTGTTAGGTTGCTGGTTAGCGTTGCTAGGTTGTTTTGTTAGCATTGTGGTTAGGTTGCATATTTAGTATTTGTTGGGGTAGTTGTCGACTAACTTGCGTGTGAAGCTTTCTGTTAATTTGCAGCTAGTAAGTGTGTTCGTTGATCTGAACTTTAAGGATGGAAACCTTAAAGTGAAGAGAGTTCAAGGCCAAAAACCCAAAGAGAAAGAGAAAGGGGGAAGATATGTTCAGAAGGACTGAAAGGTGGTATGGACTGGAAAAATGGGAACAAAACTTCGTTGGAAAATACTTCATCAGCATTTGGGAAAAGACAATTCGAGAAAGGATTCGAGTAGTCTGGAACAAGGATGATATCTATCTAAAGGACAAGATAGTATCATTGGAAATGAGAGGGTTATGGCAGAGTAAACGCAAGAAGAGGACTCAGTGATCATTTAAGTGAAGAGATATGAAGGTGATTGTGGCAAACTGGACGAGCAAACTCAAGGGACAGTGGCATGCAAAGTAAAGGGTTATGAAGATAAGTTGAGAATGTGTGAAGCAGGGAAATCACGAAATAAAGAAAGGAAAGGATACAAGACTAAGGGAAATGCTATGGAGTGTATCAAGATAGAGTGAGTTCAGAATCATGAATCTGGATGGATACCAAAGAAAACAAACAAAGACATGACAGGCGACCCAACGAAGAAACATATCAAATGACCAAGACCGTAAGACAAAGTAATCTAAGGAGAAATTGTCATCAAGGAGGAGGATGTCGTGAAGCTTAGCATTTGGACATCTAAGAATTTGAGGAGGAATTCTATTAACGGGGTAACCCTCCCGAAAGAAGTAAAACGGTCGATCTCGACAAAGTCAGAATTTGGAGCCAAGCTTTTGGGGATCAAAGTATGATGAGGAATGTTGAGTTTTGGTCATATAAAACTTAACATGGTTCGAAGAAAATGGAAGAGTGGTCGAGCTTCAACTTAGTGGTCGAGTCGCGAGCAATAAGGATCGATCGAAAATTTTGAAATACGAGGTGGTCAAAGAATTGATAGTGAGTGAACCAAGAGTCGAATAAGCTGCTCGACCATGTTAGACAATGAGTTTGATTGATCAGAAGGAAGTTTTCAAAGAATCATGTTTTGGAAGCAAGACGTTTTAGAAGTTCGATGTTTTAGAAGCATGACGTTTCTTCAGCACGAAGTTTTCAGAAAAACTTCGTATTAGTAAGATATGATTTTGGAGACAAAATAAGTCGAAAGCAGGACGGGAATTAAGCAGGATGGGAAGTAAGCATGACGGGATCGAAAAACGACAGGAAACCCCAAAGTTGGGCGAAAACCCTAATTTTGGTATTATGGAAATTCTTGGGGAAGCCGGAGGCTCCGGAAATATTTTACATCAAGTAAGAATTCAGTTAGGGATTTATTAAAAATATTATGCGCATCAGAATGGGAGCGGAAAAATATTCGGGATTGATCGCGGGTCAATAATATGCCAGAATGACCAAAATCAGACAAATAGATCGAGAAGCACGAGGTGGCTCCGTGTATGGGATCAAGATATGATGTCAACCATTTAACCAGCTGAGTGTCAACAGAAGCTCGAGGTGTCACCGTGCATGAAGCAGTAGCATGCGGAGTGACATGAAGAAGCATGAGATGTCATTGTATCTACAACCGGAACATGTTGATCGACATGTGGAGCACGAAGTATCGTTTAACATGCAATCAGTGCATGCTGTTGGAATATGGACGTGGTGTGGCAGCATGCATGAGAGCTTACCATGCAGCCAGCCATGTGTGCACTGTGTGTCGCCGCGCATGCGATCGGAAGCATGCGGGCTGACTCACAGTCGCTCGTGTGGCTTCCCCTCACTGGCCAGCCAATTCTATAAATACCAGCTACGCCTCCTTCACTTTCACTCATCCCATTCCACCTAAAGCAAATAAAAAACGTCCTTAGAGAAAGAGAGAGAAAGAAGTAAGGTGTTTTAGAAGTATAGTCATTTCCGAAGATCGTTATTCTGCCGGGAAGTTCCGAAAGACTGTCCAAAAGCTAAAGAAGGTTCTATCCGAGTCTAGATCAGTCCAAGTCAGTTTCTTCATGATCAAGCTGAGGTTCTGTCAATGTCAAGGTCAGTCCAGTCCAGTCCATTCAAGACGTCAAGTTTGGGTTTGGCCAAGTCCTCTTCGATCAACTAGCTGCTTATTGGCATTAACCATTGTGAGTTAGTTTGTTTGAATTCTACTTGGAATTTACAATAGTTTTATGGTTATACTTGATTTCCACTTGGAACTTAGGGTAGACCGAGTTGCATATAGAGTAGAATGCTCACGTTATTGCATGGTAGAGTCCTTAGGGTTATTTTATTTATCAAACCATACTCAGTTTAGGATGGCCTAAGATGAGATGAAATAGAATTAAGACTGATTTAATAACCTGACTAGGACTACAGCTAGTATGCATCATGTTTCCTATTCTTGCGTGTTGATATGGTTGAGTGCAGGTTCTCATTATCAGGGTAACGGTTTGATTTAGTTGACTGAATGTTAGATTAGTTAAATGCTTGCTTGTTTAATTAATTTTGTTGACTGAGGTTAGCCAGCTCTTGGTAAGGGAGCGACTACCTGGTTGATTTATTTAGTTATGATATTGTTGTTTAGTTTATTATATGTTAGTACTAAGGGTCTTAGGACATATAGGCCGGACTGCTGGTAGTATTGGTTAGTGTTGCTGAGTCGAGAGTGTAGTTAGGATCATGAACTTTAGCCTTAGGCTAGGTTCTGGAATAAGGTTGTGTTGAGTGTGTGTTGCCGACAGCATGTGCGTAACCCGCCCATGCTAGGCATGTTTAGGGGTGATTAATATTTCCTCGACCTCATACCCAGCGAGTTCAAGGAAAACCCCTAATTCGCTAGATCGGGAAGACTCAGAGAGATGGGTTCATGGCCTAGGGCCGAGTGCTACATGACGGTGTAACGTCCGGTAGTGATCCGAATGACTGTGGGCTGTCGCGCGGTGACCTGAATGACAATAGTCCGCGGTCGGTTGAAAGTTCCTTCTAATAGCCTTTGTGGTAGGGAGATAGGATGTAGAGGAGGAAGACGAAGTCACCAGGGCCCAGGTTAGAGTGTCAAGTTAGAGTGTTGTATTTAGTAAAGGGTTTTGGAACCCTAGGGTAAGTGTAGCACCAATATACGGTGTTACTGGTTAGATCGACTCGTAGTTAGTTAGAGTATTATTACTGTGTTTGTGTTTGATTGGTGATTGTTGAAGGTTTCTAACATTGAGTTTGAATTCCGGGTTAGGTACCGGATTAGGCTTGGTGTCTCTTTGGTTAGAATAGGCCCAAACTTGGCTATTATATTGTTTGAGCGATTCATTATGAAGGGTGGTGGATATTGAAAGCTATGCGGTATCATTGACTGGCCGATCATGTTCTTGTCTGATTGTTGATCGTTTGGTTAACGATACTTATATAATCTAAGTGTCTAACACTACATGAGTGTGGGTCACCATATGGCGCCACGTGCTTACCTGGTGCCGGTTGCCATATGGCGACCCAGGCCTTTGGAGTGTGGGTCGCCATATGGCAACCCGTGCTTCCCAAGTGTCGGTCTCCATATTGCGACCATGGCCTTGGGAGTGTGGGTCACCACAGGGCGACCCGTATGCCAAGTTTCTGACTTCGCCGTATGATGACTTACCTCTTGCCGCTTGATCATTCTTTGAAAAGTTTCGTGAACCGAAACCTTCGGAAGGAACATGTTCCAGGGACTTGAGCCGTGGATTTCATTGTGACCGATTTTGACACCCACACATGTTTAGCTTCATATCGCATATAGCCTCAGATTTGGAGTTTATTTGCGCAGCAAGAGTTCATAGATACCACTTCTCCACATTGCTAAGTTGAGGGTCTATTCCATAAATCCCGTTACTAGTGTAGACTTCTTTCTATTGTAATTTAGTTTTAAAACAAGTTCCGTCAGATTGAATCGCGTCTTGTGTGATAGTAAGAATTTAATCAAAACCCGAAACTGGGGTCTAGGGAATTCAAATTGATATAGATTGAGTGATATTAAATGATGCTCTATATATATATATATATATATATATATATATATATATTATGAGTAGGGCTATGTGATGAGGGTGGCGGTTCAGAGAAATCTGGACTAGCAACTCCTATGAGGGCGTTCAGAGAGAGTTGTACTAGCAATGCTTATGAGGGCGGGGGTTCGGAGACATCCGGGCTAGCGACGCATATTGGAGGGCAGAGGCTTATAGACCTATGGGCTAGTGACGCATATTTGTGTGAAGCGTGGTGCATAGACACTTGCATTCGACGCTTATTGGTTACGGGCGGGGGTCCAAAGATATCTGGGAGATCGACGTTTATTATGATATGCACTATTAGCGCATTCTTTGTTCTGTGCAATGCTTTAGGCGTCGTGTTTGTTCATACTAGTGCTAAACTTCCATAGTGGGAGCTCTATTTACTTAGTCAGTGTTTTACGTGTCTATAATCTCATATCTCACTGAGTGATTATCCTGTTACTCACCCCTCTTTATTTCCCCTCTTTCAAGTGAGACTGGTGAGCCGGAGTGATTCTATCGGATTGGTGCTTTTTAACTGTTTTCTTCGCATTATTTTCATTGTTCTGTTTTATGATATTATCGACATTTATTCATATTTTATTTTATCTTTCGGAGTTACAATGTTTTGAGATTATTTAAGAGAATTACCATATGAAGATTTCAAACTTTTTATTTATTTTATTATTTTGGAGACATAGGTTGGTGATATGTATGGAGACTATCCATTTTCACTACGGCTCTGCCTTAATATAGTTGTGTTATATATGCGTGGGGATGCGGCAGCATGGTGGGATGAAGTGCGATTGACACATCAAGGCAAACTGAAATATGAGTTTTTCCTCGAAGCATTCGATAAGAAGTAATTTACCAGGGAAGCCTTGCACCCGAATAAGAATAACTTTGAGCATCTGAGACAGGGTACTATGACTGGCAAGGAGTATGAGCTGGATTTTAGCCGACTTTGGAGGTTTGCTGGTAATATTATGGATGAGAAGGACCTGATGAGTAGGTTCTTAGATGGGATGCGGGTTGATCTTTGTGGAAGATGCAGTGTGGTGACTTGCACTAGCTTAGAGTATCTGGTAGAGAAGGATGTTGTGAAGGAGACATGTATTGTTGAGGAGCAGAAGTACTCCAGGGCAGCTCGGTCTAAGACGATAGGACTGCTGAGTCACATAAGAGTCAATTTGATCAGACTGGGCATCCTATTGTGGGCGTTGTCTTCATCCCCATTTTTGAGAGTGCTTCCAGTGCTATACTTGTGGGTAATTTAGGCAGAAAACTAGGACTTGTTGGAGTAGGCCATCTGTTATTCAGGACGTAGCACCAGCAGCAGCACCTGTAGTGAGAGCAGCACCACCACCACTACCAGTTGCAGCATTCGCACCAGGGGCTTGTTTCACTTGTGGCCAGCTGGGCGATATCTCCAGGTATTGTCCAACTAAGGGGCTTGCGGCCAAGCGTTCAGCCATCGCTCCACGTGTGTATGCTTTAGGAGAGGCGGATGGAGCTGAGCCGATAGTTGGTATGTGTTCTTACCATATTAGTTGAGTTATGGTTTTCATTTGTGTTTATTTTATATAATTAGGAAAAATATTGTGTAGGATGGGTTTCGGCTGGAGGTTAGTTAGCTTACATTTAATTTGACATGGGAGCTTCGTACAGCTTTGTGAGTTCGCGTTTTGTCAAGTCTTGGTCTTTTTGGGGTATCTTCGAGCCAAAGACTAAGCAGATTCAGACAGCTAGTGTAGAGAGATTGGGAGATGTCGGAGTTCATCGAGATGACTGGTCATACTCGGAGGGGTTGATTTCAATGGAGATTTAGCAAAGATAGAGCTGAATTACCATTGAGTTGGAGCCAGGGATAACACTGGTTTCACATGCTCCATACTGTTTAGCGCCAATAGAGATGGCAGAGTTAAAAACGAAGTTGGAAGAGCTATCAAATAAGGGTTTTCTCAGACCGAGTACTTCACCGTGGGGAGATCCAGTATTTTTTGTGAAGAAGAAAGATGGGATTTTCAGGTTGCGTATCGACTATAAGGGCTTGAAAAAGGTGACCATCAAGAATAAGTACCCGCTTCCGCATATTGATGAGTTGCTGGATTAGTTGTAGGGAGCTTCATGGTTCTCTAAGATCAACTTGGCATCAGGGTATCACTAGATTGCTATAGCTAATGAGGATGTGCGGAAAGCAGCTTTTCGTACAAGTTATGGGCCTTATGAGTTCGTGGTGAAGCCATATGGGTTGACGAACACACCTGCAGCGTTCATGAATGATGTTTTTCGGGAGCACTTGGATAAGTGTGGGAATTATGAATGATGTTTTTCGCAAGCACGTTATGGGAATTATGAATGATGTGTTTCGCGAGCACTTGGATAAGTGTGTGATTATCTTCATCGATGATATCCTGATTTATTCTTGGATCAGAGAGGAGAACGCCGGGCATTTGTGAATTGTGTTGGGTAAGCTCTGAGAGCATCAGTTGTTTTCTAAGTTGAGTAAGTGTGGTTTCTTGCAGAGAATGATTGGATTTTTAGATCACGTGGTTTGTGAGGCGGGAGTTGCAGTTGATCCGGGTAAGATTGCGGCGATATCAGAGTGGCCTACACCAAAAAATGCTACTGAAATCCACAGCTTTTTAGGGTTGGTAGGATATTACAAGAAGTTTTCTTAAGAGTTTTTCCAATATCGCAAAGCCGATGATGCGATTAACAGGCGAGGACGTCAAGTTTGATTGGACAGATGCATGTTCGAGGAGTTTCACCGAGTTGAAGCGTTAGTTGACGAAACGCCAGTTTCGGTACTTCTTAGGCTCGAGATACCATATGAGGTTTACACGGAAGCATCAGGTACTGGTCTGGGATGCGTATTGATGCAGGAGGGTTTGTCATTACGTATGCATCACATCAGTTGAGACCTCATGAGGTAGTTACCCTACTCACGACTTGGAGTTAACATCAGTTGTATTTGCACTGAAAATTTTGAGATCGTATTTATATGGAGAGAAGGTGCAGATTCTCACATACCACCAAAGTTAGAAGTATATTTTTACTCAGGCAGACCTGAATTTGAGACAGTGAAGGTGAATGGAGTTGTTAGCAGATTACAACTTGGATATCACTTATCATCTGAGTAAGGCCAATCAGGTGGCAAATGCCTTAAGCAGGCGGAGGAACGATGTTTCAGGAAACAAGGAGGTTCAGGAGCTGATTGGGACACTCGCTATTCTTAGATTGTCTGAAGTTACTGCTAAGGGGAAGACAACCGGTCTTGAGGCCTTGGAGAAGGAAAATTTATTGTGGAGGATACGCAAAGCTCAGGATAGTGACGAGGCTTTTGGTAAGCAAATCGAGATTGAGAGCATTGGATATTATACAGCTTCGAGTGGGATGTACATGTACTAGAACCGAGTTTGTGTGCCAGATGATAAGCTATTGAGGAAGGAGATTTCACAACAAGCACACCTCTCGCGTTTTTCTATTCAACCGGGAATACTAAGATGTACATGGATCTGAAGCGTTATTATCATTGGCCTGGCATGAAGAAAGATGTTGCTGTATTTGTATCGCTGTGTCAGACGTGCCAGATGTTTAAGGTCGAGCATCAGGTGCCTAACGGGTTATTGCAGAACTTACCATTGCCATAGTGGAAATGTGACATGGTTACTATGGATTTTGTGACTGGACTTCCGATAATCTATGGTGGAAAGAATGCTATTTGGGTGATTGTACATAGACTCACCAAGTATGATCATTTCCTAGCAATCAAGAAGACAGATGGAGCTGAATAGTTGGCACAAATTTACATCAAAGAGATTGTGATGTTGCATGGAGGTTTTGTTAGCATTGTATCTGATCGAGACACGAAATTCACATCTGCATTTTGGGGAACCTTCCAGAAGGTGCTTGGGACAAAGGTCCATATGAGTACAGCTTATCATCCGCAGAAAGATGGGCAGTTAAAGAGGACTATTTAGACTTCAGAAGATATTCTCAGGGCTTGCGTTTTAGATTGGGAATGGAGCTGGGGAAAGTATTTACCTCTAGGAGAGTTTGCATACAAAAACAGGTACCATTCGAGTATAGAGATGCACCGGTTTCACAAGCTCCATACCGTTTAGCGCCAGCAGAGATGGCAAAGTTAAAAAGAAGTTGGGAGAGCTATCAAATAAGGGTTTTATCAGACCGAGTACTTCACCGTGGGATTTGTCTTTACATATTCAACCAGTTGAGATTTTGGAGCAAGTATAAGCGGTGCAGGGGATGATGACAATGATGGCTAAGGTTCGTTGGGAGATATATGAGATCGAGGAGAAAACTTGGGAGCCTGAGACTCATATGAGGATGGATTATCCAAAGATTTTTCAGGACGATGTTGGACAGTTGGACTAAGAGCTGGATTCGGGTAGAATCTTTATTAGTGGGAGAATTGTAACGTTCCGTATATTGTGGCCCAACAAGCCCCAGTTGTTCAGCAGGGAACCCTAGGTATATTTCTCTTTAAATAGTAGTCTCTTGCAGTTATTTTTCTACAAAAACCTAAGTGCGTTGAATCTCTACAGAAACTGAGCCATGAAGGAGATCTGAACCTGACAAGCCCCACCAACGTCGCCAAAGTGGAGATAGGACATCTCACTACCAATAACCATCGAAGGTAACCACCAAAAACCATCGTGGCCATGTTTTATGTTTTCCCGTTTAGAAAATCGATCATAAATCTCTAACCACATGGTTTTTCGCGAATCCAAGGCCACCATCGTGTTCGTGACGTCAAGATGAGTCCTGAGCTCCGAGATCGGTCGCAGACCACCATGCACGCACCTTCACGCGTGGCCAGAAGATCCGCGTGGGAATCTCACGCGCCGCACAGACTAACAGCGCCACCGCGCGTGAACCCCATACGCCACAGTCGCCGACTGCCATTTGCCGGAGCCATCGTCTCCGACCACCGTCTGTTTGCCGGTAGGAAGCCGCTGTCGTGTCACCGCTGCTGGTGTCTTTTCTGAATGCCACTGTCGCCTTTGGTCGCCGCCGGCAACCCGTCATCAGTGACTCGCTGGTTGACTCTTTTATTCACCGGTGACTCTGCAACTCGGCTGAGTCAACTGGCCGGTCAAGCCGGTTCGGTTTAACAATTGAATTCGGTTTTATTAGTTACTGAATATTATTTCGGTTAGGATTAAGCCGGTCTGAAATTGATTTGAATCGTGTTCAATTGAAATCGAATCCGGTTAAGGAAAACTGATTGGTCAAATTTGATTTCAATCTGTTAAGGGTTGACCGGCTTGGGTCAGAGTTGACCAGGTTGAACTTTGACCAGCGGGTTGATTTTTTTATCATATCACTGGTTATCTGTTTTTGACCATTCGAAGGGCGTTCTGACTCGATTTTTGCCCTGATTTCAGATTTGGAGTCTCTTTGAGCAGGAAGAGTTCATAGATACCACTTCTCCACATTGCTAAGGTAAGGGTCTATTCCGTAAATCCCGTTACTAGTGTAGACTTCTTTCTATCATCATTTAGTTTTAAAAAATGTTCAGTCAGATTGAATCGAGTCTTGTGTGATAGTTAGAATTCAATGTAAACCGAAATTTGGGGTCTAGAGGATTCAGTTCGATATGGATTTAATGATGTTAAATGATGCTATATTTATATTATGAGTAGGGGCTATGTGATGAGGGCGGTGCTTCAGAGAAACTTGGACTAGCGACGCTTATGAGGGCATCGGTTCATAGAGAGTTGTACTAGCAACGCTTATGAGGGCGGAGGTTCGGAGACATCCAGACTAGCGATGCATATTGGAAAGTTGAGGCTTAGAGACGTCTGGGCTAGTGATGCATATTTGTGTGAGGCGCGGTGAAGAGACGTTTTCATTCGATGCTTATTGGTTACGGGCGGGGGTCCAGAGATGTCTGGACTATCGACGTTTATTATGATATCGTATATCTATATGAGGAGAATGCGGGGTGTATGAGCTAGTTATGCACTATCAACGCATTGTTTGTTCTGTGTGATGCTTTAGGCGTCGTGTTTGTTCATACTATAGCTAAATTTCCATAGTGGGAGTTTTATTTACTTAGTTAGTGGTTTACGTGTCTAGCATCTCATATCTCACTGAGTGACTCTCATGTTGAGATTATATTGTATTGGTGCATAACTGTTTGATTTATTTAGGTGAGACTGGCGAGCCAGAGTGATTCTATCGTATTGGTGCTTTTTAACTGTTTTCTTCGCATTATTTTCATTCTTCTATTTTATGATATTATCAATATTTATTCAGGTTTTATTTTATCTTTCGAAATTAGAATGTTTCGAGATTATTTATGAGAATTAACAAATAAAAATATCAAATTTTTTATTTATTTTATTGTTTTGGAAAAGGTGGGTTTTACAAAACCTTTTGAAGCTTATCCAACACATACTTGTTATTGATGTTGCTTTATGAGATTCCTATAATGTTCTGTCACAACTGCTTTTCACTCTCTATCTCTAAATCAATTCCTCATTAAGTAATAATCATTCTAGTCAAACATATTTCTTTAACACTGAGTCTTAATTGAGATGATTTCATCGAGTTTATTTTGATCTTCTCACTCCCTCTTCGAGATGAACGAAAAGGACTTGACGAAATCAACTAAGACACGTAATCTGAACCCCAATTGACTGTATTCGTTATATATGGGGAAATATGGATTTCTAAAATTTTGGGCCATGGTCGGATTTTATTTTTATGGGCAATAATTGTTTCTAAAACGCCAGAAGTTACTAAACGCACTTAATCAAATTTTATTTGTTATGTAAATTAATTGTAAATAATTAGTTTTAACATGAGTCAATTAGCTAGAAATCCCTAAAAAGTAGGAAATTTGCAAATTACCTAAAATAGTAAATGTGTAAGAGCTACGGTAGATAAATAGAATGTAAAATTACTTTTGGATCTCTCTGGTAGATGATTGCCCATAGATTGAGTTTATAGGTTATTAACTTATTCAATTTAGAAAAATAATTATAAACAAAAATCTCATTTTCTCTCTCATTATCGTTGTCTTTTTCTGCATCTTTTTCCTCTCCTCTGTTTTTTTTTTTGATGAATAGAAAAACATCCAAGAAAATATATTCTAATATAATGGTCTATATAATCATTTAATCACACCCATCCATTCATCGCCACAGTTTTTTTTATAAAATCATGAGTTATGTATTGCGTAGTTCGTTATTTTTCGTTCCATTTTCGTTCGAAAAATCCTCTGGTCACTGCTTAGACAATTAATATGACTCTATCTTAGAACTAGTTTACGCACAAACCGAGCAAAGAGCAAAGATCCGTACAGACGTTTGTAAAGTAAGAACTGAGATTGTGGGAAACAATGGTATTTATATAGAATATGTTGTGGTTGTTGTGAGGGGGTATGGTGAGGATGAAGCAAGCCTTTACGAACAACATCTATAGATATCTTGGAAGAACCAATAAAGATTTACCTGACCTATTACGGATAAGCAACCTCATAATTAGTGTAGTTATAATATGAATTACCCGCTAAACAAATGATTAGCTGGTTACAATACTACTTGACAAGGAAAGATATGCAATATACAGTTAATTTAACAATTATCATGGAAACAATATATTAAATACCGGATAAGTGAACTTTTACAAGTCATCATCCCAAGGAATAGCAATACATTTGTGTAACCATCTAAACAAATGATTAACTGAATACAATACTCGTTATCAAAGAAATCTATGTAATATACAGTCAATACAACAACTATTGTGGAAACTAGATATTAAAAATCTGGTAATTGAATTTGTATGTGTACAACATCTAGATATTTGTACAAAAAAATATTAACAATGTGTATGATTTTACAAGTATTTTGGCACATTTTGGCACATTTACTTTTCATGTATAAAATATAAACATCTACTTTTCATGTATTTTGGCACATTTTACAAGTTATCATCAATATGTTTTTTTAGCATCAAAAGGCTATTCTATTACATAAACTTGAGATGGTCTGGTAATCTAGATCGGAACAGAACAATCAACAAAGGATTAAAAACGATAAATAGTACAAGCAATCCTAGCTAATTCATCCGCAGTTCGGTTTTGTATTCTCGGAACTCCCAAGCTCCGTGGAAAAACTCGGCCAATTATTCGGATCCTTAATCATATATAAAAGATTCTTGCAATATATCTCAAAATGTTGGCTGTCAGTGTTTTGTAGCATACACTCCATTACCCAGAGTAAAGCCTTCATTTCTCTTTGTAAAGAAGACATATGATTCTCGTTGTTTTTCAACCCTAAAAGTTGTTCATTTCCTGAACAATCTAGCCAGACCCACCCATATCCAATGTTTTTTGCGGCTGCTGTCCATGATCCATCCACTAAAGAAATTTTGTGCAAGATTAGGGCTTGTGTATTCATTTTATTTGTTTGATTCATACATATGGGTTATGTGTTTGTTACGAACCAAGCATTGCATTCAATCTCTACATGTCTAGTCAGCTCTAAAGGGTCCTGTAGAAGGTGGATTTCATCCCCTACAAGGCCCACGAAATACCCGGTCTGGCCCATCAAGGCGCGATCCAATCGGCTCGGCTCAATATTAATAACAGGTGGCTCGGTTGTTGTATAATTTTAGCTGAGGAAAGTTGTCTCCAGTCGACTCACTGGGATAATCAGGAATGGGCGGGTTGGTGACGCGCTTCATCGGCCTAGATTCTCGGCCCAACGACTAAAAGGCCCAATAAGGCAAAAAATAACTAGGGTATCCCCAAACGGTTATATAAGTAGGGGGTGAACAAGAGAAAGTGTGTTTCTAAAAAGATTGTCTTGATTTCGATTAACCGATTTTATTTTTGTATTTCCCGAGATTAAAACTTCAATAAAATACCCATTAGTTCAATATATTACGTCTTTGGAATAACCCACAAATCAAAGCTTAGCCGCCGTCTAGCTCAGGTCTAACAAATCCCTTGAATTTTTTTAAATTTTTTTGTCATTTCGGGCTTTCCATAGGTACCAAATAATTCACGGGTAAAGATCTTTTTCGAGGGTAAAAACTTTAATCTCATTAACACTCGATATAATAGTATATTAATGTCAATAGATATACATCAGTTACTTTATTAATTGAGGGAAAACTCCACAATATACCATCATTAACATCCATTTTGCGACATATTGGAGGTGGATTACACTCAATCGGACTGTATCCTATGTCAAGAAAAACCTATAGAGATTGTTTATGTGTGCAAACGATGGTAGCATGAACATTATTGATCAAAAGATATAGTACTCCATCACCATCAACTGGAAATATACGAAAACAATCATAATTGTTTACGCCAAACGAATAATCATAAGGATATTGTTTTCAAATTCTTTTTACTTTCTCATGTAAATATTTTTAAAACTGAGATTAAAAATATTTTTGAAAACTAAGAAGAAACAAGATGAAGAAGATTATTATAGATGCAATTGTGGCTATGTTAATTTTCTATTGTGGCTGAGTTATATATGTGTTTTTGTGATCAGATGAATGTTTCTGAAGATCAAGTACGAGATTACCCTCCAATAATTTACGCTGAAGGGGTTTCTCATCTAGAAAATAAAGACATTGATCACAATATTCATATGGGAGAATTCCATCAAGATAGAGAAGCAATATGACATCATATGTGGGAACACGTGAAGCAGTTTCCTACTGGAATAATTGTTACGCTAGCTGAACGCAAAAGTGTGTGGTTTGTTAGGACTGTACCATATCTACTATGTAGACAGATGCGAGAATATAAGAAGGAGATTTGAAGTCTCGTTGGTGATGAACCTATCAAGTTTAGCTTACACGAATTTGGTGAGATCACTGGGTTAAATACAGATCCAGTTCAAACAGAAACTTTTTAACATGGCCAATACAAAGCGTTTTGGGATGAGTTGAATAGGCCGCTTGGGATGGGACCCAACTTAAATGAACTGAGGGCAGTATTAGAGGTCTATACGGTCTAGAGTTTTGAAAAGCGTAAATGGTTATGACTGTTACTTCTTCAAGCCATGGGACTTTATGCTTTGCATCATAATTTTAGGATACCATTTGAAAGTACAAACAAAGTATTCGATAATGAAGCCATGATAACGTATCCATGCGTTCAGACTGCACATGAAGTTCTTGTTGACTCTATTAAGATTTTGAATCCGCAAGGAAGGTCATACACCATAAGCGGGCTGAAGGACGGGTTATTGTTTTGGGCGTATGAATCTGTCACTTGCTTGGAGAGCGTTTTGGGAGAGTGGTCGATGAGCAAAAAGTTATGCTTTTTTCTATGGAGTGGAAAGCGTACACGTTCAAGTTTTGCTAGTATTATCTTTGAGGAGATCAGAGATCATGGCGAGGTAAGGTTTCACGCTGAGTTATTATTTTTTTGGTGGCTGAGTTATGAGTACTTGATGGTTGAGTTATTATTTAGTAGATGGCTGACTTATTCATTTTTGAAGGCTAGTTATGAGTTATTTTATGAATGAGTTATGATTTATTTGTTGGATGAGTTATTAGTTATCGTTGCAAGTGCGTGTGCGGAAAATGGTTATGAAGGATTTTGTGCAAGAGATATTTCCTGAGTGACCGGATGAAGCAGAAGACCCACAACTCGTTAACTTGATAATAGACTGATCTAGCTTTTATTATGCACTCTCAAATTAACCTTTTAAGCTACTTTTTACTCTTTCAAATAAGAGGGTTAATTGTAGTACTTAGGGATCGAATCCACAGAGAGTGTGGGCACACAATAGACTATAGATGTTTAGACTAAACTAGTCAAACAATTTATTAAAGAAGTAATAGTAGACAAGTAAGCAGGTGATTGGTTTGATAACAATACGATGAAATAGCTAGGTCTAGGGATTTATCAATCAATAGATTCAAAACACAAATCAAGGATGCTAAGGTTTTTATAGATCAAATTCTAGAACTCAAATTCAATAGGCAAGTAATCCAGCTCTCGCGTGTAATTACTAATTATATGCCTAAGTTCTATGTTCTCGCTCTCGCATGCAAAAAAGGATCGAGCGTCGATCGATACCAATGCTTGGGTATCGATCGATACTACCTCAGACAAGCTTTAACACACATATGGATAATGTTCAAATAGATCCTACATCAACTCTCGTATGCGCCTAGATATCTAATCCACATAGGGCTCAGGTTCCGTTAATTAATTAAACTCTCGTGCCTCTCAATTGTCCGGTTCAAGTAACCAGTCACACTCTCGTGCTATTCCACTACTCTAGATCCTAGTATTACAAGCCAACCTGGTGTAGAGATCTATAGATAACCTAGCAATCCTATGACTATCAGTTTGATATTAAGAACATGAAATCCCTAAACCTAACAAGATGATTACTCAGACATGGAAGCAATAACACAAACCATAGTCTGAATAATAATAGATATAGAAATAAATATAAAACCAAAGGAGTTCCAATAAATCTCTGAAGTAGAATTGATTTTCTGTCCAAAACTTGAGACAAAGAATAAAATAAAGCTTAACGGTCAACAGTGGCTTAGAAAACTATATAAAATAAGTCTAAACTCGTGCAGGGGTATTCTGGTAACTTGCCATGAAATCTGGCTTTAGTCGGCCATAAAACAAGCTGGGTCTGTCTTCTGGGATCACCGTCGATTTCACACCAAGGCTTACCGTCGATCGACACTCATTCATCTTCTCGATAGCTTCCTCTTGCGAGGCAGACAAACTACACTTCAGTAAATCATGCATAACTTTAGATGCAACCGTCCGATGGACCTTAAACGCGGTGGCATTGGAAAGTTAACTCAAAGCTCTATCTTATGTCAAAATATAAGCTCAATTTTACCGTGGGAAGCTCTGCATACATTTGACGCATCTTCGCAGTTCTGCATCTCTAAAAGCTCTTGAATCACCAAAGTTATCCAGAACGTACCTGAACCTGAAAATACTCTAAAATATACTCCAAACATATATAATAGACTCTAAATATGGCTGATATCATGGCACAATGATGGTAAGTATCAGGCCTTATCAACTCCCGTAGATTTAACCTTTTGCTTGTTCTCAAGCAAACAAGCTTGTTCAAGCAAACAAGCTTGTGGTAGAGGTTTTGAAAAGCGAAGACTCACATATTATCTAACTATAACAGTCACCTTACTTTTTTGCAACCACATCTAATCAATTCAATCACAAAGAAACTTAATATGCCTTATCCTATTATAGCAACCAATTCCATTCTACCAACAACTTAGCGAATACTAGTCTGACTCGCCCCTCTACTGATTTCATTTCTTTGCATAGAATAAAAGTGCAGGCTTTAACTTGGGAGTATCGATCAAATGATATATGGACTCGTACCCCTGCAAGTATATGAGTACACAAGTAGTCTTCTCTAATCTCTTTACTCTCTCTCTTCACTTCTCTCAGTCAATGTCTCCCTTCTTTTGAGGGTATCATTTTATTTTTTTTAATTGACTGAGACATTTGGACAGGTTTTCATGAATCAAGCCCTAATGGTTTTTGCCACCAGATCTTATTCACTTCTTTTTTACCTTTATCTATTTCTAGAATTTTATGAATCAAGATTTAATGGATGACACCACAAATCATGTTCGACTCCTTTTTTTAGTGTGAAGGGGAGAGAGAGAGGGGAATCAGAAGCACACAAACTTTTACCTTCCAGACTTGCAGAAGGAATCCGATCTGATGTATACCAAGCCCGAAAGCAAACTGATAATGTCAGGATTAGTGTTGGAAATCAGCTTCGGTTCCTTCAAACTTTCTAAGCAAGTGTGATATAGCGGCAGGGTGATCCACTTTGGTATCTCTAGTAATCTCTGCAAATAACCTTTTAAGAATTGTGCTAAAGTGTGGTTAGTAAATAATAAATCTTGATCATAGTCCCCTTCTTGACTTAATAAAACTTTCTTAAAAACCTATATATAGTAAGACTCTAAACAAATCAAAGAGCATCAACGAACCTCCCCCAAACTTCAAGTACACTGTCCGCAGAATCCGTCCCGGATTGGTTAGGAAAAATTAAATCATAAGTAAATATCTTAAATAGAAAAGTCGATACATCTCTCTATAAGAGTGTGTTGATCGATGGTAGGCATGTGTGGTCGATCGATGGTCGCGATCCAACGTCGACCGATGGTGCCTCTATGATGTCGATCGATGGTAGACTCAAATAGTCTGTAAAAATAAAATAAAAACTCAAAAGAAATAGTAGTATAAGTAAAATCTAAATAAAAACTTACTAAACAGTGGGTTGCCTCCCACTCAGCGCTTGGTTTTAGTCCTAAGCTCGACGTTTTGGAATTTTGATTCAATCCAGATGAGAAGGAAACTTTCTCCAAAACATCTTTCAGTGTCCCTCTTCCTCATTTTGTTGATGTTGTTGATAAAAGCTCTTGCAGAAACTTCCTCTTTTTCTTTCATTTCTGGATCAAATAGCACCCTGACTTTGGTAAAAGGTTGCATACTTCCTTTGCAGCCCATCCTATACTCAAGACTTCCCTCATAACATCGCGAAGGAACCGGTGACAAGAAATTTGTATCTACCTTCTTTTTCTTTTTCTTCTTCCTGGCCATTCCCCGAGACTTAGGATTTTCAATCACAGGTTGCTCTAAAATATGGGGAGTGTCGATCAACGCTATTAGGCAAGTTTCGAATGACGGTGATGCTTGTTCTGTGGTTTCCTGGTTTGAATCAGGTGCAGGTGCTGGATCTTCAGACGGCTCCATCCAAGAAATAAACCCCGCACTTCGGTCTTTCCCACAGGATCGTAGAATACATATTCATCAGCATTAGTAAGGCACAACCTATTCTTCTTGAGATCAAAAACTGCCCCTATTGTAGCCATAAAGGCTCTTCCAAAGATAAGAGAAGATTCTCGACCTGATATGCTTCCCAAAACATGAAAGTCCACAGGAACAAGGCATTCACCTATCTCTACTTTAACATTCTTGATCGTTCCTGGTGATTTTACCTTGGAGTTATCCGCGAAGGTGAAGCTATCTTGAGAAGGTTCCACCTTTAATCCTAATAGTTCGGCAGTGTCCTTGACCATGATGCTGACTGCAGATCCAATATCACATATGGCGTATGGGAAACTAGTGTCCTGTATACAGCAGGGAGTCAGAAACTTCCCACGATCTTGTTCCATCTTCAGTGACTTCTTGGATTTACGGCTGACCATATTAAAACGCAACTCAATGTACTTATCCGTCTCCTTGCTCTCTCTGAAGAAATTACCAAGTATGAACTGGTGATGTGAATCCTCGAAAGACATATCCTTAGGGACCCTCTTCACTCTCTTTTGATATCCATCAAGTTCAACCTTGTTAGCTTCTCTCCTGAGGTGTTTGGGAACATACGGTTCTCTAGATCTCACTCTGTTATTTGGACTTCTTTCTTTCACTGCCTACTTGTCCATGGCAGATTCATGTTTTTACAAATGGTGTCGATCGATATATGGTGTGTACCGTTGATCGATGCTGTCAACGAAAGAGGTTTCAGCTAGGATCAATTGCCCTTGTTCTAGTGCATCGACATCCTGATGATTGGTGGTCACTGTTGGCCTTTCTGATGAGCGGTGTTCATTATGGCTTGACATGGGCGTGTGTCGATCAATCCTCGTCTGCTGTCATCGATCATTTGTCGCTCGTTGATGTCGATCGATGTTGTCTTGTTGGTGTCGATCGTTGGAGTCCATTTTAACACAGTACGTGTTGAGAGGAAGCGTGTGTCGTGTGGCGAAGTTTGAGTGGCTCTTAATTTTCACCTTTCCTACGTACTCTTCTATGGGTGTCGATTGATGCTCAACTGATGGTGTCGATCGACTCTAGTGTGAGCTGTCAAAATTCATAGAACTTTCGACTAGAAAAGCACCTTCTTTTTAGCTTCTCATGCTCGATTGTTTCCCCAAAGTCATTATCTAAGATGGCATCAACCTGGTGCCTCTTGCTCTCCCTAGATTTCCCTTTAACTAGAACTTATTGCCTCTTCACACCTTCTGTTGTCTGAGAATTCTGGGTGTTTAGCATCATGACATTGGTGTTCATGGCTTCTAATTTTCCATTCAACTCTTTGTGGATAGAATCCAACCTCAGATTTAAGTATGCACTCATCTTTTGCTGAATTTCTATGGCTTTTTCCATCATAGATTCCATTCTCTGAATATGGTCCTGAAAACATATTTCATTTATACAATTTTTTTCCCCTTCTGCATCTTGTTCCACCAACGAGATTTCATGTACAAAATCAGTTTTTTCCTCGACCTCAATGATCTTGTCAATATTCGTAACACATGATTGCATTCTGTGAGTATCCATATTCCTAATACTGTTGCTAGACACAAAGTTCTGAATCAATCTCTTAGCTTCCTCTGGAGTTCTAGTCTCAAAGTTCCCTTCGCTTGCCTGATCCAACATTATATGATATTGCACATCAATACCTTTGGAGAAGAATCCCAGCAGTTGAACCTCCGTGAAAACATGATGTGGACAGCCTTTTTGGTACCCCCTAAATCTGTCCCTAAGAGATTATAAACCCTTTAGTGGGTCCATGATAGAATGTCAAAATCTTATCCCTTAGCTCTTCGGTCTTTGCAACATCAAAAAAATTATTCAGAAACACAGTCTTGACATCATCCCAGGTAGTGAGAGATCTTGGTGGTAGAAGTTTCAGCCAAACAAGTGCATTTCCTGAGAGAGAATACTTGAAAAACTTGCATAGAAGATAATCTTTAGTTTCTTCATGCTCCAGGATGCTAGAAACAAAATCCTCTAGTGTTTCAATGTGGTCCATGGGATCTTCATGGGGAAGGCCATGAAAGGGGTGCTCGCTCACATGAGTAAAGTATGCAGGTCTTATCTGGCCGTTGACCCCTTGGATTTGTCGAGGTTGAATCGCAGACCTATTAATAAAGAATCGAGTACGCATGATCGATGCTCAGGGATTACAACCCCCTGTGCATCTAATTTCTGACATGTTGCATTACACAGATAACACTCAGGGTCATGCAAGTGTCTATTCCCATCACTAGTCAGAATAAGTGCCTCAACCATCTCTATTCAGCGGTTACTATCAATCGATGGTAGAGTAGAAGTGTCGATCGGTATTCGTCTACGAGTAGTGTTGATCAATGTCGAAGTGTTGCTGTCGATCGATGCTAGACGTTTCTCTCTCCGGATGGTGCGTTTAATAGCTGTTAGGTCTGAGGAAAGTAAGTCGTTTCCTTGTTGCTCCTGGTACTGCTTTGTATGTACCTGAAAGACAAATAAATTTTTTTATGTAAGTAACTGAAATAGAAAATAAAAACCTAGACCAAAACCTATTAATCAAGTGTAATGGCGATCCTCGCTCTCCGGCAATGGCGCAAATTTGATGTAGCTTTTATTATGCACTCTCAAATTAATCTTTTAAGCTACATTTTACTCTCTCAACTAACAGTTTCAATTGAAGTACTTAGGGATTGAATCCACAGGGAGTGTGACCACACAATAGATTATAGATGTTCAGATTAAGCTAGGCAAACAGTTTATTAAAGAAGTAATGGTAGACAAGTAAGCAGGTGATTGGTTTGATAACAATAAGATGAAATAGCTAGGTCTAGGGATTTATTAATCAATAGATTCAAAACACAAATCAAGGATGCTAAGGGTTTTATAGATCAAATTCTAGAATTTGAATTCAATAAGCAAGTAATCCAGCTCTCGCGTGTAATTACTAATTAGATGCCTAAGTTCTATGTTCCAGCTCTTGCATGCAAACAAGGATCAAGTGTCGATCGAAACCAATGCTTGGGTATCGATTGATACTACCTCAGACAAGAATTAACACACATATGGATAATGTTCAACTAGATCCTAGACCAACTCTCGTATGCGCCTAGATATATAATCCACACAAGGCTCGGTTTCCGTTAATTAATTGCACTCTCGTGCCTCTCAATTGTCCTATGATTTTAGGTTCAAGTAACCAGTCAAAATCTCGTGCTATTCCACTACTCTAGATTCTAGTATTACAATTCAGCATGGTGTAGATATCTATAGATAACCTAGCAATCCTATGACTATCAGTTTGACATTAAGAACATGAAATCCTTAAACCGAACAAGATGATTACTCAGACATGGAAGCAATAACACAAATCATAGTATGAATAAACAATAGATATATAAATCAATATAAAACCAAAGGATTTCCAATCAATCTCTGAAGGAGAATTGATTTTTCTCTCCAAAACTTAAGAAAAAGAATAAAATAAAGCTTAGTCGTCAACAATGGCTTAGAAAACTATATAAATTAGGTTTAAACTCGTGCATGAGTATTCTAGTAATTTGCCATGACATTTGGGCTTTAGTTGGCCATAGAAAAAGCCGGCTCTATCTTCTGGGCTCACCGCCGATCGACACCAAGGCTGTGCTGTCGATCGACACCAAGGCTGTGCTGTCGATCGACACTCATTCATCTTCTCGACAGCTTCCTCTCGCGAGTCATACAAACCACACTTCAGTAAATCGGGCATAACTTTAGATCTAACTGTCCGATGGATCTCAAACCGGTGGCATTGAAAACCTAACTCAAATCTCTATCTTCTGAAAAATATAAGCTCAATCTCACCCTGATAATGTCTCCATCCATTTCTAAATATCTGACGCATCTGCGCAGTTCTGCATCTCTAAAAGCTCCAGAATCACCAAAGTTCTCCAGAACGTACCTGAACCTGAAAATACTCTAAAATGTAATCTAAACACATATAATAGACTCTAAATAGAGCTAATATCATGGCACAATAGTGGTAAATATCAGTCCCAATAATAGAAATACATGAAAATAGGTGTGTAGAGGTTTTTGGGAAGTGTAGAGGAATGAGAAGAGGATAAAAATGGAGGTTGAGCCACCCACTAAGAAGGAGAAAGTTAAGAAACAGAAAGAAGTGAACACTATTGAGCGTGAAGCTGTTGCAAAGGGAAATGGTGTTAGCGAGGAGGAAGGTAGGGAAGATATGGGGACAATGTGGTTGTGCAGATCATAATGACTACTGTGGATAATATTTCCAGAAAAATTGACAACTACGATGGTAAATTTGAGATATTTGAGTTGACACCAAGCTGCAATGGATGAGCGTCTAAAAGTTATGGGGGTGGGAGAAGGTGGCGAACACTATGATTTCATCCCAAAAGTCTTCGAACAATCTTTATTGATAGGCTCACCACACAATTTACAGCAGAAGTCCGTCGATCGTCCAACGGCAGCTAAAACACCTGATGAGAACTTTTCTAAGGCCAATGCAAAAGGTTTGGGGTCTAAACTGAATTTAGAAGATGAAGTTGCTAAGAAGGCAATTGAGGTGAAAAAAATTTTGGTTGATCAGTTTGGTACTGGCGGTGCTACGAATGTTGATTTCGTTACTGTTTTTCCTACTAAGGCTCGAAACTATGGAAGCAGCTGCAGGGTAAAGCCAAAAAAAAAAAACGCAGTAAAAAGAAGGATGTGGGTGAGTTACAAAAGAAGGAAGGGGCTGAGTTACAAAAGAAGGATGCCACTGCTAAGAGGAAGGAGGCGGCTGACTTAAAGAAAAAATAGGCTAAGTTAAAGAAGCAAGAAGCTGCTGCTAATAAGAACGGGGCTGAGATAAATAAGTGAAAGACAGCTTAGTTAAAGAAGGAGGCCCTTGCTCCAAAAAGAACAATGCGTGCCAGTGTAATAAAAATAACTATTCTGCGGAATAAACAGATTGAAGATGTTTGTGAGCTTGCGGATGTGACCGACGAATCATTGGCGGTAAAATTTAACATTGTCGGACACTGATGTGGAGGAAAAAGAAATGATTAGATGTGCAAGAGTAAATCGTTATCAGGAGAGAGATGTTCAATTATCTCCAAATGGGTGTGAAGTGATGCCAGCATGTGCTCCTTCAGCACGAGTTTTTCCTTACATTGGAGACAATGGAACAACGTGCATGAGTGATATAGCCTATTTATTACCAGTTTTAGGCCATGATATAGGCTCCATTTAGGGTCTATTATGTGTGTCTAGGCTATGTTTTAAGGTCTTTACATGTCCAGGTACGTGTTGGAGATATATGGAGATACTTAGAGCTTTTGGAGCAGTTAGAAGAGAAGAATCCGTAGATGATCGTTCAGAGAGTCGAAGTATAAGATTGCCATCGATTAGCGGCACAACCTTGGCGTCGACCGATGTTACATGACCAAGGTCGACCGATGTTGCACATCTGCCATCGATCGACGTCCAAATCGCAGACAGCCGATTTTAAGCCCAAGTTAGAGACAAGAAAAAAGATTATAAGATTACCAGTGGACTAGTTTTGACCTAGATTTTAAGGTTTTATATTTAGACTTTATGTATGACACCAGAAAGAGAGAGAGCGCGGTGTGCCAGTGGCAGATTGTGTGCACCAGCATTCCATTATATTTATAGGATTTATTTAGGGGAGAAGATTCATAACTCCTTAGGGAGATTTGTATTGGAACCCTAGTATTTTATCTATGCATTATGTTCAGACTATTATTTTTACTTTAATTATGTCTGAGTAGTTATCAACTAGATTTAGGGTTGAATGATAGCAAACATGGATTAGCCCAAAAGTAAGATAGCTAGGTTAAGTTAATATCCATCAATTGAGTTGTGCTTAATGCTTGTATTCTAGACTAGCTAACTAGGATCTCGAAAGTAGGACATGGACGACTATGAAAGTAGGTTCTATGCCAGAATATACTCTATTGAACTAGGTTGTTTGGCGCATGCGAGACCTTGTCTAATTAGCTTGGTGAAGATATCAAATCTCGTTCACACTTCCTTCTGATTTCACCGTCGATCGACATTAGGCCTTAGCCATCGATCGGTGGTCTTTCCTTTTGCTCACATACAAGAGTTGGAGTTAAACGGGTCAGAATAGTTAATATTTGAGTTCTAGAATATTTACATATATGTGCTTCTTATTCCCTATAATTCATTGAGTTTGAAAACCTAGATCTACATATTTACATTTGCATCTGGTTAGTCTATTATCATATTTCCATATTTACACTATTAGCATATTTCCATATTGCATCTATACCTTCTAATAAAGAATATTTCCTTAAACTGATTACTTGTTACCAATATATATATAATTACCTAGTTTAGTTTTTAGAAATAAGATATCTATTGTGTGACATTGTTCTCTGTGGATTTGATCCCCAGGTACTACCACTGATCTCTCTTGGAAAGAGTTTTATTTTGTGTGTTAAGATTAAGGGTTAATTTGATAGTTAATTGTTTAGGATATTTATACCCTGCTAGAACAAAAAAACACACACCCATGTCAATAAGGAAGAATTTTGAACCTTCAGCAGCAATATATGATCCTCTAGCACCTGTTGATCCGACTAAATTTGATAAATTTATGGAACACAATAGGAACTTTCCATTTACATAACCAAGAGGTACAATAACAGCTCACAATGAGGGTGACTTCTACAAAATGCTCATCACTAAAAGACCGTGGCCTGAAATAGAATATGGATGGCTGTTTGATAATGTAAGTCTATATTACAGCTGAGTTAAGAAGTTGACGGCTGAGTTATATATTCTATGTGGCTCAGTTATATATTATACGGGGCTAACTTGTGATACTTTATGGTTGAGTTAAATATTATTTGATGACTGACTTAATCATCTTTGTATAGTGTGTCGGTTCATATATTAGAGTCCTGATTGGAAGGTCCATGTGAAATCCCAGCCCATTATGGTCCAAGCGCATTGCCTTAATTGACCTTTGGTTCCTCTGTGTATGGGTTCACGATTACAAGCAGTTCAAGATAAAACCGCAGATGATGAAATTCATAGGCTTTGGTTATGAAGAATTAACAAACAGTAGGATTCCTTATGATGCTCAAAGAAACTTGAAGTGGTTTGAAGATGTTGATCACTTGTACGGAGTGCTTTAAGTTAAAAGCGAATTTAGGGTGGCATTTCACGTGGATCTCTTGAAGGAGAAGATTGATTGCTACAATCCAATAAATAGACTTGTAACACCCGAAACTTTGCAGAAAATTCTAGATGCATTTAAGCCGCTTACGCAAATGTTATCTTCGTTGTTGAATGAGGTTATTCCTGCCAATCTCCGAAAACCTAGCAAGAAGCAATTTCCGTTCCGAAGGAGGAGAGGCAAATACATTTCACAGAACATCCAAGTTGGAAATTGTGGATTGTATTCATTGAAGTTTTCAGAATGTCTAGCGCTTGGTGTAACTTTTGATGGGATAAATGATAAAAATATTTAAGGGTTACGGGTCAAGATGGCGCAGGGATCCTCGTTGAAGGAGGAAATATGGCATTCTAAACAATATGTTTAACGGTTGACCTTTTATTTTGTATTTGGCTTAACTTATGGTATGTGTATATAACTCATTGTTATCGTTTATATATCTCAGCCGTATCATGGATTTGTAACTCAACCAAACCTCAAATATACCCTCAAATCAGAAAATGTTTATATAACTCAGCGGTGTGGGTTCGATAACTCAGCCTTATCGCTTTATTTAACTCAGTCATACCTCAAACATACCCAAAAATCGATAAAAATAATGGAAGTATTTTAAAAATTAAACTGAAGCTCCTTTTAAAAAATCATCTCAATGTGTGTACTCTATTGATATTACATGTTAAAAATCGATCATGATCTTGAGTTATATGTTGCCTTACAATTACTTAGAAACCTTAAATGTAAATATAAGGTGTGTGCCTAATTCATACAAAGTAAACCCTAAATAATTAATCCAAAACCCTAAATAATTAACCTTAAACCCTAAATAATTAAGCTTAACCTCTAAACCCTAAACAATAAGTCAGCCGTCAACTAATAATAACTTAGCCATGACTTATAATTTACTAGCGACTGTTCATATTTTTGGGCGGGAGTTTAAACATGCAAAATTTTTCTTTATCTCGTGACCTTTCATGTTATATATTTGTCTATATATATATATATATATATATATATATATATATATATATTCCCGTTTTCTTTATCTTCCATATCCCATCTCATACTATCTAGAAAAACCTAATCTCATCTAAACCTAGTCCCATCGCATATGTTATGTCGGTTGTGCCTCATTGGTCGACAAGGTTAGGGAGCAGTGTCTATGCTATACTAAGCTTTGCAGATCGGGATAACCTTCACTGGTTTGGGTTCACTGGTTTGGGTGACTTGCTTGACAAAACCAGTATGACGTGGTTTAGATTTTTAAGTGATCTATCAGAGGCGATCCCGTCGATTCTAGCAGAAGGATGAGTTCATGAGTGGACGACATACCACTTCATTCCCGATCATTTTAAGGAATGCTGGTTTCTTATACTCTCTGTAAGGACCATACCGATTATGTATCCATATTAGAGTTAAGTCAAACACTAAATATTTGGTATCTTTGTTTTTTGTTTTTTGTAGCGAAACAGCTTGTGGGATCCGATGCATAATTTGACAGTTTTGACACATTTTAATTTGTTGGCCAGAACGATATTTCGTTCTCAAATGCGCAAGTTGAAGAGGATTTGAGCGCATGATGGCGAGGAGTCTGAGTGGATGCAAAATAGAGTTTGGCTTTATCTCGTTGATATGTTTGAAGAGTTTGGACCTGATAATTTTGGTTTTAGAATGTAATTTGACGTGCTAAATCTTGTTTTAATTCAACTGTTTGGCTCTATTTTTTTTTAACTCAGCCTTATTTCTTTTATAACTCAGCCGTCTAATTGTATAACTCATCCTTATTTCTTTTATAACTCAGCCGTCAAATTTTATAACTCAGCAGTTCAATTGTATAGCTCAGCCTTGTTTCTTTTATAACTCAGCCATCAAATTGTATAACTCAGCCTTATTATAACCATCCGTTAAATTTTATAACACAACCTTATTTCTTTTATAAGTCAGCCGTCAAATTGTATAACTCAACCTATTTCTTTTATGACTCAGCCGTCAAATTGTATAACTCATTGTTCTAATTATATAACTCATTGTTCTAATTATATAACTCAGCCTTCTTTCTTTTATAACTAAGCAATATCGCTTTATTTAACTCAGTCGTGAATGTTAAAATATCGAGACATTGATAATATCAAGACATTTATAAGTCAGACATATATTTTTTTTCTTATAGAGTTGGGAGTTGTTTTCTGAAATTAAAAATAAAATTTCTTCCTCATCCCGCATTTCAGGTGAGTCAATATCTCGATTTTTGCTCCTATAACTGTTTTGCTCTAAATTTTAGTAGGTTCGTTGCAAAAACTATTACAGGCGACGTTCAGATGCGGAGAGAGGAACTTTGAAACAGTGTTGGTATGGTGAACCGCTGAAATATTTACATTTGGAACAGCTAAAAATCCAGGAAGATTGTACTATTGTTGTGCAAAAGGGTATAATAAGGTTAGTTTTAGTTCTTATTTGGCATGTACTGAGTGGGAAACTGAGATATGTTTATATTGGTGAAATCAGAGACATTTATTCAAATAGACGGATGAGTGTTTTGTGGAGGATGTTGAAGATATGAAGTCAGTGATAAGAGACATGAACAAAGGCATGTCGAAGGTCAGGGTTAATGTTGCTCGTTTAAATAAAGAGTTTGAAGGAATGAAGACAGAATCTGAGAAAGGAGGAGATGAATGTATGAGTGAGGTGTGGTGTATGAGGAAAGTGGTGGTTTGTGGGTTTGTGGGTTTGGTATGACCATACTTTGCTACTCCTTCTTATTTGCATAGTTATGTTTTGTAATCATAAGTCAGCCTTTATGTTTTATGTAACTCAGCCGTAACGTTGTATAAGTAAAACAAAACTCAGTCATAATTAAAACAAAACTCAGCCATAATTAAACAAAACTCATCGATAATTAAAACAAAACTCAGTAATAATTAAAACAAAACTTAGTCATAATTAAAACAAAACTCATCCATAATTAAAACAAAACTCAGTCATCATTAAGTCAAAAGTCGGCCATAGTCAAACTAAAACTCAGCCATAATTAAAACAAAACTCAGCTATATAACATTTTTCATACATTAATGTGTTAGTCGGTAAAGTCTACATAAAAGTCTACTTAAAATTCTACAAAATGGCATATTAAAGAACATCAGAATAATAATGATTCAGTTATAATACATCTTCACCACTCCCTTATGTTCCTAAACACACTCATCGGTTAAAAACTCACGGAAGAACAACCCCACCTCTTTGATCCAGAAACAATGGTTACAAATGTTGCCACCTTTACTGTTCTCAATGAACCACAAGACCCAATCTATGTCCAGAATATGAAAACATTGGCAATTGTAGAACGGTGGAACAACGGTTGAAATGAACATGTCCCTCTTTGCGCGAAACTCGTCACCATGCCAAAAACTCCATCCCCACTTTACAGATCACACTAGTTCCACAATACTTTTAGCTTATTCCCTTGTAAAACGAGCAAAATATTTCTCATAATCCCAAAAGATTTTCCGAGTCATTGCGTATGTATACATGACACGCTCATATTCTGCATCCGCTGCACTCTTCATGAGAGCAATCCTTCTTCCTGAAGGTTAAATGTGAAGAAAAACTGTACACCCTTGATATAAAGTGTGATTGAGTTTCCCTCAGCGTAGCAAGTTTTCAACAACGAAGGAGGAAATTTGACTTCCCAGGGAATGGATAACACATCGAAAACAGTATACCCTACGCCGATCTGTTAACGCCTTCATTGCCTTGCACGATGCTCTCAAATTGTAAAGATCTGTGAAGGAGTTACCGGCAACACATTCAACCACTAACGCTTGAGTTTCTTCAGGCATTTCAAAAATCGGGAAACATTCAATTTTCTCTCAAATATGTGAGATTATAAGTAAATTAAACTGATTTTGAGATAAACTAATATTGTGTATAAATAGAGAGTTAAAAAGGTGTCTTGTTCGAGAATACAAATAAACATAAAATCCATAACTCAGCCGTCAAGAGTAAATTAAATCGTGACATTTCATATTTTGGGCGGGAATTTTAACTCACAATGTAATACAAAAAATTTAAAATCCAAAACTCAGCCGTAATATAACAGTAACTCAGCCGTCAAGAGTAAATTAAATCGTGACTTTTCATATTTTGGGAGGGAATTTTAACTCACAAGGTAATACCAAAAACTTTAAAATCCAAAACTCAGTGTTAATTTAACTGTAGCTCAATCGTCAATAGTAAATTAAGTCGCAGCATTTCATATTTTGGGCGATAATTTTAATTCATGATGTTACGTGTTTTAATATTAGCCGAGTCCTTCCAAAACTCAGCCGTAATTTAATTGTAACTCAACCGTCAAGAGTAAATTAAATCGCGACGTTTCATATTTGGGCGGGAATTTTAACACACGACGTTACGTTTTTCAATATTAGCCGAGTCCTTCCAAAACTGAGCCGTAATTTAACTGTAACTTAGCTGTCAAGAGTAAATTAAATTGCGATGTTTCATATTTTGGGCTGGAATTTTAACACACAATGTTACATGTTTCAATATTAGCCGAGTCCTTCCAAAAATCAGCCGTAATTTAACTATAACTCAGCTGTCAAGAGTAAATTAAATCGCGACGTTTCATATTTTGGGCCAAAATTTTAACTCACGATGTATTACAAAAATCATTAAAATCCATAACTCTGTAATAAACTAAAAATAACTCAACCGTAATACAAAAACACTAAAATCCATAAAAACACTTTTACATTGGACAAGTTTTCACATTATGCGCACTCTGTCTATAACGAGAACATGTGTGTTCTTTCCTAGGACGTTTGTTTTCTAGTGCAACTTCTAAAGTAGATTTCATCCTATTTTTCTTTGGCCTTTCTAGTTGTTGACGGGGCAAGTATGGTTGGTTAGCCACGTTTTCTGGAAATTCTTGCGCTGAATCAACCGGCATGACCGATTCAGCGTATGCGCTCACCAAATAAGCGATGTAATAGTAAGGACTTCACATGGATATACAAAAAACATTCCGGTACTTGGCAACTGCAATTGCGTGCACACATGGTAATTTTTCTTGTTTGGAACGCCGACATTTGCACTTTCTCCCTTCCAAGTTAAGAACATGCAAAGACTCCCCAGAAGATCCATTTGTAACTTCAGTGCAATGAGCATCAATCCTTTGTACCATCAACAGTCTGGTGGTAGTAATACGACCCTATTATAAATACAAAATAAAAAACTTTACGGCTGACTTATGAACTGCTACGCCTAGTTTATGAATTTTTACGGCTGACTTATGAACTTTTACAGTTGACTTGCATGTAGTAGTTTCTCTACACCATACGTAAGGGTGGTTGGCTGCGATGTAGCATCCTCTCTTCGGTCACCAAACCATCTGGTCATCATTACCCGTATTGATTCTAATAGTTTGACAACGTTAAGACTTCTTGCATTTGACAATGCTATGTTCATCGATTCTGCTATGTTCGTAGTCATCAAATTGTACCTTTCTCCTGGGAAATGAAACGGGCCCACAGTCGGACATAAGCTCTTTGGAGGTAGCCATGAAGTTCATGATTAATTGCTTCAATTTTCTCGAACATCGCAGTAAAGTCACGCATATTAAAACATATTTCTTATTTCTTCACCAGACGAAATACATCTTTTCCTTTTTACCTTCCCAAAATGTTCTTATACAAATGGTAGGTGCTTATTCCCCGAGAAGCCAACGGATACACATTTTCAATCGCTTTCCTTATAGAGTAATCCCTATCCGAGATTATTGCAAGACCATCTTCGTTAGGAATCAAAACTTTTAGTTGCGTAAAAAACCAGTGCCAAGAGTCATCATTCTCAGTGTCAACCACACCGAAGGATATTGGAAAAATCTGAAAGTTACCGTCCTGAGCTAGTGTTGTGAGAAGCGTCCCTTTGTATTTACCATTAATAAACGCACCGTCAGCAATCACAACTTTGCGCATGAAAGGAAACCCATTTATACTCGCACAAAATGGAAGGAACACATTCATGAATCTTCCAAACTCATCGATTTAAAGACGCGTAATTTTACCTGAATTTGTCCTTTTTATCATGTATAAGTAAGAAGACAAGTTTTCAAACCCACTCTCATGAGTTCCCTCATCTATTTTCCTTGCAAATATCAGTGTCCTATATGATTTCCAATAATTCATCTGTCCACATGAAAAACGATACAAATAAGTTAGCAGCATCGCATAATTAAGTCAGCCACAATTTTAATATAACTCAGCCGTATCTTTAATATAACTCAGTCCATTCCTTTAAGAAACGTGAATACTATTTCAGTAATTATTTTTTTGCTAATAAATATAACTCAGCCATAAAAACCTCCCATAAGTCAGTCGTAAATTTAATAACTCAGCTAGGCGATTATCATTAAATCACCCAGCGAAACATAACTCAGTCATGTCTTAACTATAACTTAGCCGAAGTTAAGAGAAATCATCCGTAACTTGTGTTTGTAAGTAAGCTGTTATATAAATCAGTCAAATTTCTGTAAATCAACCATCACTAACGGCTAACTTATGTTCGTAAGTCAGCCAATTTCTCATAAGTCAGCCGCGTTGTTTAACTCAGTCGCAACATAACCATAACTCAGTTGTAAAGAAGTTTGTAGCGCTATACGGCTGAGTTCATTAATACACGCTAGCGCATTCTTACGTGGCACCAATTTTTTGCTTACGTGGTATTAAAAAGTAGTGGTTTTTTTGTGAATACATTTTTTCTCACAACATAATAAAAAGGTACTCCGAGTATTAAAAAGTGATAGTAATAAAAAAAAAATTTGTATGGTTCTTGTCATATGTCCTAATATGTGTGATGTTGATAAGAAAGTAAAGTTCTTATATATATATATATATATGTGATCTGTATAAAAACAGAAACGATAGATGTGTTGTGTGTGTGTTCAGAAGACTTTTTTACATTATTTCATCTTCTTACAGCATCCATCACCAAAACAATGCTCATATAATTAGATGAGTGGTGAGCTAAGTAAAAGCCACTGCTATGAATGTTGACAAAATTGCAAGAAGCTTTCCGATCATCAACAAAGGAGGAGCTGAAGAGAGATTGTCTGCTCCGACCGAGTAAACTCCTCCTGATCCGTCTTTTACTTTGATGCTTGATGAACCTTATAACATAAACCCATTTGTTTATATGAGCAAAGAATAGAATGACGAGTGAGTTTTGGTTTGTTTTCTTGGATTCTAGAGATACTTACAGTTATGATCTGTCCATCCAATCACCTCGTTCTCCAAATCGTATACTACTAGCTTGTTCGAGAGCACCATATCTACAAAATTGAAAGTCAATAATTACGCTACTTGTATTGTATTTAACACATGAGAGACAAAAAAATAACCACTTATTGTATTGTTTAGCATATTCAAAGTTTATGTATGCCGTTTTGAACTTTACCTCCCAAGAGAATCACTTCTGATCTATCCTCAGTTGTCATTCCACCGACTTGCCAACCGAAGCAATACATTTCTGACTGTTGGCAAATGGACAATCAGAGTTACATTTGTGAACGGATGAACATCCTAATCCAACATCTATGCTGCTGCCTATTGACTTTAGTTACCTCAAGTGAGAAAAGATACTCATGGGGATAAACGGTCAGTTTGAGAGAGTCCTCAAAATGAAAGTTTACTGGTGGGAAGGCCTGATCCACACTGCAAATTATAGGAAGAAGATTTTACCATATAAACACAAGAGGTTCAAGCTAGTTTCCGATCAGCTTATCTACTTCGTCTTACTCTTTAGCGAAGGTGAAACATTGGAAGGTTTCTTCTACTATATGAAGCTTTACAGGTTGACGAGCAGTAATCTACACAGCAAAAAATCGATGTTATGATCAAACTAGAAATTAATACTGCTATGAGTAAAGAAAGTTACCGTTTCAATTAGGGAATCGTATAGAGCCTGTGGTAAGTAAGCCAAAGTTGTACCACTGTCGATAATGGTCCCTCCTTTCCTAATAATACGTGGGGGAACATCAAGAGGAGCACCATCCACATCCATTTCCATCAGCATAACATTGTAATGCATCCTGAAAATTGTTGAGCAGCGCTTTTAATTATAAGATTCATGATTCAATAGCCTCCCTAATAGATATAACCATGTCTTAGTCTTTAGATTCACTAAAGGTTACATCTCACTGAAAACTCCGCACCATCGATTCATTCTCAAAAGGTGTGAACCAAGAACTATCAGAACATACAAGGCGAAGCTGTGAAATTATAGCATATATCAAGAGAGCTATTCAATCAAAAGGATATACTCTTACGGATATTCTCCTACTCTAGCTTCTTCATTGAGAAAAAAAAAAATGCTTGAGAAGGCATCACATACTGATTAGGTACCATAGGGGTCGTTTTTACTGCTGGAGAGTCCACTACACCAATAGCAAAAATCCCACCTCCTTTCACATTATCCAAGCAATGGGAAAAAACTCTTTTCGCATCACCAGCAGCAGCAAGTTGTGAAAGGACAGAGGTATTTGCTTGTCCAAATCCCATAACGCCATCGACTGCTGACTCGGATTTCCCAAGTTGTCCAGACTGATCACTCCCACACCTGTCCCAAAAGAAGACTAATCATGAGAAAGCAAAAAAGGAATTAAAAAAATATATATCTTACTTTCTAGCAATGCAAGTACCAATTCTAAATGGACAAGAACAGAGTGTCAACATGAAACATACGGAAGTATTTTTCCAAATGAGAATGTACCATAGAATCTAGATATTAAGTTCTCACCCAAATACCACTTCCTGCCCCAGTGGCCCGGTCTGAAGATCTCCCGTAACTTGGTCGAGTGATAAGCTGTCTCTTATAAAGTTCCCCTCACTTGTACTTTGGTCCGCATAGACAATATGATAGCTACATCCAAGAGCGGGTTGACAGCTGTCTGAATTCGATATAAAAGAGCAAAAATCATCGCCACAGCCAACCTTCTTAGAAGTCGAGGAAGCGTTCACGTCATACAATGATAAACTAAACTGCATTGCCAAAAACAAGGACGATCAAAGCTTAGAGTTGTGTTACCTTTCCAATAGACACTTTAAAAAAAATGAAGCATTACACCCAAATTCGTTTTGGAGGGACATTTTGGACAGGGAGCGCAGTTGATCCATAGTATATCACTTCCTGTATCAACTTGAACATGATATTCCTTTGTTGGCGTTCCCAGCTTGATTCTCGTGAAGTATAATCTGAAACAAAATCAACCAACGGTAACTTTCTCATTGTCTTCCCAGATGATTCCATTTCATATACATCAACTATGTCTTACCGACAAAAAAAGAAGTACAAAAAGAATCATCTAATTTCCCGTCGGGAACATAATAATATAGATTTTAGGAATCATGTGCGTCCTAGTGGAGAGGTTTACGTTAATTAGATACAACATTTTCGCTGTTAGACATTGTAAGCAGTATAGACCGTTCGAATTCGAGACAGGGACGAAAGAGAGGGAGAAAGAACAAAACCCGACAGAATCAACGCGGCTGTCTCCGCCAAGAGGAAAGTCAACGGACGCGAGCATGCGAGAGTGGCGTCGTGTATCATGAGACTTGAAATGAGCAAGCTTCTTCCCCTTTCCTGCGAACTTGTTTTGTACCTTAAACACGAAATGGCATGATACAAATTCAGTCACAATTACGAAAACTGCCACCGCAATACAAAACTTTATCCTCGATTCCATCGCTACCACGGCCAGACTTTTCTCTCCAGGCAGAAAAACTTGTAGACTATTTTGAATTATTATAATATTGAAATCTGGTGATTTTTTTTGTTCATTCAGAGAAGGGAAAGATAGAGTAACGGCAAAGGAAACACAGAGACGCGTTTCCAAAGGCGTATTTAGCAAATTGCCAAATGTGATATTTGAAGGTTTAAAAGGAAACAGCTAACTTTTTTTCACTGATTTTAAACCATTGATTTTTTTTTTTGGTTTCCTCTTAAACCAATGCTTAGAATAGTAAAGAAAATAATGGATAGACTCAAACTTCTACATAAGCCACGATATGAAAATCAATGTTCTAAAACTTTGGTATAGGTGACGCGCGGCAAACGGTTATAACCGAAAAGATTTTAAAAAATGATATAATTTACTCAATGTTATGAACGAGTTGTTTGTGCATGTAATAACCAATAGATTGGACATAACCAGATCCGATCAAGTATTGGGCCGGACCAGACCGAAAGGAATCTCATCGACCATAAAGGAATATACCATTGGCCATTGTGGATAAGGATCGACCATACTTTTCCTTTTCCTTGTGGGATCTAGTTTTTCTTTTCCATGTCTATCTAGGAATATGTTATATTACCATTTATCTATTGTAACTCCCTATATATATAAAAGGCACCATTCGATGATTAATAAGAATACAGACAAATTCTCTCATTACTTTCTTAACACGTTATCAGCACGATACGTCTCTAAAACCCTAAGCTAAAACTCGATACTCATAAACCCTAAACAGCCGTCAAGCTTTCTCATCTTCTTGTTCGATCTCTCTCTCAAATCCGATACACATCCCAGCCGGCATAACCACACGCATAAGCTTACCCGCGATAAGAACTCCATCCGCGATAAGCATACTCGTGATACACAAACCAACCGCAGAGGTTACCCGCGTAAAGAACTACACCCGCGATAAGCACCAGCCGAACCCGAACCCGCGTAGAACACCATCCGCAACACATACCAGCCGGATCTCATCAGCGATAGAGGTTCATCAACCGATAAGCAACCGAACCAGAACCAACACCCGATAGAGGCCTTCCTAGCAGCCGATACAGAACCAGCTCGTTCCAGCATCCGAACCAGCACCCGATAGCTCCCTGGACACCTGATCAAACCCGCGACCCGCGACAGCTCTCTCTCGGTGGTCCGTTCAACCCGTCTAGACCTAAAGGTAACTCGATCAAACCCTAATTTACAAATTGATCGATAGAGCTTTGCTGGGTTGCTGGATAGTTTAGGGAACCTCATCCTGATCATCTAGGGTACACATCCATTGTTTGAATTCATTGATTGATTGAGTAGTCTGATTGCAAATCACATAGAAACCTGGTGATAAGTTGTTAATCAATGAAATCCTAATTTTAAATTGAATTAAGATTGATTAGGATTGTTTAGAACCCTAAACCTAAATCAATTTTCTAAAACCTAATTTTAAAATCGAATTTGATTGCTTGATTGCTTGCTTGCTTTGATTGATAACCTAGAAACAAATTGCTAGGATTGTTAAAACTTCACAACTGTTTTAAAATTGAAATCGACCACATGGTCATAAAACATAAAAACCGATTGTTAGTCGTTGATTGAAATCAAACTTAGAAACCCTAAAGATAGGTTTATAAAATCTGAAATCTAAAACACATAACTATATGGTTTCAGATGTCGAACATCCATAACTTGGAATATGCGGCCCTTAATCTATCTGAAGATAATTACCTCCAATGGGCGCTTGACACCAAGATCATCTTGAAATCAAAAGGACTCGGTGAAAGTATTGAGGATGAATATGAAGTCAATGAAAAGGACAAATACCGAGCCATCCATATTATAAGGCATCACTTGGCCGAGAGTCTCAAGGATCAGTACTTGACAGTCGAAGATCCTCTCCAACTCTGGACAGAGCTGAAAAGCAGATATGATCACCAAAGATTGGTGATCTTACCCAGAGCTCGTTATGATTGGACCCACCTCAGAATTCAAGACTATAAGTCTGTGGACGAGTACGATTCCGCACTGTTCAAGATCGTTTCAAAGTTGAAACTGTGTGGGGAATAGATTATGGAAAAGGATATGTTAGAGAAAACCTTTTCCATGTTCCACACAAGCAATGTGTTGCTCCAACAACAGTATAGAGAAAAGGGCTTCACCACTTATGCTGATCTTATATCTTGTTTACTCCTTGTAGAGCAAAACAATGAACTCCTAATGAGGAAAGTGAAATGAGACCTCCTGGATCCACACCATTACCTGAGGCACACACAACTAATGCTGAAAGTGAAGCGAACTGATAAGATCCTAGGATGCTCTCTGGAACAGATGGGATAATCCTTGCAGAAACGAATCAAAAAGACTCAAGTTTCTCAAGGCATGTAGATCGAATGGTGACACAAGAGGGATGGATGATCTCTTGATACTCCTAGGCGACTGATCTGGATATGACACACCAAATAAGAAGCCCTTAACTCTGGATATTACACACCAGAAACCTTAAGCAATCTCAACAGAGAAGTAAGGAAGAAGAAACAAGTTTTTGACTAAAATATTTGATGGTTTATTACTCAATTTCGTCCAGCATATAAAGAGAGAAGGCTGTACATGCACAACATCTCGAAAACATAAGAAAAGAAGGCCAAGAGGCTCCTCTCGAAAATACATAGAGACTAAATGAAAAACATATGATAAAACATAACATAAGGTCGGTCCAAGGTGTAACCGAGATGCATCATCTAGGGAATGTGAGAAGTAGTCTTGTGGCCTCGTTAAAAACCTCCCTCCGTAAAACCCATTGAGACAAAACCAAAGTGAGGAAAAGAGTACACACAATCCTACTTGCCTAGATGATGATCAGCTTGAAGGTGGAATGGATTGAATGATGGTTATGGTGTCATGGATGATCAAGCTTCGACCAAGACCAATGTATTCTTCTTGTTTCAATGAATTCTTCAATGTTGCATCCTCAGCTACAAACTCTTCACGTTCAGGTTCATGCTTCCATTCCTTGGTGCTTTCCATGATCACATCATCCCCTCCCTCTTCAAAAAGATTTGTCCTCAATTCCTTTTTACCTGCAATAGAGGGGACCAAGTCAGTAACATCAAAGTTTAAAATAAGATTATACTTACCTTGCAAGCCTCTTTGATAGGCATTGTTGCTGACTGGTTCGGATATGTAGAAGGCATTGATCCATTTAGTTCCTGATTCATTACTCAAACCTGATACATTGAAACAAAGCAAGTTAGCACATGCAAATTTATCAAAGAGTAATAATCTTATCCCAAATTGGATTTTGCTCGGTTTTGGCTTGTGTGCAGCATCTGGTGGTGCTTCTTTGATGAGGATGAAGCTAGTGACGTCTTGGTGCTTATCCTGATCCAAATCAGGTGGCTTGAACCTCTTATCTTCCTCACACTTGTTGTTTCTTCTTGTATGCTTCAAAGCTTCATCATAATCTGCACATGGCTCTTTTGACAAAAACAAGTGCATTATATCTGTGTAATCATTGATGAAAGAACTCTTGAAAACATGATCACTTACCTTAGCATGCTCACCTGGTCGCCATATATAGGATTGAGATGTTCTAAACTCAGATAATTCAGAATAAAGTAAGTGTAGGTGTACCTGAGTTGTAGAATCAGTAACTTGCAACTCTGAATTAGTTTCAGCCTCGAACTGATTTCTTGTTGATGTAGGAAGGACTAAGAATGTGGGACAGTTTGATTCATAGCTTATATCCTTCTTTTCAAAAAGTGTAGACCTCACAACAGTTTTTCCTGTACCAACAGCAAGCAAATCAGGTTTCATGTTCTTCTTTGAGTTTAGATAGTTACCTCGGGTTGGTTTCTTTGGAGATTGCTGTAGACTAAGTTGGTCTGGTTGTTTCTCTTTGATTTGAGAAGAAGACATGAGTTCTTATCCAGATAAAGTGATCACTTCACCAATTTCTCCATTGACTTCTTCATCTCCAATCACAGTTTGATAATCTCTACAATGGTATTGAAGCTGATGCATATCTGGTGGCTTCCATATCTTGACATGGTCGAGAAGCAAGTCTTTTTGATCAACTTCCAACTTCTTATGACCCCAACTTGTTCTAGCACGAACAGAGCACTCTCCAAGGATGATAATCTTGTGGGCATATTCTCCAGGTCTCCACGAGTAGGTCTGTAACCTTCCAGCACAATCAGATATAGGTTTCTCATGGAATTGATCCAAACCGACATGTTTTGCAAAACTAGCAATATCTTGATGATCAGGTGGCCATTTGCTGCGTGGTCTGGTTTTTTGGATCCGTGACTGAATTGGCTTCATTCTCCAGTTGGTTTCATAGTGAAAATCTTGCTGTGATGAGACTTGCAACACCTTATCTTCAAAGGATGAGAAATCAACAAAATCAAATGTTGGTGCAGCTGAATTCTTCTCAATTAGTTTGATCTTGTTCTTCTGATTCCAGACCTCTCCTCCAGGCTCAAATACAAAATGTCTCATACCCAATTTGTGTCTTGATAGCTCCACTGCTCTTTTCTTGTACCAAACAAAAGGAGTGAACAGAAAAGTACCTAAGAAGGTCTTTTGGAAATCACATGAGTCAAAGACAATCAGTTGATTCATTCTACGAGCTCTCTGAGGTTCTCTGGGTGTCTTCTCTGCTACCATGTGTTGTTTGAAAGGGACCATGACGTTCTGAACAGGCTGCTCTTCTTTATGAAAGATATGTGAGGTTACTTTGCCTTGATCTTCTTGGATAGGCGCAACTGGTTCTGGTTCTGCCACTTTGAGTTTTGAAACAGTAGTTACTGGTTCTTGATGCTGTGTTTCAATGGATGGACGTGCTGTGTTGGTCCTTTTGATTTGCTTCTCCACATCCATCATTACTTGTAACAATGCCTCCTTATCCTTTTCACTGAATAAACATAATTGTTTATCTTCTTTAAATGGATTAGAGACTGCTTCCTTCTTTCTGGAACAGGTTGTCATCTTGCTGGCTGAATCAACTTCAGTGGATGGACGTGATCTCTTGCTGCTTTGTTGATTCTGAACCGAGAATGGTGAGTACAGTTCTGTCTCATGATGCTTCAAGCAAGTGTCTTCTTGTCTCATCCTTCTCTGCTTTTGAAGTACTTCTTTATAGTACTGTCTTGGAACATATTCTCTACGCATCAAAGAGCTCAGCTTAAGCCATGTTTCTACTGGTTCTTTTCCATCAAGTCTTCTGGACTTTCTCAATTTATTCCACCAGCATGAACCATAACCATAAAACTCAGCAGTAGCCATTTGAAACTTCTTCCTTTCAGCATAGTGTTGATAGTTAAAAATCAACTCCATCTTCTCTTCCCACTCCACATATGCAGCAGGATCAGCGTCACCATAGAAAGGAGGGAGTTTCAGCTTTTGATCAGCAAAAATTTCTCTGCTATTTCCTCTGCCTTCATGCTCACGTCTCTGCCTCCTCTCACTGCTTCTAGACTCAAGACTGAGACCAGTAGCTTGTTGAAGTTCTTGTCTAAACTCTTGTCGAAATTTATCAAGGCTGGCTTCCATCTCTTGCTGCAACTGAGCATTCATAGCCTTGAGTAACAGATTTTTATCCTTAGTGAGTTCTCCTTTCTGATCTCCTGACATGGTACCTGAGAAACAAAAGAAAAGAGAACCAGTAACAAGTTCTAGATAAACAAAACACACAATAAAAAAAATAAGATTAAGATCAACCTAGTTTCAGGAACAGAAAACAATCAGATTTAATTTTCGAAATTAGACTCAAGCAAACAACAAAACAGAAGTTAAACACTTGAAACAGAGAGAGCTTGGTACTTGAAACAGAGAGAGCTTGGTACTTGAAATTTTGAATCCAGATCAAGTGAACAACAATAGAACGGATACAGAACATAATCACACTTGGAACATAAACAAAACAGATTCAAAGCAGAAACAAAATCAGAAACAGAACATATCAGTTTTAAACTTGTCACAGGACAAGCAGATTTCGAATTCAGCTTCAGTTTCTATCCTAGAATCAATAGGTTTAATCAAAACAGAGTAGATTATCACACACACAAATCGATTTCTCAGAAACAGAATCAGAAACCTACAAACAGATGATTCGAAAACTTAATCAGAAAGTATGTGAAAAGTCTAAACACAGAAACAAGATCAGAAGATCCTAATCTTTCAGATTTCGACAGCCACAACACAGATCTATCAGTTCTTAGCATGAATATGAAGAGACAAATCGAAAATCAGAGAGAAAGATGAACACTTCCCTTCCAGAGTTGCTCTGATACCAAATGATGAGAACCTCCCAAGGATGATGCACTCTAAGTTGGTGAGGAGATAAGCTTTGCATCCAAGAGACTGTGAAATCTCAATAGATCAAAGGATGTGGATTGAATGACACACAAAGGTTGCGGAAATTCCTTTGATTCACCAGTGGATCGATTCTCTAGATATTACACACCAAAGAAATTGAAAGCTTGCTGGATATGACACACCAACAAGGAATGGATAGAGAGATGGATTGAGAGACGCCAGAAAGATCTGTGAAAGGATCTATGATAAGTCTAGACCACCCGTGAACATAGATATGACACACCATGAACATGGAGTTCCAAAATTTACAAGACATCACATATTGAAAGAGAGAAACTTCTCTAATCTTTACTGAAAACAAAACTTATTTTATTTCAATGGAGATTAAAACTTATTTATAGGAAACTAAACTTGCTCACAAAGCTAATTATTTAATAGTCTAGAAAATCACAAAACAATGCATGGAGGAGAGAGAAGCTTTCCATGCAATTTATTCTCCAATTTTCGTCACTCCTTTTAGACAGCAAGGAAACCACTTGATTTTGGATCTTCTTGGGCTTGGAACTTGATAAAAATGGGCTGGACGTGTTAGCTAACATCATGGGCTAATTTCTGAATGTCTTTCATGGCCATAACTTCATATATGAGCCCAAGATCACATCACGAACCACATTCATTCAAACGCACACGGCTGAGGCCGCAGGTGGACTACGGCCGTGGTGGTCGAGGCAGTCCGTATGGACAAGACAATGGCCGAGATAAAGTCCAGAACAACTCGTATGGTCGAGGAAATGGACGAGGCCGAGGGAATAATCTCAAACCCTCTCAGCCGACCAAATCAGTATGCCATAGGTGTGGAATGAGTAATCATTGGGCAAAGACGTGCAGGACTCCCAGACACTTATGTGAATTATATCAAGAAAGCTTGAAGAAAAAGAATCCTGAGGCCCACATGATAGTCCAAGATGATGAGAATGATTTTGATCATGAGAAAGATGATTCATTAGATTATGAGACTTCTGATTGTCTCAAAGATGATAAAAATGATAAGGAATAAATTCGACATCTGTAATCCTTAATGTTTATTTTAAATTTATTTTGGTGTTTGATATTTCTATGAATCATTTCTATATAATTATTTCTTTTCTGTCATTTCTGTGATTATTGATTGAATGTCTTATGAATGAAGTATCTAAACGAACGTCCTATTAACCTTGTTTTAGAAATGGCCAATAACAAGGATGTGCTCATAGTGGACAGTGGGTCGAGCCACACGATCCTTAAAGATAAAAGATACTTCATAGACCTAACTCTTAAAAGAGTAAACATTTCCACAATTGCGGGTATGTCTAGCCTTATTGAAGGCCACGGCCAAGCTTACATTCTATTGCCAATGGGTACGCATCTCGAAATATCAGATACCTTATATTCACCCAATTCTAAAAGAAGTCTATTGAGTTTCAAAGACATTCGTATGAATGGTTACCATATTGAAACAAAGGGCGAAGGAAATAGAGAATTCCTTCAGATAATAGAAATCAGCCAAGGACATAAGAAGGTCTTAGAAACCATACCCGCACTATCTACTGGACTATATCAAGCTCAAGTCGGTATGATAGAGGCCAACGCTATATTTAATAAAACAGCCATTGATCACTTTACACTATGGCATGACCGGTTTGGCCATCCGGGTTCTAACATGATGCGTAAGCTGATAGCTAACACCAGAGGCCATTCACTAAAAGAAAAACGAATCATTCCCAAGCACCTATCATGTGCATCTTGTTCACAAGGGAAGTTGATCGTTAGGCCATCACCAGTTAAGGTGACAAAGGAAACTATAAACTTTCTGGAAAGAATTCAGGGCGATATATGCGGACCAATAAACCCACCGTGTGGGATCTTTTGATATTTCATGGTCTTTATAGATGCATCGACCAGATGGTCACACATATGTTTGTTATCGACCCGTAACTTGGCATTAGCCAGATTGCTCGCTCAAATTATAAGATTACGAGCTCATTTCCCAAATTTCCCTTTGAAGACGATACGTCTCGATAATGCTGGTGAATTTACATCTCAAGCGTTTAATGATTACTGTATGTCCATGGGGGTGATAGTGGAACATTTCGTGGCACATGTACATACACAGAACGGCTTAGCCGAATCATTTAGAAAACGCATTCAGCTGATAGCCCGACCATTACTCATGAGGTCGAGGTTGCCGGTTTCGGCATGGGGACATGCGGTCCTCCATGCGGCCGAGCTTATACGCATCAGACCATCTAGTGATCATAAATATTCCCCATCGCAATTACTAACGGGTCAAGAGCCAGACATATCCATCTTAAAACATTTGGTTGTTCTGTTTATGTTCCAATTGCTCCACCACAGAGAACAAAGATGGGACCTCAGAGAAGGATGAGGATATACGTTGGATTTGATTCTCCCACAATTATAAAATACCTCGAGCCAACTACGGGCGATTTATTTAAGGCAAGGTATGCGGATTGTCATTTCAATGAATCCGAACTTCCAACGTTAGGAGGAGATCTAAAGCTGGTCAAAGAAATCAAAGAGATTTCATGGAATCAAACATCCTTAACATGGCAAGATCTTCGGACTCAAGTGTGCGATCTTGAGGTCCAGAAAATCATTCATTTGCAAAAGCTAGCTAACCAATTGCCAGATTCCTTTGCTGACCCGAACAGAGTGACTAAGTCACATATACCAGCTATAAATACACCTATTAAATTAGATGTCCAAATGGGACCCAGTCAAGTTGCTACTGAATCTACAGCACGTCTCAAACGTGGTAGACCTGTTGGTTCCACAGATAAACAACCTCGGAAAAGAAAAGGTGCAACCGAAGGTGGAACCCGACCAGACATAGCCGGCCTTACCCGGGGCTTGGCCGATTCCGACCAACTGTCCTCAGACGTGGTCGATGAACCGACCCAACCGACTGCGGTCGATGGATCGGATAAAACAATGGTCGATGGTCTGTCCGTACCGTCCAGTGATGCTTGGGACGCCTTGCATCATGGTACTGATGATCATGAGAACAATGAGATATCTATAAACTATCAAAAATCTGGGAAGAAATGGAATAGAAAGGATGTCGACATCAGTGATATATTTGCATACCAAATAGCACTTGAACTGATTGAAAATGAGGATCTAGAACCCACATCTATATATGCATGCATGCAAAGATCGGATTGGCTAAAGTGGAAAGAGACCATAAACGTGGAGTTAAATTCTTTAAAGAAAAGAGGTGTATTCGGTCCACTCATACGAACACCATTAGATGTCAAACCAGTTGGGTACAAATGGGTCTTTGTAAGAAAGAGAAATGAAAATGGCGAGGTCGTGAGATACAAAGCACGACTCGTAGAGCAAGGATTCACTCAAAGACCAGGAATCGATTTTGAGGAAACTTATTCCCCTGTGGTGGATGCAACTACTTTTAAATTCCTAATCAGTCTGGCCATAAGAGAAAATTTGGATTTACGGTTAATGGATGTTGTAATCGCATATCTATATGGACCACTGGACAATGACATCTACATGAGGATCCCAGAGGGTATAGAAATGAAAGATAAGAAAGGATCTCGTGATCATCACTGCATCAAACTAAACAAATCACTGTATGGACTTAAGCAATCCGGCCGGATGTGGTACAATCGCCTCAGCGAGTACTTAGTGAAAGAAGGATACAAAAATGATCCTATTAGTCCATGCATCTTCATAAAGAAGTTTGATTATAAGGGCTTTGTGATTATAGCAGTGTATGTGGACGATTTAAATATCGTTGGAACCTCTGGTGAGATCGCCCAAATAGTCGAATATCTTAAGAAAGAATTCGAAATGAAAGACCTAGGCAAAACTAAATTCTGTTTGGGATTACAGCTTGAGTATAAGAATGATGGAATCCTTGTGCATCAAATGGCATATACTGAAAAAAATACTCAAGAGATTCAATATGGACGAGGCTCACCCATTGACAAGCCCGATGGTCGTGAGGTCACTCGGTCTGGACACGGACCCATTTCATCCAAAGATGGACGGTGAGGAAGTCCTTGGTCCCGAAGTGCCATATCTCAGTGCCATTGGTGCCTTGATGTATTTGGCAACCCATACAAGGCCGGATATATCCTTTGTTGTAAACCTCTTGTCCAGGTCAGTTCCAATACGACCAAAAGGCACTGGGACGGGATTAAACATTTACTGCGATATTTAAAAGGGACTAAAGATTTAGGTTTGTTTTACACTAACCATAACAAAGAATCTTTAGTTGGTTTTGCTGATGCAGGTTATCTATCAGATCCACACAATGCTAGGTCACAAACGGGCTATGTCTTTACATATGGTGGAACATCAATTTCATGGCGATCTATGAAGCAGACCATCTCGGCCACTTCTTCCAACCATGCCGAGATTTTGGCTATCCATGAGGCGAGTAGGGAGTGCGTTTGGTTGAGGTCATTAACTCAACACATCCGTGATGACTGTGGGATGACTGAAGACAAAGAACCGACCATTCTGTATGAAGACAATGCAGCTTGTATTGCTCAACTCAAAGATGGTTATATCAAAGGGGACAGAACAAAACATATACTGCCTAAGTTCTTTTTCACCCACGAGTTGCAGAAGGCTAAGGAGGTCCAAGTTGTTCAAGTACGTTCAAGTGAAAATTCAGCCGACCTATTCACGAAAGCACTGCCAACCTCTACACTAAGGAAGCTCATTCATCAGATTGGGATGAGAAGATTGAAAGATCTATATTGGTGCATTCATCAGGGGGAGTAATACGGTTGTACTCTTTTTCATGTCTATGGCTTCTCTTTTACCACATTGGGTTTTGGGTTTACCATAGGGAGGTTTTAACGAGGCAACATACCAAACGTATTATAAGCTCTATACGGTTATAACATCCAAGGGAGAATGTTATGAACCAGATGTTTGTGGATGCAATAACCAATAGATTGGACATAGCCAGATCCGACCAAGTATTGAGCCAGACCAGACCGAAAGGAATCTCACCGACCAGAAAGGAATATACCATCGGCCATTGTGGATAAGGATCGACCATACTTTTCCTTTTCCTTATGGGATCTAGTTT